>ML784520.1:257744-284641 GCA_009831015.1 Picea engelmannii
TTTTATTTTATTTCTCCGCGGTCCTGTTTTTCTAACATATGTGCCTGTTGTTATAGGCAAACGTTCAAAGATGTGGGGAAAATTTTCCATCATTTCATCCCTCTATCACATGAGAGATTTCTCAAGCAACAGATTAATAAAATATTCTTCTCTGTCGTTTTTTATTTTCTTCCTCCATGGAGGGTTTCTTGGGAAAGCGAGAGCAATTTTACTCAAGAGAGACAAGCTCGAGATCCAACTTTCTATACTTGGACCTCGTCAGAGACATGCACTGAAAAGCGATCAAGAGCATCCTGCTCTGATATCACTGATCCATATTATTTTTGGCACGAAATGAGAGCAGATATATAATAAATAAATGTACAGATATATCAGATATCCAAGAATATAACATAGCTATATCAGATATATAACCATAAACACAAAGATACAATAATACACAATTTCTATTAATGAGTGAATTATACAAATCTGTTGAAATACAAAGTGAAAGACTCACTATAATGATGGAAACTTATCTCTGAGAAGAGATGTGATGGCTACGCTCATTCATAAGAATATGATTATTACAATGAGGCTCCAAAGACATTTTTAACATAAATAAAATCCAAAACTCTAACCTCGGAAGATGAAAAGCCAATAGTTTTGTGGACCCCGTTTTGGGTAGTTTGGTGTATCAACTTCCGGGGGGCGTAACTTTGGCATACAATATTTGTTTTGGGTGCACGATATCTTGTTGGAAAGGTATCGATGAGGAGCTTAATTTTTGGGGCTCAATCACAACCTTTGGATATCATTGAGGTTCCTGATCGTGTCATTTAGGCCCTCAAAATGGACTCGAAAGTTTGGGACATGAAAAACTACTAAAACTACTAAATTGCCAACAAACTGTTTTGATCTAGTTGGAATAGGTGGGTGGCCACCAATATCCACCTGGATCAATCCTCCCTCCTTAGGAAGAAATCATCTCCATTGCGTTGAGTTCTTGGGAGAGAGGGGAAATCGTTTGTTGAATATGAATCTTGGTGAGCTGCTTGCCTTGCTGGAGAAGTTGCACTGCTTAGCTTGTTGAAGGTTGTCACGAACCTGTTGCTGGTGAGGTTTAATCTGTTCAACCAACTTGTTGTATATTGTCTTGAATGGGAAGTGTGTAGTCATTGTTGTATATGAAGAAACAATATCTTCTTTCTCTTCTGCAATTTGCTTATGCTTGATAGAAAGGTCTTGGGCCAAGACTGTAGTGGTTGCATTGTCCTTCTGTTCACCTTTTGAACAAATTGTGAAGAGGTTGAATTTTGCGTTATGAGAGATTACCTTGCAGCAATGTTTTGGTGGGACATTAGTCAGGATTACCTCTGGTATCCTATAAAGATGACTCCCCAGAGTAATAATGACACTACGGGGTTGAGACTCATAAATAACATGGCGCTTCAACATATATGGCTGGCCCAAAAAAACATCACAGAATCTAGAGGGGCAACATCGGATAATACCTCATCCTTGAAGGGTTGGATTCCATATGACAATCGAAAGTTCTCGCTGACACAAAGATCTCATCCCTGACGAAGCCACCTGATGTTGTATGGTTGTGGATGTGATGTTGTCGACAATCCCAACTATTTGACGACCTCTGCTAAGATGAGGTTCTTTTGGTTTCCACTATCAACAATAAAATGCAGCAGGATCCCCTTCACCCACATCTGTGAATGAAAATGGATCTCTCGCTCTTCAGGATCTGTTGGTTCTTCTGGTTGAATTGTTGTGGTCATGACAGTAGAAGTGGAGTCTACGTCGATGATTTGTCTTCTAACATTATATTCTGAATCATATTCTGAATCAAGGTTCGACTCATTTTCTTTGATTTCGGCCACCAATGATTGTTTTGAGAGACATTCATCAATGTTGTGCCAGGGTATTTTGTGGAAATTGCACCACTTTCCAGCTTCCTTCTTCGTCTTTTTTTTACCCTTCTCTTTCTGTGGCTTGGACTTTTTTTTTAGAGGTTGGTTGTTAGGGTCATCTTTACCATACTTTGGTTGTTGCATATTTGTAGAATCAAACTCTCGTTTATTCTAGTGCCTAAATTTCATCTTGATTTTGAGAGCATATAGATAGGTAGTTCCCAGTGATTAGATGTCCAGGAAATCCATTTCAGTTTGGATGTACCTATGCAAAGCCACATGGTATTTCAGAACTAAATGTCGCTCAGAGTATTTGATACTCAACTTGGTGTGAAAGGTATGGAAAGTATTTGTGAACTACGACATTGTTTGGCCCCTCTCTTACTGTAGTGTGGTCCATCTCATGTATTGGTATTCATAGTTATCGACAGGGTAATATTGTTCCTTGACCACATCCACAAAAAAATACCAAGTGGGCTCAACTCCATATATTCCAGTCTCCCCTATGGAAATTTTCTCCCAGTAATTTTCCCACCAATTTATTACATGGGGTAGAGCCTTAAGGAGTGTGAAGGTGATCTTTTCCCTGTCGAAAAAATTGTGAACAAAGAAATAACCTTCTGGCGGATTTAACCATTTTTCTATGGCATCTACATCTATCTGACCTTCAAATACTGGAATATCAAAATTAACTTGTACCTTGAAAGGATATGTGCCTCCAAAGTGACCACTTGATGAATATGTTCCTTCTTTTATCAACATATATTGAAGGATGTGGGCAAAATTGTCCATCATTTTGTCCCTCTATAGCATGAGAGCTTGCTCAAGCAACAAATTAATAGAATCTTTTTCTCTGTCGTTTTTATTTTCTTCCACCATGGAGGGTTTCTTGGGCATGTGAGAGCGATTTTCCTCAATAGAGACAAGCTCGAGACCCAACTTTTTGTACTTAGACCTCATTGGGAACATGCACTGAAAAACGATCAAGAGCATCCTATTCTGATACCACTGATCCAGATTATTTTTGGCACGAAATGAGAGCAAAGATATAATAAAGAAATGTAAATATATATCATATATCCAATAATATAACAAAGATATATAAGAGATATAACCATAAACAAAGAGATACAGTAATACACAATTTCTATTAATGAGTGAAATGTACAAAACTGTAGAAATACAGAGTGAAATACTCGCTAGAATGGTGGCATCTTATCTCTGAGAAGAGATGTGATGGTTGCGCTTATTTTTAGGAAGATGATTTATACAATGAGGCTCCAATGACATTTTTAACATAAATAAAATCCAAAACCCTAACCCCGGAATATGAAAATCCAATAGTTTTGTGGACCCCGTTTTGGGTAGTTTGGTGTATCAACTTCCTGGGGGCATAACTTTGGCATATAATATCTATTTTGGATGCATGATATATTGTTGGAAAGGTATTGACAAGGAGATTCATTTTTGAGGTTCAATCAAATCCTTTGGTTGTCATTGAGGTGACTGATCATGAAAAAACGTCGTTTAGGCCCTCAAAATAACCCTAGAAGTTTGGGAGCCAAAAAATGCTAAAAATAGTAAATTGTCAACAAACTGTTTTGAGCCAGTTGAAATAGTTGGGTGGCCACTGATATCCATCTGGATCATTACATCAACTCTAACATTTTTCAAATATTTCACTTTCAAAGGAGTAATCATAAGAAATCTTGGTTAGTTCAATTAGCCATAGGGGCTAATAGGAAAATCAATGAACTGGTTAAAGATTGTCTGGTAGACTTGAATGGAATCGACACAAAGGTAGATGTGAAAATCGTACCATTGGGTTTATATGATTGTCTCATTCACATGGTTTTATGGAGAAAATATCATAGGTGCACAATAATATGTCCCTAGGATCTTCCTACTGATCTTAGACAAATAGAGGGATAGAATTTTATGTCTTTCCTGGATCTAAACAAGAAATTTGTTTTTAGACCAATAGGGGAGATAATGGAATACCTTAATTCTGAAGGTTGTCCTCGTATGTCTTTTTTGTTGAATATATCGAGTTCCAGATCCAATTATTGCAACCTACTCCTTACACACAAGAAACAAACAAACACCAATCTACTTCTTCTCCTAGTGTTAGAAATCACCAATCTAATTCAGATCTAAGTTTATCTATTCATTACATAATCATATCTAAACATTCATGAACATAACAAAAATATTTATGGGGGAAAACCAATGATATAATATCTCAAAATGAAAAGAATACATCAAACATCATACCTTTAGTGTAGATGCATTCTCCTTGGCCCCTTGCTCCTTGCTCTTCCTTAGCTTCTTAACCAAACTAGGAAATTTGATTATGGTTGTTTTGGAATGGAGAAACTACTTTTTATTTGGAAAACATGACTTTGAAATTATTATTTCTTCTCATTCTCAAGACTTACCTTTATATAAATCGTTGGAAGAGGCTTTGGAGAGATTCTAGATCTTCTAGAGACCAATGTATACTTGAATGCTGTGAGTTCCAAGGCTCATGCCATGAAGAACCAACTCATACCTTTATTACCTCTTCGAAACTCCACAAATCTAGAAGTATATAGAGGTTATCAATAGTTTCACTATAGATGACCTGTGACTCATCACTTGATGTTTGTGTATGAAAAGCAACGACCCTAAAAAATGATCCAAATCCTAAGCTAGAGTTGTGTCTTGGCTTTCATCTTCTGATAGATTCCCTTTAGTCCCTGTAGGGTGGAAATTAAGGCTATACTAGATGTTCCCTAATGTGTGATGTTAGGAAATGAATGGATGGTCGAAACACATTACGGTAAAATAATGTCCATGTGGTAGCGTGAGGAGAGAGTAAATACGGTCAGTGGTCAAAGAGGAACTAAAATCAAACACCAAGGATAAAATCATATATAGAACATCCCATAGGTAGACATAGTCATACTCTAATGAGTAACAAATCATGGTCACCAAAAAATACACTGTCGATCCATAACATGAAATGCAAGACCATGTCCACGAAAGAATACATAGTGTATCCATGTCATAAACAATTATCATAGCCACGAGCCAATATAGTTTGGATCTATGTTAGAAATATGATCATAGCCATGATCAAATACAATGTGGATCTATGTCACAACATATACATAAGGAAGACAATGAGCACTGAGGAAATTTCCCCCAAAGTCTTCAATGTAATCATACATAAGTGATATACTCAATTGAAACTTGGGAGGGGATGTTGTAAAGGAATGATGTGGCCCCAAACCTCTATGGTATGAATCTACAAGGTAATAATGTCTACTCTTATTAAAAGAGTTATCCCAGATGCATCATTATGTAATATACACTTGTTACCATTCATTACAAAAAGAGGTGAAATTACATTTATCCCACATGCATTTTGGGATGTAATTCCTCCATACCTCTTGGTATATAATATAGGTAAGAGAGACCCATGAGGGACATTGAAATGAAGGATCACATAGTGATCATATACATTGGAATTATGTGAATATGGAGTGTGATGTGTGGGAGATCAAGTGTAAGATTGAATATTTATGAAAAATAAACAAGACAATACCTTCCCGTGGATGTTTCCCCATTTTGGGGTTTTACCACATATATCTGGTGTACTCTTTTTCTCTTTTCTCTTTCTTATTATGATTAAATGTTGTTATATGGATAGGAGGATAGACTAGTAAGGTTCTTTTGTTTAATATTGTTGTATGTTTATTCATATGTCTTAATATTCTAACACCTTGAGTCATGAAAGATATGCTCTTAGTTCTAGGTTCCCGATGATCCTCCTTGTCCACTTGATCTTCCCTCTCTATTTCACCTACGTAACCACTCTCCAATTCTAGATCCTCTTATATACTTTATTTGGAATCTTCTTATAGGAATTTAGAAGAGATCGGGGATAGGCTTCATGACATGTGAATTAGGTAGATACAAGTGATGGATAGGCTTGAAGGAATGTGAAATAAGAAATTACAAGTCATAGATAGGATTGATGGCATGTGAACTAAGCAATTGCAAGTCATGCATAGATTCCATGCTCAATTATGATTTTTTTCCAACCTATTATGAACTTTTATTCTCTATTATGAGATTTTTGTTCAAGTTCCATGCTCAATTATGAGCCTTTTCCATCTCACTGTGAACTTTGTTTTCAATTATGAAATACTTTTTATTTCATAATTATGAAATTGTGAAATAATTATGAAAAAAATGTGTAGCATAATTCCCATAATATAATCCCATAATGCAAAATCACAACCTCAAAATAACTCACTTTGCAACATCATAGACCTTAGTTCATCATAGCGCACCCTTAAAACTCCAAGAAAACCCCTCTTTCACCTTTAGACCCCAAGAATACTCTCTAACTTCTCTTGTGCATCTCATATCTCTTACACACACCTCAAATTTGATCTTATTTCTTGAATGTTATTCAAATGCACACCTATAACCTATATTTATAGTGTTTATGTGCTCAATTTCCAGGTCGACCTGTAAAGACTGGTTGGATCGACCTAAACTTTTTGGTTGGGTTGTCTGATAGAAAAATTCATATCTCCTCATTCCTAAGGAGTTAGATGGAGTTCCATATACAATTGGAAAGGTATCGGAATAATATTTTTAACCATGAAACCTATTCTCCCATTTGATATAGGTATATAGAGTAAAACAAACTTGAAATATTGGGTATCCAAATTAAGCATAAAAAATCCAAAAACAATATTTCCAACAATCTCCATCTTGCAATTTTTATCTTGGACATCTTTAGTCTCCCCCTATATTTGAAATTGATGAAAAAATATTTCCAAAAATCTCCCCCTTTCTCATTGATGGAAACCCTTATTCAATTCATCAACTTTCCTTGTGTCTGCAATTCTTGCTTAGTCTGCAACTTCTCCACCTTTGACATCAATGGAAAATGTTTCTCCCCCTGAACTTGTGCTTCCCTTTAGAGACAGTGTAATACCTCTAGGCCGAACCCAAAGTTGTAAATGTACATATGCTTTATAGGTTGGTGAGTGGGGATGTTTTGGGCTATATTTCCTTTGTATATATGTTTTGAGGCTAGAGTTGTTGTGTGATTTAAGCCAGGGAGACCATGAGATGAAATGCCAATGAGCCTAAAAATTGTAATATGTAATCACACATGGTGATATTAATAAAATACATCATTGTTGTGGATCAAGTCGAACAAAAGAGTATGGGGGGATAGGACTCCACGAGAGGGAAAGGTGGATAAAGGCTTGACAAAATGGGTTAAGTCAAAGGGGCTTAAGCCAAGTGAATATTATAATAATATTCCTAAGTCCTAATCCATGTGATATTATTTAATCCTATGTTCCCAAAGGTTGGGAACTAATCATCAAGTAGAGTAAAAGGAAGTTCCTAGAGTGACAAGTGTCAATATAGGAACATGAAAATATAATGTTGGGAACTTAGTGTAATTAATTCATTCATTCCATCATTCACTCAATCATGGTATTCCATCATCCATACCTTTGTGGAGGGAGAGCTATGAAGTTGGTTACCCTGTAAATCCTTGGGGGTTTGGGTTGAATAAGCAAGCAGTCGGCCCTGTGGAGCAATCTCTTTGGCTGAGAGAATCAATGGGAATAGGTTTCCTTGGGTGTGGGCTAGTGGGTGCACAACTCTTAGAGAAGAGTTTTTTTCCAGGTGCTATTGAACTCCGAGACTTCATGTTTGGCTTATTATTGAAGCCATGGAAGGGAAGTAGGACAATTGAAGGATTGTTGAGTACAGAAGGGGTACACTTCTTGGGGTGGGAAAGGCTATGGGGAATGAGAGGATGTGAGTTGAGAACTATTGTTGAAGTTGGAACTTGGGCCTATACTTTATGGTTTTGTCTGTTATACCTTATTTTGTCTTAGGTATCCTTTTTGATGGTGGAGTAATAGCCCCATATTGGGGGTGACTCATTACTAAGAGATTATGAGCAATGTAGTCTATGACTGAGAGGAAATTTTTAGGTCTGCATCCATTCGGTGATTCAATTAAAAGATAAGTGTTCTTTAATGTGTATTTACATGCCAATTTATGTGTAATATTTTTAATTCTATTTGTTGTATTTGTTCATAATAATGCAGGGAATGTATGCTGTCAGCTTGCATAATTGTGTTCATATGTATGGAATTTAGTTAAAAATGGTATCATAGGAAAAAAACATTGTGTGGCATGGATCGACATGAATGGTTGGGGATGTTACATTGTGGTATCAGAGCCTCAGGTTCAATGTTGAGCCTGCATGGGCCATTTGTTAGCACATAGGAGATGAAATCAAAGTTGTAAAAGTACAAAGAATGTATGCAAAGTGTTTGAGAGTATTTCCTAAGTAGTAGTTCAAAATCCTCAATTTTCACAATTGTTTGAGCATTTTGGTCCTTTAATGGGTCGAATTATGGACATTACAGTGCAACCATGCTGAAATTAGGTGGAATTAGGGAAAGCCCTAATTTCTGAAGTGGAATTCGTTGAGAAATTGACACAAAAATGTCAAATTTCGGGTGCATTAGATGAATTGACATGCACATGGACGGAATTGTCCGTAGGAAGCTCAAATTTAAAGCTTCCATGGTAGTCTGTGCAAAAAATTTGAAAATTATGTATTTTTGGAAAAAAATGAAATTTGGATTTTTTTTGTACATCACATCAACAATGATGTGGAGGCCATGTGGTGATGACGTAGAATGCGATGGTGGTATGTCCATGGTGGAATAGTGGTAGGTTCGGTGGCGAGGTGGATGGACACCATAGAGGGGTGACAAATTGTGGTATTGAATGAAACTGTTGGTGGTATCACATGTCGGAGGAGTGGTTTTGGAAACATACCTTGATGATGTGTAACCAATTAAAAGGTGTCACATATCATTGCGTGATAAGTGGTATTTCATCATGAGGTATCATTAACCTTCCAAAAACTTCACCATGCAAAATTAACCTTAGTTGTAGATCTTCTCACTTCTCCATTGTTGGATCATCTCCATGGTGGCAAGGTTGAGGGTCAATGGTGCTCGGTGGAGGGCCAGTGGTAGTGTGCAGTGGAAGGCCTGGGGATGACGTTGGTGCCACATAAGTGAGGTATTATTGAGTAATACCATAAGTGGTATTGCATGGTAGTGTTGAGCACTCAAAAAACCCTAAAAAGCCTTTGTCAAATTTTGCTTTTTTGGGTATGACTTGATCTTCTACACTGTCTGATTTGATTTCATTTTTGAATTTTTTTTTTGTCTTTGCTTGTTTTCATAACTCTCATGACCTATTCAAGTTTTCTTAAACTTATAAAACCTCATGAATAAAAATACCTTAACACCTGAATAAAGAATCGATAGCCAAACACTTCATCAAACACACTAAGGGTCGGTGTCAAAAGGAATTCAAAGAAGGAAAAAGAACCACTCGTAAAACCTAAGAATTGTGCATAAAGATATTGATGATAGACAATTCCCCTTTGGCATCAGTAAAAGACGGTATGGGATAAGATTTAACGAAGAACGAAAAGACATCGACGACAATCGATGCCCGATGCGCTTATCAGAATCGGGGAAAACCTAGAAGGATCGCAACAAACATTCTGACTGCGATAAAAGTTATTCCCGATCACTGATTCCCGATGCATTTTTGGCATCAATACCTTTTCAAGGGAACCGATCCGAAAGTGATTTGATATGTTTATCGCCA
Source organism: Picea engelmannii (assembly GCA_009831015.1). NCBI lineage: Eukaryota > Viridiplantae > Streptophyta > Pinopsida > Pinales > Pinaceae > Picea > Picea engelmannii. The sequence goes on from ML784520.1 coordinate 267,371, forward strand.
ATATCTGATCTTGGGCACTTTTTGGCATCAACAAGATAAGGTTTTCTTTAGAATGAATAACTTAAGGAAAATCCCGACTCCTATTAAGACAAGCGAATTAAGTCATTGGTTTTCAGTGCCACATGTCTTTACCAGGTAAGAGGGTCGTATGTCTAGTGCTATCCCGAGTTATCCTTGGCCCCCTAAGTTCGAGTCACACCTCTGAGTAAGCAGTGTCGCGTCAACAATGTATGGTAAAATCGATCGGCGTCATAACTTTTTGCAGGAGGTTATCAACGAAAACGTTCATAGCACACCCCCAATCCTTGATCCACCCACTAAGAGAGCGACACGATGGGACGTTTTAGCATAAGATACGATTAGATTTTGAGCATTTAAGGAGCTAATTAATACCCAATCCTGCATTAGTTTCTACCTCGTGTGCCAATCAAATAGGCCCTTTAAAATCACTGATAATACACATCACCACCCGTGCCTTCGTCGTCAACCCATGATGAATTTGAGCTATAGATATTCGGTGACAGATTTGTTAAAATTTCACTCATAACCTGAATTGAATGGTTGATGTGTCACGTTAAGATATTCCATGTTTAAATTCTCTTGATCCATTGTAAACGAAATCATTCTGTGCATAAGAGAATTCTAGAGAATCCGAAGGAGAAAGACGAGTGACTTGAAGGCTATATCAACTCCGTGATTATCAAAATAACTAGGTTTTAACAGGCTCTAGAGGTATGTATCCGAGTCTGTAAATTTTACATGGATATATTTTATACGTTCTGATCCAGTTTTTGTGTTTATACAGTCTCTGAAATTTTATTTTAAGTTGCAGGAACAATCCTGCCATGAAATCCAAATACTAGACAATCGTCGAGGGCACCAAAACTGAAAGAACCAGAGGTAGGCGAAGGATCTTCTCTAGGGATCGCAAAACAATTGGAATACGCCTCGAGGCCAAAACCTGTCATTAAGACAACAATGAAGAAGGTTTCCATCCAGCCTTCGACCTTCGGCGATACATAGGAAAGCACAGGGTCCAAGATCACACTCCCACATTGGGGGGGTCTCTTTAACATGATTAGCCAAGAAGAGTACCCGAAATATGTCCCACACAGTGATCCATACGTAAGAGTGCTCGATGACCAGGTGTTCTCGAACATCCAATGGTCGTATCTACATATGGTAGCAAGAAGAACCCCCATTTTTCCCTACATAGAGGTTTCTAAATGGCCCAAGAACCTCACCAGGAAATCCATGAGAAATGGGCCAAGTGTGAAAAGAGCTGGACCAAGATTAACAAGGCGATGAGAGACATCGGCCTCCCAGAATTCGGCACACCCGATGACTTTGTCGACTTGCACGACATAGTCAAATTACATGTAGAACACGACTCATTGTGGTATGCAGAGATAACAAAGGTGGAGAACATGATGCCAGGAAAACTACAACAATTCATGGAGAACCCGATCAAGGCTCAAATAGTGCTATAGGAGTTAAGTGCTAAAGTAGTCAAATATCGAGCACAGACAGTGGAGATAAAGGAGATCCTTTCGGCCATGATGGACCAACACATGTTCCCGTATGCCAACACATGCGAATAACTCTTCATTAAATGGTCAGAGTATGAGAAGAGTCATCCACTCAAGTGAGATCATTTGATAAATCGTAGAAGACTGAGAGATGAAAGTGTCATGTGGCGATTTTTTGTTTTACTTAGCTGCACTTTTGATAGTTATTTTTATTTAATAATATGTTATAAATAAAAGGATTGACCTATTAGAAAATGGTCGATGGTTTTGGCAAAGACCCTCATTTTTGGATTTGTAAAGAACAATTTCAGAGCTACCTTAATTGAGAAGTCCTTTTTATGACCAGAGACAAGTTTGAGTTTTTCATCAAAATCATGTGTGATTGGATCTAAAGAATAATTATTTCTGATTTTATCTCATGAATGGATGTTGTAACAAATAAAAGCCTCTGAATATGTTGATAAGTTTTCTGATTCAATATTTTTATAGTTCTTATCTTTAATGATGAAAAACAAATCGTTGTGTTAATATGTGATTGATGATTAAAGCTAAGGAAACTATTTTTCTTACCATCGTTTATTACATGTATGTTTTCTTCTAATAATATTATCTCAATCAATAATTGGAACACCAACAAGTTAACATATTAGTACTAGGCTTGTTGTAGGTGTAAGAATAATTGTCTGCATATTTGAGCACGTGGGTTATCCCAAGCTCAGCCTTCCCACTTTGTTACCTAGTTGATTTATACCATCTTTTATCTTGTATCGATCCCACCTATAAGAGAAAATACAAAAAAAGAAAGTTCGAACTGAAGGAGGATCTTTCACAGTAAAACATCTTGTCAATCACTATGTAAATCCCATCGATTAATTGGTTGGGTTGCAAGATATGGAGAACCATTCCACCATTAAATGTTGTAGAGTTTACTTGGGCCTCAGTGGCGATTTTGGTTCCTAATTTTGAGTTAAAGGGATTTAAGACCCCTCAACAAAATTAACGCTAGAAGGAGGGCCTGAAGAATGAATGGCTGACAATATTTTTGACACAATATTTCACATATCTTTTAGATTCAAAACAACCCACATGCATGGCTAGTCATTCTCAAGACAACCCACACACACTGAGTACTCCTGAAATGAGTAACTCACCCCAGCAAGAGGAAGAACATATATTCCCTGAGATACCTTACGCTCTTCCTCACGAGGATTTGAACCAGTTTAGAAGTATCACAAGAGATTACACCCGACAGATCAGAGTGTTTCCCTTAGCTCTGTTACTTCCTTGTAGAAAAAAAGTAAGCAGACCAATGGTCGATACCCCTGACCAGGTTTTTGTACACACAGTAGAAGACCTGATAGATTTCTCCCTCACCGAAATCGAACATCCTCTTAATCTAATCCCTGAAACACCAACTGACAACTGCTCTGATCTCGACGATTTTTTTGACAAGGAAGGGTTCAATTATGAACGCTCAATTTTAGGATCAAACGACATGGAAGATAACAATGATCATAATGAAGAAAGGGGAAACCCACCTCAGAATAATCAACCTTGGTTGGCCAGAGATGCTCTGACTATCCCTGGATGAGTACATAACCTTCCTTTACATCCAGATAAGTTACTCCCTAAATTTGACCCTGAAACCTCAAGATTTCCTGAAGACCATATCAAAACATTCATACTAGCTATCAGAGTGATGAATGCTCAACATGAAGACATAGTATGTAGGATTTTACCCTATAATTTTGAGAATTTGGCCTCCACATGGTATTTTAAATTACCTGTAGGATCCATAACCAATTGGATGAAGTTTCAAAAGGATTTTTTATATAAATTTTCAGAAGAAACCACTACAGGAGCCTTGATGGCCGAGTTGTTTGCCGCAACCATGAGTTCAAAGGAGAAGGTTAAATACTTTAATCAACGGTTCACCACTATCCTAAACAAATTTCAACCCGAAGCTAAACCCACTCAGGAGTTGCAAATCGAAGTATATGCTAATGCTCTCCCAATGGTTGTTTCCATGTTTTTGAAGAGGGCTGCCAAAACAACCTTACTCGAGAACTTTGAAGAAGCAAAAACAATAGAGTTCCAAATGGAGGGATGTAAAGAAGGAAAGGTCTCACTAGTTAAGAAAGAATTTCAACCTCCTCCCAGGGGAGGACTCATGTTGACTAGACCCCCAGGGAAACAAACATAACAAGGTCTTGAAAAGGGAAGTAGAGACATAGAATACCTACAACTCATGGTTAAGAAGTTTTTAAATGATATCATAGACATGAAAAGAAGTGTGGGGGAAGGAAACTAAGGCCAAAGGCCCTATAAACCCTTTTTTAAAAGAAATCCACCTTTCAAAGCAATTGAACCCCCGTAGCCAACTTGAACATCGATATGGAAAATGTAGCATATGACTCTTTCTATACCTATCACCAAGCGAAGCACTCTGAAAGAGACTTCCCACAATGGGTGCATGCCATGAATTTGATGGCCAACTAGTTTCTAGATGAGGTTTCTCTAACTGAACAATCAAGCGGCTCAGTTATGAATATTGTTGATCAGGAAGAAGTTGATCCACCAGAAGAAGCAACCATGTTTATATGGGACCTTGACCTACCAATGCCTTACGATGACCCATTTCAGGTTCAAGAACTACCCGCATAAGTATTGGATGTGAAAACACGAAGTAGGGGTCAACTTGTCTCAAATGACCTTACTACAACACAAAATTCGAATGGAAAACCAACTCCCGATCACCTGAAAGCACCTTTTGTTCCCAAAATAAATCCTATAAACATACATACACTAGAATCACCTAAGATAGACTACAACATAGTAGAAGACTTGAAAAAGTTGAAGGAAAATATATCGGTCATGGACATGTGTAGAATCCCTCAACAAAAGGACTTTTTGTTACAAGCATTGAAATCAGTAGAAAATCCTACAAGAAGCACTGACTAAGGAGAAAATATAGCCCCCACAAATCTAAGAAATAAACCAATTGTAAATGCTTGCTCTGAAGATAAGAAGGGAAAGCCTTTTGTCCCGCCGTTCCTTTTGACTTTTGAAGTCTTCAACAAAAACCTCCATAACTGTTTGGTTGACTCACGATCATCCTCCAATGTTATGCCATTTTCTATTTGCAAAAAGTTAAATGCAGACCCTATCAAAATTGATAAACATGTAATACAACTAGAAAGAACCCAAGTGAAGGTTATGGGAGAGCTCAAAGATGTAATGATCAAAATAGCGACACACCCTAAATTTGTTCAAGTAATTGACATCATTGTAGTAAATATCCCAGAAGCCTATGGATTGCTATTGAGTCGAGATTGGTCTGAGAAGTTAAACATATACTTTAGTATAGAATGGGCTCACCTTTGGTTGTCGTTAAAGGGACATGAAAATATGATTAGAATTGATAGGGAAAGATATCTAAAACATACCGTCATTGACCTAGAAACCCCTAATGAACCCTCGTCAACAAACTTTCCCGTGCTAGGAAATTATTCCTGTGATTCCGATTTTGGGAATTTCTCCCCCCTCTCATCTGATGTCCCTTTTACTCAAAACTCCAAAATATTTTTTCAAGAAAATTTTCCAACGATGGCGGAGGAAACCGTCTTCTATCAACAACATGTGTTAGAAATCACATAACAGATAGGAGGAAATTGGTATAAAAAAGGAAGCTGACAGTTGTCATTCACAAATGTGGACCTTATACTTCGATGGATCTAAATCACAAGAAGGCTCAGGGTCAGGGTGCATCCTCATTGAACCAAAAGGTAAATGAAGTTTCCTATCTTATAGACTAGAATTTGAATTCACGAACAACACCGTCGAGTATGAAGCTCTAGTACAAGGGCTGAAGAAAGCCATAGACTTAAACATTAAAGAATTGAAAATTTTCAGAGATTTTGAAATCATCGTTAGACAAGTAAGGAACACTATACATTACAACTCTCCCCACCTGAGGAATTACCAATAGGAAGTGCAGAGACTAATAGAACATTTTGAAGCCTTCAACATTACAACGATCCCCATAACAAAGAACACTCTTGTTGATGCTCTGGCCACCGCAGCCTCAAGGCTATCACCTCTAGAAGACTATGAAGCCTCTCGGTTCACTGTGGAGCTACTCTACAAACCATCGGTGCCCAATAATATTTATAATTAGAAGGTCTTTGAAGGAGATGAGCAAATCATAAAATTTTTGACCAATCAGGATAATTTTAAAGAATTGGCTATTGACGATGAAGTATTCCAGGAGCAATTAGCAGAAACCGATCCTCATACAGGTCAACTGACCAAAAAAACAAGGTCTCACATGATACCGAAAGGGGTAGCCAATTTAGAAAATATTTTTGACTTAAGGGAAAGATTCAAAGGGTCAACGAACATGAAGATGGGGAGTTCTTGTCCCATGCATGAAACCATAAATTTAGGAACCTCGAAAAATCCAAGAATATAAATCTTGGCAAGATAGTATCTAAAGAGGAAAGAAAGTCCTATCTCAAACTTTTCATACAATATCAAGATGTTTTTGCATGGTCCTACCGAGATATGAAAACTTATGATACTCGTATCATTCAACACACTATCTCGTTAAATCCTGAAGTGAAACCCTTCCAACATAAGCTCCAGAAGTACCACCCATCCCTGGAGCCTCTCATGTGTCAAGAGTTAAAAAAATTACTAGATGATAAGATTATCTTCCAGGTTAGACACTCTGCATGGGCAGGAAATTTGGTTCCTATGAGAAAAAAGTCTGGGGAAATCTGCCTTTGCGTAGATTTCAGAAACCTCAACAGAGATTGAGAAAAGGACAACTAGCCAGTCCCACCAATGGAGCAACTCTTGCAAACCGTGTCTGGCTCTAAAATGTTCTCCCTCCTGGACGGTTTTTCAGGCTACAACCAAGTCCTAGTTTCAGAGGAAGATCGTTTGAAGACTACCTTCCGAACCAAGTAAGGAACCTTCGCTTATAAACGTATGCCCTTTGGGTTAATCAATGCAGGGAAGACTTTCCAAAGGGCCATGGATGTAGCATTTCGGGGACTCGTCAACAAGTGTGTTGTAGTGTATTTGGACGATGTGACTGTTTATTCAAAGAATAGAGAAGGTCACATCTAAAACTTAACCCAAGTTTTTGAAAGATGTAGGAAATACGATATATCCTTAAACCATAAGAAAACTATTTTTGGTGTCGAGGAAGGTAAATTGCTAGGTCATATTATATCTCAAGCAGGGATTCACATAGACTGAGAAATGATTAGGGCCATATCTCATCTTCCATTACCCCACAACAAAAAGGTTATGCAATCTTTCTTTGGGAAAATCAATTTTGTGAGGAAATTCACCCCATATTTCATTGAAACTATCAAACCCTTACAAAAAATGATCCGTAAAGATGTTGAATTTAAGTGGGATGATGAAAGAAAATGTGCTTTCAGCAATATTAAGGCTACAATATCCCAAGCCCCAGTGTTGCGAAGTCTCAATTTTAGCAAATATTTCTTCCTCTATATTTTTGCCTTCGACCAATCGTTAGTTGCAGTACTAACTCAGAAGGATGATGACAACAACGAGGCTCTGTTATCATTTATGAGCACTAATATCCAAGGGGCCGAACTAAATTACCCTGCTATAGACAAGTAGGCTTATGTAGTATACAAGGCAGTGAAACACTTTAGATCTTACATCCTAAAAAACCATACCAAAGTCTTCGTGCTTCACCCTATGGTCCAATCTCTATTCACTCAACAAGAGATGGGGAAAAGAATATGAAACATGATGGAAATAGTCCAAGAATTTGATCTAGATAAAAAACCTTCTAAACTGGTTAAGGGACAAGGGTTATGCAAATTGGTAGTTGAAGCCAAGGATCAAGTAAATGAAGACCCCAGGTGGGATAATGAATTGGCATTATGGTGTGGTGAAGCTTCATACGTCTCCCCAGGGAAAGAGTCTCGGTATGAGAAATTGACTTATCTCTTGCATCATGGGACTTGCCCAGAAAACCTAAATCTTAGGGAAAGGAGAGCCCTTACGTTAAAATCAACACAACATCACCTCATCAATTCGGTGCTCTTCCATGTTAATTATCATGGGTTACTTTTAATATGTCTCGAATGTGAAGATGTGAACAAAGTTTTGAAGGAGCTCCATGATGGTCCTGCAGGTGGACATTTCGTAGGAAAAACCACTGCTCATAAATACCGAGAGCTGAATATTATTGACCTACTCTGTCCAAGGACACTCACACATATGCTAGGAACTGTAAAACTTGTCAAATAAGCATGGGGAGGGAAAACAGAGCAGTTGTCCCACTCCAACTTGTGGTCGTTTCCAATCCATTCAAGTAACGGGGGTTAGATATCATAGGAGAAATTACACTGATTTCTTCAAAACAACATAGATACATACTCACTGCCATAAACTATTTCATGAAATGGGCAGAGGCCATCCCTCTGACTCATGTAAACGAAAAGGTGGTGATCCAATTCATAGAAAAACAACTGATCACAAGGTTCGATGTGCCCTCCGTCCTTGTTTTTTATAATGTCGCTTACTTTTATTCCACCCTATTAACATAGTTTTCTCTAGATAAAGGAATCATAATCATATACTCTGCAAACTACTATCCATAGGGCAACAGAGTGGCAGAATCAACCAATAAAAGAACCTAGTGAGGATATTAAAGAAAACAGTTGTAGACAATCAGAGGAATTGGCACAGTTCACTCCATAACGCGTTATGGGCTGATAGAGTAACACCCAAGGAAGATATAGAAAATTCTTCATACTTCTTGGTATACAGACAAGAATCCATTATCCCGAATGGGCTGTATCTTCCATCTCTTCAACTTGCTCAGGATTCTAGAGGACAACCCTAATCGGTTATATAACAAATAATTGATACCCTCCTCATGTTGGAAGAAGAAAGGGAGAAAGAAAAATCAAAATCCATAGCTCATCAGTAGATAGTTAAAAGGTGGTTTGATAACCATAAGGCAAAGGAGAATAAATTTGAAGTAGGATACTTAGTCCTAAAATGGGACAGAGAAAATGAGACGAAAGGAAAAAATTCTAAGTTTTAGAATCTATGGCTTAGACCTTTTCATGTGGCTGAGAAAATTGGGGTAGGCACGTATCAGTTGCAGAATATGAGGGGGGAACCTGACACCCTTCCGGTGAATGGCCAAGCCCTAAAACAATATTTTCATTAAAAAAAAAAATTGTGTATGTGTGTTTTCGCGATGTTTTGTTGTAGGGTAGGTCGATTGCGGAATGCATTTTTTTTTCTTTTGTTTATTTGTATAGTTCTTATGCACTTTTTAAGATTGTGTTTAACAAGACAATGGTTGAAATCAATTCTTGTGACATGACGAACTATGTTCCTAACTCATCACTCACATACAACACAAGAAGCGTTGGGAGACCTGCAGTTGTTTTAAAGGGTTTTCTATCTAACCTGCATATGAAAAACCTTGGGAAAATGATGAAGTGTCTGCCTGGTTTTTTGGTGAAACCTTAAGGGAAAGGCGGTAAGATGGAAAGGACTGCGTGTACCTCAAAGACAGAGCTAGCAAAAATTCACCTTAACCATCTCATTTTGAAAATAACAAACACCCTCCTCTTCCACTTGCTCAGGGAATTCTACCAAAATAAAATCAACCATATCAAATGAGTGCACAGTAGGAGAGGGTATGCAGATAACTTTGTCGGGGATATGGACGATCACTGGAAGAGGAGCAAGGTCTGTGCTGTCAGGGAGACTCCATTGGGGCTATGGACGCTCATTGACAGTGGAGCAACACCGTATCAAGTGAATTAGGATAACTAAAGGGACTAGGGCCAATGAATTGTTTACTTAGATATTTTCAAAAGAGGCGTTAGTCAGGGTTACAGGAAATGAAGGTGGAATAAAGGTTGAAAACCCCACAGGCAGGCCCAAATGCATCAACTGGGGAATTTCAAATGCAAGGATAAAAGAGGCTCTAATAAAAACCAGTTAAGTTCTTTACCATCTATTGCATTAATTGAGCCCGAGGTAGGAACAAAGATTCTTCTTTCTCCTAGTAAGTCACCATTTGTTGAGAACTCAACAAACCCTAAAAAGCCTCTGTCAATTTTTTGCTTTTTTGGGTACCACTTGATCTTCTGTACTGTCTGATTTCATTTCATTTTTGAAAAATGTTTTGTCTTTGCTTGTTTTCATAACTCTCATCACCTATTCAGGTTTTCTTGAACTTATGAAACCTCATGACTAAAAATACCTTAACTCATGAATAAAGAATTGACAGCCAAACACTTCACCGAACGCGCTTAGGGTCAGTGTCAGAAGGAATTCAAGGAAGGAAAAAGAACCACTCGGAAAAACTCAGTCGCCGAGCACTGATTTCCATCGATATCGAAAAAATGAAGTTTTGGTTTGTACATAAAGATATTGCCGATAGTCAATTCCCCTTCGACATTAGTAAAAGACGATATGGGACAAGATTTAAAGAAGAACGAAAAGACATCGCCAACATTTGATGCCTGACACGCTTATCAGAATTAGGGAAACCCTAGAAGGATCGCAACAAACATTATGACCGTGATAAAATTTATTCTTGATCATTGATCCCTGATGCATTTTCGGCATTGGGACTTTTTCAAGGGAACTAATCCGAAAGCGCTTTGATATGTTTATCTCTGATAGCTGATCTTGGGCACTTTTCGGCATCGACAAGCTAAGGATTTCTTTAGAACGAATAACTTAAGGAAAATGATGACTCCTATTAAGACAAGCGAATTAAGTCACCGGTATTCAACACCACGTGTCTTTACCAGGTAAGAGGGTCATATGTCTAGTGATATCCTAAGTTATCCCTGGCCCCCTAAGTCCGAGTCACACCTTCGAGTAAGCATTGCCATGTCAGCAATGTATGGTAAAATTGATCGACGTCGAAATTTTTTGCAAGAGGTTATCAATGAAAATGTTCATAACACACCCTCGATCCCCGATCCACCCACTGAGAGAGCAACACGATGGGACATTTTAGCATTAGATACGATTGGATTTTGAGTATTTAAGGAGATAATTAATACCCAATCCCACATTAGTTGCTACCTCGTGCACCAATAAATTAGGCCATTTAAAATCACCGATAGACCACATCACCACCCGTGCCTCTGTCGTCAACCCACAATGAATTTGAGTTGTATATATTCGACGGAAGATTTGTTAAAATTTCACTCATAACCCGAATTGAATGGCTGATGCGACACGTTAAGATCTTGCATGTTTAAATTCTCTTAAGCCATTGTAAACAAAATCCTTCTACGCATAAGATAATTTTGGAGCATCTGAAGGAGAAAGACTAGCGACTCAAAGGCTGTATCAACTCTGTGATTATCAAAATAACCAGGTTTTAACAAGATTCAGAGGTATGTATCTGAGTCTGTAAATTTTACACGACTATATTTTATATGTTATGATCCAGTGTTTTTTTACACAGTCTCTGAAATTTTATTTTAAGTTGCAGGAACAATGCCGCCAAGAAATCCAACTACTTGTTGATCGTTGAGGGCACCAAAGCTAAAAGAGCCAGAGATAGGTGAAGGCTCTTTTCCCGAGATCGCAAAACAATTGGAATGCGCCCCGAGGCCGGAACCTGTCATTAAGACAACAATGAAGAAGGTTTTTATCCAACCTCCAGCCTTTGGCGATACAGAGGCAAGCACAGGGTCCAAGATGGCGCTCCCACATTGGGGGGATATCTTTAACAAGATTAGCCGAGAATAGTACCCGGAATATGTTCCACACAATGATCCAGATGTAAAGGTGCTCAACGACCAGGTGTTCCCGAACATCCAATGGTTGTATCTACATATGGTAGCAAGAAGAACCCCCATTTTCCCTTGCATACAGGTTCTTAAATGGACCAAGGACCTCACCAGGAAATCCAAGAAAAATGGGCCGTGTGTGAAAAGAGTTGGACCAAGATCAACAAGGTGATGAGAGATATAAACCTCCCAAAATTTGGCACACACAATGACTTTTTCGACTTACAAGGCATATTCAAATTACATGTCGAACAAGACTCATCGTGGGTTGCAGAGATAAAAAAGGTGGCGAACATGGCGCCAAGAAAAGTACAATAGCTCATGGAGCACTTGATCAAGGCTCAGAAAATGCTACAACAGTTAAGTGCTAAAGTAGTCAAATATCGAGCACGGGCAATGGAGATAAAGGAGATCCTTTCGGCCCCGATGGACCAACACAGTTTCCTGTACGCCAACACGTGCAAGGAAATATTCGTTAAATGGTCGGAGTATGAGAAGAGTCATCCACTCAAGTGAGATCATTTGATGACTTTTAGAAGACTGAGAGATGAAAGTGCCATGTGGCGATTTTTTGTTTTAATTATCTACACTTTTGATAGTTATTTTTAGTTAATAATATGTTATAATTAAGAGGATCGACCCATTATAAAACGGTCGATGGTTTTGGCAAAGACCCTCATTTTTGGATTTGTAAAGAACTATTTCGGAGCTACCTTAATTGAGAAGTCATTTTTAGGACCAGAGACAAGTTTGAGTTTTTCATCAAAAACATATGTGATTGGATGTAAAGAAGAATTATTTCTGATTTTATCTCATGAATGGATCTTGTAATGAGTAAGAGCCTCTAAATCTATTGATAAGTTATCTGATTCAATATTTTTATAGTTCTTGTCTTTGATGATGAAAAGTAAATCGTTGTGTTAATATGTGATTGATGATTAAAGCTAAGGAAACTATTTTTCTTACCATCGTTTATTACATGTATGTTTTCTTTTGAGAATATTATCTTAGTCAATAACGGGAACACCAACAAGTTAATGTATTAGTACTAGGCTTGTTGTAGGTGTAAGAATCATTGTCTGCATGTTTGAGCACATGGGTTATCCCAGATCAACCTTCCCTAGTAGTTAAGCTTTCCCACTTTGTTACCCAGTTGGTTTATACCATCTTTTATCTTGTATCGATCCCACCTATAAGAGAACATACAAAAAGAGAATGTTCGAACTGAAGGAGGAGCTTTCACAAGAAAAAATCATGTCAATCACTACATAAATCCCATCGATTAATTGGCCGGATCGCAAGATTTGGAGAACCATTCCACCATTAAATGTTGTAGAGTCTAATTGGGCCTCGGTGGTGGGTTTGGTTCCTATTGTTGAGTTAAAGGGATTTAGGATCCCTCAATAGGTAGCAAGGAGGATTTCTAGAAAGTCTTTTGCGATGTAAAGCCAATGAGAGGATGCCACGTAGTGTGGAAAAAAACACTATCACACTGTGGAGGGATATTAACCCTCGTTCAAGTTCACGATGCAAAATCATCGAGAGACATTGATCATGGCCCGATATTAGCCGTTAGATTTGGGGTGGGGACAAGTTCGCGTGATTAAGGAAAAAGAGGCACAGGATGGGACCCACCCATCCCCAAAACCTATGTGGATGCACCAGGTGGAGGTTTGGTAGGGATGATAGGACCCGTCGATGGAATGGTCCATTGTAGTGGTGCCATGTGGAAACTCATATTGGTGGGTCTACATTAAGTTTAGTTAAAATTACTTTTCTACGTATAAAGTGAGATAAAGGTAAAGAAAGAAGGAAGGATAGAAAGAGGAAGGAAGGGGTTGATGAGGTAGCACTAGGGTGGTCAAAGGAATGACATGGAATCACATCGGGGTGCCAAGTGGATCTATAATGCCAAATCAACATCCTTTATTCACCAACAAACATTCTTGTTACAACAATAATAGATCAAGGGAGAGATAAAAATACAACATTAGGGCAACATAAATTAATAAAATTTGTCAGAATTTTATAGGGTTTTGCAGGTCATAATATTGCAGGGCATTTTTTAAGCCCTAAAGAGTGTTTTAAGGAGATCTAATTTTCGAGACTGTAAGTGTCATAGGTACCACATAAATTACTTGCAAATTAAATAAATATCTGTAGGAGATATTTCCACCGAGTTATTATTTTCTCCAAACAGATCTCATATGAGAAAGTTACAGGCTAATCAGTGCAAGGTATATTTTTAGTAACAATCTACTTCCAGAAAGCATAAATCCTTGCTCAAAATTTAGTTTTGGGAGAAGGAGAATTCTATGGAAATACCATGAAATATATAAGACATATGTGGATCTATATTGCAAATCTAGGTACCTGAAAGTGTATAGGATGAGAGGGAAGACTCATGTGGCATTCAATGCTAAAATGGTCAAAACTTTAACAGGTTGTAATTAGCGGCCTGGATGGCGGATAAAGGTGAAACTTGGTCATTTTTCTCAAAATATAGGAATTAGGAAACCTAATTGGGTTTCTTTCAATATTCCAAAATATTGGGTGTTTGGAAATAAGCTCACCAGATGAAATATGCACAAAGGGGCAACATGGGTAATATTCAAATGCCTATAACTTGTTGCTCATAACTCAAAATGGGAAAAGGAAATAGTCATTGGAAAGGTATTGGATGGAATAATCCATACATGAATCCATATATGTGAATTGAGTAGTGAAATTCACAAGCAATCAAAAAAAAAAAATCTGGTGCACTTAAAGGGCATAATTGTGCATAATTTTATAGATTTGTTGAATTATTTTGTCTAAAAACTATTATTTCATGCACATTTTGCAGAATTAAGGGTATTGATAGAGAAGAGAAGAGTCAAAGGAGAGTTCAAAAACATGGAATATGCACATAGAAATTACAACCATGAAGATGAAGTTAGGATATTGTATGTCATCATGGATAATGCAGTGACAAAATCAAATGGACATGGATAAGGAAAAGAGGAGAGTATAAATTTGGTAGAGACAATAAAGAGATTGCAAAGAGATGTGATGGATATAAATTTTATAATGAGAGGCTTCTGAAATCTTAGGAGAAATAGAATGGCTTCAACATCAATCTGTTACATAGCTTGGACATGATAGAGACGAAGGTGTATAAGGAGACAGATTCAATTAAGTCAAAGGATCAAAGATCGCATGACAAAAAGGAAGAATCTAGGAGTGATGGTAGGAATCATCATCACTCACCAAGACACTTAGTTATAAGAGCATACAATATTCCAAGTTTATATCTTGTCAAAAAGCATAGAAAAAGGTCTAGGGTAGATGAACTACAAGGAGAAATGAGGAATATCAAACCTCCTACCTTTGATGGTGATCACAATAAAGATAAGGATGTTGAGGATTGGATGTTGGGAATAGGGAATTACTTTCAATTTCATAATTATTCTACACAAGTAGAATATAGAATTGCAATCTACCAGCTCAAGGGAAAAACATCAATGTGGTGGGACCAATTTTTACAATCAAATCACATTGATGAGAAGAATATCACTTAGAGGCAATTCAAAAAGTATTTTCAGAAGAAATACTTGTTCACAAATTATTATGATAGGAAGATGAAGTATTTATTTCAACTCAAGCTTGGTATCATGATCATGGATGAATATGAGAGAATATTCTTGGAGCTGCTAAGGTATGTTGATTTCATCAAGGATGAGAAAGTCAATATTCAAATGTTCTTGAGTGGTTTACCTTCAATATTCAGTGATAAAATACAATATTATGATCCTAAGACATTGGAGGAAGTAATAAGGATATCCAAGTTCCTTTATGATCAAGATAGAGGAATACCAACTTTCCAAAAGGCTTGGGAAGAGAAGAAGAAAGGTAAGATGGAGTGGAGAAAGAAAGGGCACAAGCCACCATTCTTCATAAATAGTTCTTAAGGATAGCAGCTCAAATTGAGCCCAAAATGTTAGAAACCATGGGAAAAAGGCCAAGGAAACAACCTATTAAATGTTTGGGTTGTGAGGGACATCACATGTGCATACATTTCCCTCTAGAGTTGAAAGAGTGAAGCCTATTCACAATGTACAACATGCTGATACAATTGAAGACATGGGAAAAAGCATGCCAAGGATCTATGCATCCTTGGACAACAAGAAAGATGAATTTCAGTCTCATATGATTGAAGTTGAAGGTAAGATCAATGGTCAACCTACAAATATTTTAATTGATTTAGGAGATATTCATAGTTACATAGATCCTAATCTTGTTGAAAGATTTCACTTGCAAAGAAGTAAGAATGGGAAATTTTGGTTGGTCCAGCTATCTACAGGAGATAAAAGAAGAACCAATGAGTTGGTTAAAGACATGAATGTACTGAGAACAAAATCAAATTTGAATAGCATAACTTTGGGATCATATGGTTTCCTAATTGGTATGGATTGGTTAGATAAGCATCTTATTGTCCTAGATTGTTATACCAAGAATTTTACTTGTTTGGATGAGGAAGGGAACTTGAGAACAATTCAGGGTATTCCATGGGTAGTATATATCAGAGAGATTTCAACCTTGGAACTGAAAATAAGTTTCGTGAAAGGGTAATATCAATGGTAAACCTATACTATTTTATTTGATTTAGGAGATAGTCATGGTTACATAGATCCTAATTTTGTCGAAATATTTCACTTGCAAAGAAGAAAGAATGGGAAATATTGGTTGGTCCAGCTATCTACAGGAGATAAAAGAAGAACCAATGAGTTGGTTAAATATTGTCCAATGGATATGAATGGACTGAGCACAAAGGAAGATTTGAATATCATAACTTTGGGATCATATGATTTCCTAATTGGTATGGCTTCGTTAGATACACATCATATCGTCCTAGATTGTTATACCAAGAATTTTACTTGTTTAGATGAGGAAAGGAACTTGAGAACAATTCATGGTATTCCATGGGTAGTATCTATCAGAGAGATTTCAACCTTGCAACTGAAAAGAAGCTTCAAGAAAGGGTGTCAAATTTATGCATCCCATATGTAGGAAGAGGTAGCTAAGGATAAAGTGTCAAGTATTGAATACCACCCATTCTTGAAAGAATTTGAATATGTATTTATAGATATAGTGGTGTTACCACCAAAGAGAGATATAGATTTCTCCATCAATTTAATCCCTAGAGTTTCCCCAATGTCCAAGACTCCTTATAGGATGAGTACACTAGAGCTAAAAGAATTGAAAATGTAGCTTGAAGAGATTTTTAAGAAGGGGTGTATACACCCAAGTGTGTCACCTTGTGATGCCCCAATGTTATTTTTGAAGAAGGATGGAACCTTCAGGCTATGGATTGATTTCAGGCAGTTGAACAAGGTGATTTTGAGGAACAAGTATCCTTTGACAAGGATAGTTGATATACTTGATCAATTGAAAGATGCAAATATATTTTCCAAGATTGATGTCAGGTCATTCTACCATCAGGTCAGAATTAAAGAAGAAGATATAAACAAGACAACATTTAGAACGAGGTATGGCCATTATGACTTTATGATGGTGCCATTTGGGTTTTCAAATGCACCGGTTGTCTTCATGTGTTTGATGAATGAAAATTACTTGGATAAGTTTACTATTGTATTATTGGATGACATGCTTATCTACTTTAAATTTGAAGAATATCATGATAAATAGTTGAGGATGGTGATACAAGTATTGAGGGAGCATCATTTGTATGCCAAGATAAGAAAGTTTTCATTTTATTAGAGGAAGATACATTGTTTGGGCCATATCATTTCAAAGGAAGGGATAAAAGTGGACCCATAAAAGATAAAATACATTGAAGTATGGACAAAACTAAAGAATGTGTTAGAGGTGAGGTTTTTCATGGGACTTGCAAGTTATTACAAAATATTTAT
>ML784520.1:285589-302127 GCA_009831015.1 Picea engelmannii
AATAAATGAACGAGGTGAGGTTTCAACCACCCTCTCTCTTCTTCATTCATCTCCAGCAGGTACTGGGATTTAGCTCACGTCGAAACGACATCTGGAGAGTCAAAATGCCTCCCTTCTGAGATTCGGCTCGGCGCTTCTGGCCCCTTTTGTGTACAACCCTTTCTGCTTTCTCGAGTGACCATGAGCCGTGACCCTGCACCTATCTTCCAGAGTGCTTTCGGCGTTTTGGGGTTCGCGGATGAGATAGAGCAGGTCCCCTCCCTTCGAAATTGCGATGGGAGAAATGTCGGGAAGGTCTAACAGTCGCCACGTGTTCCTTCAGGATGAACGACTGGGACTTTCCTCGGAGCTTTGGGACCCGAGTGGCCAAACGATAAACATAAGCACCCCTCCTCCAGACATGTTCCTTTATGACCAGATGCCAAAACCACGGGCCCGGTCCTGGGCGCTATCGGCATTTTGGGGTTTGGTGCTTTGAAAGGTGAAGTGACGAGGAGCGCCTACCCCCCAACTTCCCGAATGCCGACATGGCATGGATGCGTGTCGCGTGTCCTTAAGATGAATGATCGAGGTAGAACTCTCCGCTTAACAGGGGGCCACGCTCGTTCTCAGGCTCGCTTGATGTGACCTGTCTCTAGTACCGTGGGCCAGGCTTTGAAGGGCGTTTATCGAAATTTCGGGGTTCGGGGTTTCAAAAGGTGAAGATACGGGGAACTTTACCCCTTGAACTCCCGAATGTCGATATGTTGATGTGACTGGATCCTATGCCATGCGTCACTGGATCGGACGACCCATATTCAACCTTAAAATATAGGAGCTTTCTCTGGTGCTACATGTCGGGTAACTTGGTAGCTCCGAGATCCCGATGACTGTTGATATGCTTCGTAGATGGATCTCATCTGCCGACAACAAAACCTTGACCGCTCGCTTGACTCGTAACCGGAAAGGCGATCCTTCTGTTGCTGCACTTGGGTGTTTCCCGTTCATTCTGCAGAACTGGGTGCTTTTGTGCCTAAGACAAAAATAATCGCTAACATTAGGCTCCATGGGGGATAAAGTCGTCCCTGTGATTCTCTAAGAACTCCTTCTGCAGCTTCAGTGCCTTGCTATTGGGTTACAGAGTCACTTATTAAGCCGAAAACACGCAAAAATAAAATAAACAAAGAACTAAAGCACAATATTTAC
The DNA here is from genome assembly GCA_009831015.1 of Picea engelmannii. NCBI lineage: Eukaryota > Viridiplantae > Streptophyta > Pinopsida > Pinales > Pinaceae > Picea > Picea engelmannii. The sequence goes on from ML784520.1 coordinate 286,775, forward strand.
AAACAAGGGAGCCGTCTAAGGCTCAAATAAAACATTTCTTCAGAAAATGCCCATTCACTGGGCTACTGAAAACCTCATCACCCTCCAGATCTTGCAACCCATACGTGTTGTTGGAGAAAATCTCAGAGATCTTGAAGGGGCCAATCCAGAGGGCGTCAAACTTGCTGTGTTTGCCTTTATCCTGCCTGGGGGCGTCCCACTTAAGTACCAAGTCCTCGATCTCGAACTCTTTCTTCCTGACCTTCCTGTCGAAACCCTGCTTGATCTTTTCTTGGTGATTATGAGCTGCGGTCCTCACCTGCTCTCTGATCTGTTACACTTCTACTATCTGATGAATCCTCCTGATCATATGATCTGTTTCTCCCTCATAGTCTTGAAAGAATTTCGCCACAGGTAAGGCGAGCTGAGTAGGAAAAACCGCCTCTGCTCCGTAGACTAGCTAAAAAGGCGAAGTGTCCAGAGATTTATTCGTTGTCACACAATCAACCCACAGATCAAACTTCAACTTTGAATCCCAGGCCCTTTTGTTGTCTTCCAACAGTCTTTTGATGATCCTTATTAGGCTTTTGTTGGAGGACTCTGCTAAACCATTGCCCTGGGGATAGTAGGGGGTGGAGTGAATTAGTGAGATCTGGAACTACTCGCAGAACTTAATTAGAGGCTCAAACTTGAAAGAAGCAGCATTATCAGTGACGACCCTGCTGGGACAACCAAATCTGGCTATGATATCCTCTAGGAAGCTGATAATTACTTTGTGTGATACGCTTCTGGTGGGGACAGCTTCTATCCACTTGGTGAAATAATCTGTCGCAGTCAGGATCCATCGGTGCTGACCACTTGAGGGAGGATGAATTTCTCCAATGAAGTCCAACCCCCACTGCTGAAAAGGTGCTGAAGATACTATAGGTTTCAATGGCAGCGGTTTGAGCTGTTTCTTTCCTGAGAACCTTTGGCACTTGATGCAAGCTCTGATTTCTCGGCAGACATCTGGGAATAAAGTGGGCCAGTAATACCCAGCTCGAAGTATCTTGTGAGTTGTGGTCTTCCAGAAATGATGACCTCCACAAAGGCCGCTGTGAAAATCAAACATAACTTTTTGGGCCTCTTGCGGGTCCAGGCATCTCAAAAATACCCCTAGAGGGTCTTTCCAGTACAAGATTTGGTCAATGAGGCAATAACTGACCGCCTTGAGCTTTAAAGCTCTTGCTTTGCTTTTACCCATTCCATCGGGGGGCTTTAAATCCTTCAGGAAGTATAGGATGTCACGATACCCGGCGCAGTCTGCCAGTGGTAAGCCATCTTGAGAGCATTGGCTAGGCAGCTCAGCTTGCTGAGTTCCTGAGCGAGTGTTGATGAAACTAACTCCCAAGGCTTCGCAGTTGTATTCAACCAGTAACTTGGCTAAACCTTGCCCCTTAACCAACTTGGTGGGCTTTATCTCTAAGTCAAATTCTAGGATTTTAGTGATCCATCTGCCTCTTCTCCCATCTACGTCGGGCTGCACAAGGATTTCCTTCACAAAAGTTGAAGGGACATATGCAGTTACCTTTGAATGCAAGACATAAACTCTGAAAGCTTTGAGAGATTTCACTAAGGCATAGGCCTGTTTCTCCATGATTTCATACCTTCTCTTTGCGTCTCTTAACGCCCTGCTAAAGAAGGCAATGGGTTGCTCTCTCCCTTCCTTAGTTTTATGCAATAACACTGTTGCTACCGTATCGAAAGAAGAAAAAGAAAAAACTAGGAACGACTTGGAATAATTTGGACCAATCAGCACGTGTGCCTCAATTAGTGCCCTTTTTATTGGGTCAAAAGATGACCATGCTCAGCGGTCCATTTCACTTCGTTTCCCTTCCTGAGCATGACCTCGATATGCTTCACTACCTCGGCAAAATTTGAGACAAACCTCCTTAGAAAATTAATTTTTCCCAAAAAGGCCTGAACCTCTTTCTTAGATCTGGGAAGTGATAGGGTCTGAATTGCTTCTACCCTACTAGGATCAATCTTCACTCCCTCTGCTGATACTATATGGCCTAATAACTTCCTCTCCTTCATAGCAAACAAGGACTTCTTGGGATTTAGGGAAAGACCAAATCTCCGGCACTTCGAGAAAACTCCCCTTAAGTGGCAACGGTGCTCCTTATCAGACCTGGAGAAGACCATGATGTCATCTAGGTATATCACTACAAACTGGTCTTTTTCTCCGATGAAGGCTATATCCATGGCTCGCTGAAATGTTGCTCCTACATTCATTAGCCCAAATGGAATTTTGGCATACATGAATGTGCCCCAAGGAGTGGTGAAGGTTGTCTTCTCTCTGTCCTCAGGCATGACCGATATCTGATTATAGCCAGAAAAATCATTGATCATGGAAATCCTAGATGCACTGGTTACCCTTTGCAATATGTGCTCCATGTTGGGTAGGGGATAATTGTCTTTCTTTGAGCTCCTGTTCAGGTTCCTGAAGTCGACACAAAGCCTGATTTCTTTGATTTTCTTTCTTACGGGAACCAAATTGGCTACCCATTCGGAATATCTCAAGGGGATAATGATCTGGGCCTCTAACAACTTCTTCACTTCTTTCTCCATGACATGCAACAACATGGGGTTTATCTGTCTTAGCTTCTGCCTGAATGGCTTAGCCTCTTCCTTTAGTGGGATCTTGTGTTCAATGACGGATGTATCATACGTTTTGAGGTCTTCGTAGGTCCATGCAAACACATCAACAAATTATTTCAGCAACTCGGTATATTCGGCCCTCTGCTCTGTGGTCAAACTGCTTGACAACTTGACAAACTTGGGCTCCTCCGGTGTGCCGATGTTGCACTCAGCTGTATCAACATCTTCATCTGAAACTCTACCCTTTACTTCCACATCATTCCCATCGAACACTCTTTCCAACGAGACTATTCCCCTCAGAATGTGATTGCTAGGTAGCTGAATAATTTGGTGGTTAGCAATTTTATTTAAAAACACCTCAGGGTGAGGGTCACCTTCTGTGTTAGGATCCTGATTGATGTGCAATGCAGAAAATTCATCAACGGATCGGAGAAATCTTTAAATTTCCTGATCATCTTTGAATACCTTCCAATGCTTGACATTGTCCGGTACAGAGGGACTATATTTTATTTCAACATCAGAGTTGACTATGGGCGATAGAGAAACTTTGAGCAAGCTGGCTGAGACAACTAAAGAATCAGCCACAGCATTATCCTCCCTTGGAATAAAAGAGATATTGAAAGCTGAGAAGAAATTGTCAATTAGGTCTCATGCTTCCTTCCTGTAATTTCTGAGTCGAGGGTGCTTATCCTGCTAAGCGCTTCTGATCTGTTGGACCACCAACTCTGCATCTTCGAACACTGCTATCTCCTGAATTCCCATTTCCCTTGCAGCTCTTAATCCTAGAACAAGGGCTTCATACTCTGCCATATTGTTGGTGGTTTCAACTTCTAATTTGTATGACAGAGATACGGTTTCCTGGGCAGGCGACACAAAAAACACCCCAGCGCCAGCGCTTTCCCTGGAACAGGCTCCATCAAAAAACATTTTCCAAATGGGGGTGATGGAAGGAGGAAGTTCACGAGGAGAAGTGGGTTGCTTTATGAGTTCAAGAGGAAGCTCGAGAGAATGAGTGAGTTGCAGTAAACTGGAACCTAAATCAGTGTCCAAGGCGAAAATGGGATGATTGGTAGGATTGGCTTCATCACTGATTATATAGGCCAATTGGGCTTCCCTATATAGCCTCCTATGTTCTCCTCCGAACACTGGGATAGTAGCATATGTGAGGTCCATCTGCAAGGTTCCCCCCAGTCTTTTTATCCAAGATCTTGACAACAACATACCGAACTTAGGGGGGACATCAGCCACTACAATATCCATGACCACAATTTTCATGGGCAACTGAAACAAGGTCACGACCAGGTCTTTGATAACCTCGAGACATTGAACTTTCCTGGAGGAAAAGGAATAGAGGTCATGATAGGCTCGGGTGACTTCTAGCCCTAATTCCTCCATGACAGTTTTGAGCATGAGGTTGTGAGAATCCCCTAAATCCATCAAGCAGTTGTGCAGTACCTTGTCATGTATGTTTAAGGAAGTGTAGAAGGGAGGGGATGAGTCATTCTTGTCTTCTACCATAGGACCTAGAATAACTGCAGGCTTTTCATCCTACAAATTGATGGAGTTTGTGGGAAGGCTTGAGACCTTAGACTGTAAGAGCTCAGAGAAGCGTTTTTTGAACCCTTCATGTTTAATCAATTCTGTCAGGGGCACAGGGATTCTGATTTTTTGAATTTCATGCTCGAAATTAAAAGAAGATGAGAGCTTTGGGATTTCTCTTATTTTGGGAGCATGACTCTGGATAATGGGAGAGAGGGGTTGGGTATTCTTACCTCTGTGACTATCTGCTACTTCATCAACAAGCTTCTCTATTCTAATGGACCGCTCAGGAACCTCAGGTGCTACTGTCTTTTTCTTAGACCTCAGATCATATTTGCCTTGGTTGCCACTAGCCTTGTCTCCCCTGCTCAGTTCATTTAGTTGATTGTCCATGAGAGACTCCTCAGATGCTGATTGAGTGAGATGAGGAAAAGGAGGAGTGTCTCCGAAGCAATGGATTTCAGGATCAAGCTCGTCTGTTTCTCCTTCTTCCCCCTCGGCCACAAAATTGTTTTGAAAAGGGGCCTGAATCTTCTAGTCTTCTCTGTCTCTTCCCTTCTCTCTTTTCACATTCGTGGGAGTAAAATTGTTTGGCCTCCTGAAACCTCCCTTGTTTTCGGCATTCAGAGGGCCCTTGTATGCTTGCCTCCCCTCGACTTTCATTCTCTCCATCTCTGCAGATAGAGACTTCACCATCTTGGTCAGTTCATCCACTTGAGGGTGGGGCACCAATGATCCGAAAGTTGAGGTTTCCGACCTTCCCTTTCTTCTATATGCGTTGGCCTTGTTCCTCAGTTTGTCAGCTGCTAACACATTGGATTCCACCTCTATGGCCACATCTTGCATTTGAGCTAAGGAGGTGGCTCTTCTTTCTCTCAATAGCAGACAAAAATCAGGGCCAAACGCACTAGCATAAGAAATCTTGGCCGAGGCTTCTGAAGGCTTTATTTCGACAGGAATTTTATTATACATCTTATTAAATCTTTTGGAGAAGTCAGAGATAGATTCTCCTTGCATTTTCTTCAAAGACCCGAACTCTGTCATGTAATACATGAAATCCTTTCTATCGCCCCACTGCCTCAGGAAAACACCATCCAGGGCCTCGATCCCAGCAATAGATCCGGGGGCCAATCCTCTTAACCATTTCCTCACCTCTTCGTCCAGGCTCTGGACAAAGACTCTCATCCAGACATCTTCATTTTCAATGTTGAGGTTGTATGCATAACTGTAGAAAGAAACCAGGTGCTCTTCCGCAGTTACATCTCCTTCTCCGATGAACTTGGGCATGTACTTCAAGTAATCTCCAGCAGGGAGAGGATTCATAGGATGGGGTAGAACTAAAGGAGCATATTTGGCAGCGACTATGGCGTCCATTCTATTTAGAGGAGGATTAGCACCAGCCATAGGACTATTAGGTGGAGGAGAACTCGGAGGAGAAGGAGTTTGCAAAGGGGCTACTGGGAATGAGTCCCAAAGTGGGGTGGGAAACAAGAGGGGATTTAAGGAGAAGGCTAATGAGCTCAAGTCAGAAGGTGTTCCTCTTCATGCAGGAGTGGGGAAATCTTCTATAGTCTTGGGCCTACACCAGGGTGCAACTTTAGAGGAGAGGGGAGTGACAAGGATTTCTCCCTCCAATCCCAGACCAGGAGGGGAAAACTCAGCAGGAACACTCCTGAAATTTAGGAAACAGGAAACCTCCAAAGGAGGTCTATTAAGAAACTGAGGAGAGAATGGAGTTATCATAGAAGGAGATGGCGGATTACCTGTTTCGGCGGTGGAAACTTCTTCTTCAGGGGCCTTTCCTTTTCGAAGGACCACCTCCGGGTCAGTTTCAGGTGTAGCTAGAGGCAGCTGTGGATGAGCCCGCATGTGTCTGCCTCTGTAAGCCACAATTAATAGAGCAGGTCCTCCCCAGAGGAGTCATCACAATGGAGTCGTCAGGTGCACAGTAGAAGTATTCAAAGGCTCTGATGCCTGATGCACCTTCAGGATCAGAGGCTCAATGTCGTTCAATCCCGGGAAAAATTTTCAACTTCGTCCCCGACAACGGCGCCAGAAATGTTAGCGACGTAAGTCACTCCTAGATTGCTTGCAGGAGAAGAGCCCGATGTCCATCAGTTTTATGTCACGATTTTTTGTAATGGGTATAAAAAGGAGTGATCTAATGGAAGTAAACTCGGACGATGTGGTTCTAACTCCGAAACTAGGCCAAGAATGCATGGGCAGGTGAGGTCTTGCATGAAATTCAGAAAGTGAGGTGTAGTAAGGGTGAGTAGGGGGAAGACTTATATCAGAGAGATGCAAAGGTCTGTAGTAAACATCAGGTTTCTAACAGACTGTAGAAGAAGGCATCCAAACGAGATCTTCTTGCGCTCAAACACAGAAAACTAGAGAATACAATAATGCATAAATAAATCCTTTATCATGACATAATTGCAATGATCCGCACGAATCACTCGTTCACGAACTCTCTTAGCATGAGACAAAAATTAGATGAAGTAAGAAAGATTGTCTGTCATAAGGCAATAAATCTCATATACAGATGCATAACCAGGGAACTAGAGTCTGTGCTAAAACCTTACAATCGGGAGCTCTGCTCTACCATCGATTCTTTGAAAAACATCAAAACTAAACATATATACTCCCAAACATTTGCTCAATAGAGGCCTACTAGACTTCCTGGATGAGGGGTCTTCTCAATCCAATCTGGTCTGCACTCTTCTGTCGGACGCCACCTTAATTTGGCATGGCTCGTGCCAGGGGGTAGTTGAACCTTTGAATGCTGAATTAGCGTGTGCAGGCTTCCCTGGTGAGTCAAGGACTTGGCGTGGTTTCCATGGAAAGAATCAATACAAAAGACCGCCTCGGGTGGACCTTCAGCCGAGACATCCATACTTTGCAATAAATGAACGAGGTGAGGTTTCAACTACCCTCTCTCTTCTTCATTCATCTCCAACAGGTACTGGGATTTAGCTCACGTCGAAACGACATCTAGAGAGTCACAATGCCTCCCTTCTGAGATTCAGCTCGGTGCTTCTGGCCCCTTTTGTGTACAACCCTTTCTGCTTTCTTGAGTGACCACGGGTCGTGACCTTGCACCTATCTTCCAGAGTGCTTTCAGCATTTCAGGGTTCGCGGATGAGATAGAGCAGGTCCCCTCCCTTCGAAATCGCGATGGGCGAAATGTCGGGAAGGTCTAACGGTCGCCACGCATTCCTTCAGGATGAACGGCTGGGACTTTCCTCGGAGCTTTGGGACCCTAGTGGCCAAACGATAAACATAAGCGCCCCTCCTCCAGACCTGTTCCTTTACGATAAGATGCCAAAACCGCGGTCCCGGTCCTGGGCGCTATCGACATTTCGGGGTTTGGGGCTTTGAAAGGTGAAGTGACGAGGAGCGCCTACCCCCCAACTTCCCGAATGCCGACATGGCACGGATGCGTGTCGCGTGTCCTTAAGATGAACGGTCGAGGTAGCACTCTCCGCTTAATAGGGGGCCGCACTCATTCTCAGGCTCGCTTGATGTGACCTAGCACTAGGATCGTGGGCCAGGCTTTGAAGGGCGCTTATTAGCATTTCGGGGTTCGAGGTTTTGGAAGGTGAAGAGACGGGGAACTTTACCCCTCGAACTCCCAAATGCCGATATGCCGATGTGAATGGATCCTGCACCACGCGTCACTGGATCGGACGACCTAGATTCAGCCTTGAAATATATGATCTTTCTCTAGTGCTATATGTCGGGTAACTTGGTAGCCCCGAGATCCCGATGACCGTTGATCTGCTTCGTGGATGGATCTCGGCTGCCGACAACAAAACCTTGCCCGCTTGCTTGACTCGTAACCGGAAAGGAGATCCTTCTGCTGCTGCGCTTGGGTGTTTCCCGTTCATTCTGCAGACCTGGGTGCTTTTGTGCCTAAGACAAAAATAATCGCTAACAAGTTCGATTGGACCTTCGAATGTGAGAAAATATTTCAACAATCGAAGAATTTATTGACAAGTGCACCAATCATGAATATTTTTAATCCAAATGAATATTTCATTGTGTGCACTAATGCTTGCAAGGAAGGGATTGGGGGAGTCCTTATCCAAAATGGGCATGTGATATGATATGAGTCAAGGAAGTTGAAAGAGCACGAGAGACACTATGCCACTCATGATTTAGAATTGGAAACTATATTTTATTACTTGAATATGTGGAGGAATTATCTTATGGGAAAGAGATTCGAGCTGAGGATAGACCATAGTGATCTGAAATATTTGTTTGTAAAACCAACTTTGAATGCTAGACAAATTAGATGGCTAGAATTCCTTAGTGAGTATGACTTTGATATAAATCATATCAAAGGAAAAGAGAACAAGGTGGCTAATGCACTCAGTAGAAGGGTGCATGAGATGCATGCTACAACTATTAGCATGTATAAATATGATTTGAAATATAGAATTTTGGAAGCTAAAAAAACCAGATCAACATTATATGCAAACAAAAGAAAAGTTACAACAAGATAATTCTTTGCAGAAAATTAAATATTATGAGATGAGAAAGGATGGAATCCTCATGTACAGGGGCAAAGTATATGTGCCTAAATCTCAAGAGATGAAAAATATGGTGCTGAGAGAGATGCATAATGTGCCTTATTGCTAGCGGGAAAACCCCCCTATGACTACACTAGGGTTCAAAATTAGGCAGATCAATTAACCATTTAAAAATCAACTACTTCTCTAAACTACCCCAAACATATCAAAACTCATATGAAGAAAGCAAGAAAAAGGAGATTGGGTAACTATACCTCAAATCCCACAACGAGTGATGACCTCCTCATGCTTGGAAGTTTCGTTGACTGCACGCCTCCTACTAGGGATGACGTGCATCCAAAGATTGACAAACAGGAAACAAAAAACATGTTATTCCATATACAAGTTAGGGTTAGATGTTAGAATGTCAAAAAACAAATAAATAAAAGCATTTAAGACACCATCATTTGGGACAGGAAAAGTAATTCTTTTATTAATAACACAATGATTATACCTTTACAATCAAAGTCGACTGTCGTCCGTGAACCTAGTCCGGGCTCCTCTTCACCAAGCTCCAAGTGCACCTTTGTATAATCTTATCCTCTCATCCTTCTGATCTCTTCTTGGGAAGTGAATGGGTTCTGATGGAGGAAGAATTGGAAAATGAGGGAATGCTGAGGCAATTCTCACAAAAGGGTTGCAATAACTTGGGCAAGGAGAGGATGTGAAATCGGGCAGAGTTTCATTGTTCATATGTCTAGATGTGAAATGGGACCCCAAAACCTCCTTTTATATGCCAAAAGGATGATTATTCAGTTGGATGATGGGCTATAGCTAGTGGATTAGTTGGGAAACCTCCAATAGCCCATGAATTTCAACGAATTCCTTGCAAATTTTTATTTGTTGCAAATTTTGCAAGTATATGCGGGTTGTAGTGGTGTAACATGCATATGTACACGAGTTGTAGTGGTGCAATAAGTGTATGTACGCGGGAAGTAATGGTGCAATGTAACACACCCATGATGGGGCGAAAAAAATTAAAATCGTCCTCCTTATAGGAACATATCCTTTCCCTCTATGATTCCTAATTTGGGAAGTCCGGGACTCAGACCGACCCTCTGGTCAAGGTTCTTCGATTCTCTAAGTCAAACAAGACTTTGAGACCTTAATAGTCTCAACTCTTAATCAAACACAGGCCCTTCTGGCTTTTGGTGCAGGTCTTATGATACCCACGACCTTCTCCTTTGTGCTTCAGCGAAGTCTCGGAGTTGGCGTTATCCCCTTTTCTCTTGGCCCCTCCTCGGATGTGACCTTGGGAAACGACCTCACACAAACACACAATTGCGGGCGTGTCCAAAGGAGGATTGAAACCAAACTACTTTTTGGCCCACAATTCTCCTCGTGCCTCCACGTGTCCTTTCTCCAAAATCGGGGTTTGGATTGTGGCCCACCCTCAAATTTTTAAAGTTCGCGTACCTTTGATCCCCACAATGCTATGGGACCGTTGATCTCCCGATTTTGATGGTACTGTCTGAAATGACGGTTCATATCTTCCCTTTTCAAATCCATGGACCATATCTACCCCTCTTAAATCAATAGATGTGATCTCCTTCGTGATTTCGGACTTTGGACTTTTCAAATATCAAGCCCTGCTTTCCTCTGTACATCAATCTTCTGGAGTTGACGATCTGCGGACACCTGTCCTCCTAAATCAAAGACCCTACTTCTACTTCGAGTTTTTGACCTTTCAACTAGATCAACGGTCCCATGGCCCTCTTCTCGATCAATGGTCAATATCTCCTTGGGGTCTCCAGAATTATGAGATCTCAAATCTCAAACTTCACCATTTTTCCCAATGGCTTTTATTCGAAGGCTATAATCCACTAACAAGTGTCCATTTGATCTGACGATCAAGGATTACTTGATTACTTCGGGTATTTACCTGGAGTTCACAGATTTATGCCACGTCTCCTGTATATCTGATGACTATGAATTACTTCGGGACTTTACTCGGAGTTCACAGATTCATGCCACGTCCCTTCTTAATATGACATCTATGAATTACTTCGGGAATTTATCCAGAGTTCATAGATTCACGCCACATCCCTTCTTAATCTGACGGCTATGAATTACTTCCGACGATCCGACACTTGAGATTTACTTTGGATGATCTGACAACTGAGATCTACTTTAGACGATATGACGATTGAGATTTTCTTCGGCTCTCCGACTCTTCACACTTTGGGAGTCTCAAATCTCAATTGAAAAACTCTCGAATAGATTTCCCGAAGCTGCTGATATGCTGACATGTATCTCCTGCGATCAACGATCAAGATCCTACTTCGGGTGATCTGACAACTGAGATTTACTTCGAATCTCCGACTCTCCGGACTTCGGGAGTCTCAAATCTCACCAGAAAACTCTTGCACAGATTTCCCCAGAATCCATGATCCATCGCCACGTGTTCCTCTAGATCTGGCCGTCCAGATTCATTTCAGGTCTTCGGGGTTCAAGAATCTCAAATTTCAATGGAAAAATATCGAATAGATTCCTCCGGAGACTGCGATCCATCGCCACGTATCCCTCTGGATTTGGTGGTCCAGATTCACCTCCTAGTGATGGATGGCCTCAAATTACTTCATCTATTTCACCTCATCCTGGTCCATGAACTTTCAGTTTTTTGGATCTTACGCCATCTGTCCTCCTTGATGATGGAAGGTCCCAAACTACTTGGAGACTTTGGAACTTTGGTAAGTTCTCTTCTTCCACGTGTGCAAAGTGCTAAGGTTCTTGTACCTTTCTTATATCAGACGATTTTCGATCCTTGGCGTTGTGATCCAATGACCACCGTCGCTCCTCCTCCTGAGCTTCTGACTTACTCCGACTTAGAATATTTTCTAAGTGCTTGAAGGATTCGACCTTTTCTCCTCCTACAGACTCGTCTCCTAGATTTCGTTTGCACTCCTGAAAGAACTATCTCTTCTGAGCTTGATCTCCTTGAATATTTATTCGTCTCACGTGCTCCTTGCATTTCAGGGACCATGTCAAACTCATATCGAAGGTCAACGATGATCAACAATTCACAGAAATTGCAGGGCCCCAACATGCATGCTCTTTACTAGAGAGTTCGAACTCCTCAATCTGAAAAGTGCTCGCTTGATTCTAGTCTAACCGGGATCATTGATCTTCCAGCCCGTCGAAATCAATGGAAAGGGTGAATTGCAGGCTACGAACTAGCACGTACACTATTTTCATCTTCGCGCTCCATAGTGATTCCCCACCCTCGAACTTCGTTCATAGATTGACGATTCATAGAAATTGCGTGGTTTAACTTGACTATCGTGCAATTTGACATCTCAAAGCCTCGAGCTCCAAGGTTCCTAGACCCAGGTCACATGGATCTTCATATAACTCGTGGGCTATAATCCTCGCTCTTAGTCGGGTTTTTGGTTAAGGGAATAGGCACAAGTTCAGAGTCTCCTAGACTACTGGTCTGAAGGGAACACCTTCCCAACTTGCATAGCTTTAAGCTCTGACTCAAGGAAAAGTGACTTGTGAGGTTAACAAAATGGTGACTATGCCTAGAGGCTTGCTTTGACTCCGGAACGGTGATGTAAATTCTTGGGGAAAGCACCTTCGAGTGATTAAACTGGGGTGTATGGAAATTCAAGCATAAATATAGGTTCTCAAAGGAACGAACGCATACTCATAACTTAATTATTTAATGCAGAGAAAGAACCCTTTATAGACATGTAAATACTCACATGCGTCCATTATTTACAATTCAAAGCATAAGGCAATAAAACACTTATCAAAACCATAGAGTGTGATGCGACTGCTGAAAGGGGTGCTCGTTTCCACCCAACCATAGGCTCAGCCACTCCCAATGGATTTATCACTGGCCACCCCCCAGCTTAAGCCACGATGCTTTGAGATTCAATCTCTTACTTCTAGCTCAATGAAAGTTAGGGATGAAAGTTACTCTCCTTCTCCCAATACAGAAATAGTAAGGATGAAGGTTACTCTCCTTCTCCTAGCTCAATCTCTATTTTCTGTGATCATAACTCATTTTCCCTCTTTCAATCCTTCCTCGGACCCGAGATTTTCCGCTCTCGTCTTTGCATTTCCCCCCACAGGTCTTCCTCTACCCACCACACTTCCTTTCTTTCCTTCCTCAACAAGGTTGTGTGTGGCTCGGATTCCCAGTCCGTGGTAAGGTCTGGAAGCCTTACATATGGACGGTCTTTCCCATCTCCTCATTAACTCTTGAGGAGGTCTTCCCACATACCATCCCTACTGTAATTCATTCTTGGGTCAGAGGGTTGTTCTGATTTGAGCAATTAATTCCAACATGGTACTGGTTCGGTGGAGGTTAATGCAACCATTTTGGGTCCCCTCCACCACCTTTCATAGAATTCATGGTTTTCTCTTAGCACATCCCATCTTTCAGTAGTCATGTAGCACATAACCATTTTCTATTAAAATAACAAAATTTACATTTATCGACCTTTTGTACAAAGGTCCATAAAATCAAACATTGACACTTTCATGTTTTCCATAGTTCCTTGGCCAATATAGTTATATTTACAGACTAGGGGAAACATGGTGTTACAATTCCCTCCCCCTTAAAGGAACATCGTCCTCAATGTTCTATTTGTCAACATGACATGTATGTGCATGAGTAAAAAAAATCGGATATGCATGTCTCATGGCATCCTTCATTTCCCACGCAGCCTCATATGGGCCAAAGTGTTTCCACTGCACCTTGACATGTGCAATGGTTCAGTTCCTGAGTGAGGTTTCCTTCCTATTTAATATGCATTGGGGTTCTGGAAGGAATTGTAAATCTATCCACTGGGTTACTCCATCTGATTGGAATCTTGCACTGTCTACCATAGAGGGCTTCAAAAGGGCTCATCTTCAAGGATTCCTGATAACCGTTGTTGTACGAAAACTCTACCAATGGTAGGTAGTCTTCCCACTTCTTAGGTTGATGCATTACATGCATCCTTAGCATGTCTTCTACTATTTGGTTCACTCTTTCTGTCTGTCCATCAGTTTGAGGGTGATAATCCATGTTGAACAACAATTTTGTCTCAAAACCAACCAATAGGGATTTCCAAAAGATTGAAGTGAATTTGGTATCTTGGTCAGATACAATTTCCTTGGGCATGCCATGTAGTCTAAATATCTCCTTCATGGAGATGTTGGCAATATTATTAGGTATGTGTTATATTCTTTGCATGTGTGTGTGTGGGCGCGTCAGATTCGACAACTGCGTCTGACGATCCCTTATAGTAGTGCTTTGTTTGTGTCATGTGCATCGGACACTTTCCTAGGGAGGTCCCAAGGGTATGCCCCCCCCTGGTTACGTGTAGCGTTCGGGGCAGTGCCCTGAATTTTGTTTTGGGCGGTTTTTGTTATTTTTAGCGGATTTTTCTATTTTTAGTGGGTTACTAAAAATAATCCTAGTTTTAGGGATTAGGGTTTTGGTATCTACGGAATACCTAAAAACAATGTATATATTGTATAGTGAATGGTGAAATTTGATATAATGAATATAAGAAAGCTTTTCCTGGTTGAGGGTTTCCGGTATAAAATCTCTATGTACTCTGTATATGAGCCTTTGATTAAATTTTGTTTTGGTTAAGAATCTATATGCATTGCTTTACTTCGCAGGTTTAAAAATTACATGTGGTATCAGAGCTCGTTTTGGCTTCAGAGGAATGTCTTTGTTGTTGAGGGTTTGGCTCGGTCTTGATATATCAAGTTTATCTTGGGTCTGTGATAAACCTGGGTTTAGTGGGAGCTTTTGCAGTGGTGATTTGAGTGCAGAAAGAGAAATGACGAGTTGTTCTAGAATCGAGATAGAGAAGTTCAATGGTAAAAACTTTGAGCTATGGAATCTGAAGATGGAGGACCTTCTTGTAGATAAAGAACAATGGATCGTTGTGGATCATGGTACACAACCTACTGGTACGCAACCTACTGGCACACAGACGACTGGTACAAAACCTACTAGTGCACAAACTACTAGTACACCACCTACTGGTATGTCGAAGGAAGATTGGGAGAAGTTGGACAGGAGAGCAAGGAATACTATTTGACTCTGCCTGGAAGATTCGGTGTTGTTGAATGTCTCAGGAGAATCTACAACCAAGGAACTATGGGATAAGTTGGGGAATTTGTATCAATCAAAGTCCCTGGTAAACAAGTTGTTTCTTCGAAAGAAATTGTATCATCTTAGGATGGAAGATGGAGATTATGTGGCAGAACATCTAAATTCCTTTAATACTCTGGTAAGTCAACTTGGCTTTGTTAATATTATGATTGCAGAGGAAGATAAGTGTATTACTTTGTTATGTTATTTTCCAGACTCTTGGGATAATCTGGTTGTATCAATAGGTAGTACCACTCAATCTACATTGAAGTATGAGGATGTAGTTGCATCCTTGTTATCTGAAGAGATGAGGTGAAAAATAATGGATGGTCACAACACATATGCTTTATTTGTAAGAGGGCGTACCCAAGAAAGGAACCTGGTAAGCCTTCAGGGTGGAGATCTAAATCTACACGTAGATCTAAGTCTCCAAGAAAATCTTTGAGGAAATCTTGGAAGTGTGGTGAAACAGGGCATTATAAGAGAGATTGCAAGTCTAAGAAGGTTGAAAAGCCAAAGGGATA
>ML784521.1:78358-96642 GCA_009831015.1 Picea engelmannii
GTTGTATTTATTTGAGTTGCATGTACTAATTTCCTATGGCTGAAACGACATGCTAGAGCACCCAAATTGAGAATACAACCATAACAATCAGCTTAAAATAAACATGACTGTTGGCTGTTATAAAACAACAGAAAACTAAAACATAACAGCAGAAAACTTAGAGCCTTTGCTTGGTCAAAGACAGACCAAGAATGCAAGCTGATAGGACCTGGAATTTTCACAAGCAGTTCAATGCCTTATATTTTGAGGAGTGTGTTGTTGGGGATTCCATTGTTGACACTAGCAGTGAGGGGCATGAGGTAGAACCTCAGCGGGACTGTGATCAAGAGTCACGACACTGGACTGGACAATTGAGAGTCAGTGAGGACATGATCATGGCAGTGACTCGATGCATTGATGATACGCACGCATTGGTGGCAGGTTATTGTTGGAGGGCTTGGATGGCACATGATAGTTCAGATAGCGGACTTGCCATTGATGACTTCCATACACTCATGGAGAGAGTGACTGTGATGAGGGCTGACTACCAAGAGTTATTGATGGATAGAGATTAGATTGGCGAGATGTATCACAGGGCACTCAGGGAGCAAGAGCTTGAGGTGCACCGACTCACTCATGAGTTGGTGAGCACACGAGGATTCTTGGAAGGCACACAAACAACCCTTCAAGAATCAGAGTCCAGATTAGATGAGCTCCTTGAAGAGATTGGTCAGAGATACACTATATCTATCTTGGTAGAGAGTCAGATATATTCCTTATTTACATTGCTGGAGGATATCCGGGTGTCACAGGGGCCACCATTCATGGGTAGTTCTGAGACAATCGGTCATACACATAGACATGAGGATTCTAGAGTCAGGGGCATTTACGAGGACACTTTCATTTGTGTTCTAGGATTGATTGATATCCACATAGGGGTTGATCTGGCAGTACACCTTGGACATATGATGATGAGAGAGATGTACAGTGGGATTCATGGGGACACATTGGATTGCAGGGAAGAGACACACTTAGTGGAGCATGGAGATTCCTCCCCCTTGCAGCAACACATAGTTCTGGGAGATCACCTTCACAGTTGCAACAACTATCTGACTGATGATGGAGGGAGAGTGATTGACCAACAGTTTGTGGAGTTATCTATTGTTGTATCCAATAGTTGGAGTTTAGATGATTATTCACCATGGGTGCTAGTTGATGATTTTTTGGTCCAATTCTTGGGATTGACCAAAGCATATGATACTTTCCAGTCCTACAATGGGTTGCAGATATTTATGATAGCCTCTCCCGATACTTTTATCATTGACAACAACACAGGGGGAGATAGACAGTGGCAGGGGACATGGAGAGTTGGTAGGCCGAGACCACCTGACAGGAGTGTCTTTATTGCATACAACAGGATAGGGGTGAATCATCAGAGACAGACAGTTGAGACCTTGGGCGTGATGGTGAGCATCTTAGGCCGTGGGATAGCAGATATCTCGGAGGGTGACACAGATTTAGATTCTCATTGGGATGAGGATGGAGGGCTTCCGACAGTTATCAGTATGACACATGGGTAGTTAGTGAGAATTGGAAGTGATGAACTTCCAATTTTGCCATGGGATCTGGGAGTCCATTTGTTTAATGGGTTGTTTCATCTTATGATGGACCAGGTTGCGCTATAGAGCAACATACTTCTCTCTTGGATGGTTTTGAGAGGGCTTACAGGGACTTGTTTTATTTGGTGAGACAGGTTCTCCCTATCGATACTGATGATAGAGTATGGAGGTGGTTGGGCAGATGATGATTCCACAGAGATACCTTTACAGGTTCAACTTCTTGATAGCATGCTCAGTTTTCACAGGTATTTCAGCATGAGGATCCAGGAGTGGGGAATCCAGTATGTATATTTTGAGGAGACAGTCATGACCACAATAGTGCAGTGCCCGTGTGATGGTCCCTGTCAGAGGCTAGCATGGGACCCTGGGATTACAGGGCTGGGCATTTTATTGACTGATGGAGATGAGTGGATCTTTGTAGGGGGAAGTCACTTTGACTTTCCAGGGAGCTTCAATATTGGGGGGAGCACATCACTTGTTGGTGATTCGTTGAGGTCTTGTAGTACCTCACTATGGCAACAACATGTTCAATTGGTGGAGGTCGTGTTGGGGTTGGTACGATCTTGGAGGAAAAACTCATTTCAGGTTGAGGCCAGGTGCTATTTGCAGGAGACTCATGGTATTGCTATGTTACCGGACTATAGTTCACGAGGCATTGCAGTTCACATTCAGATATGGGATCCAGGGATTGGAATGCTCGGTAGTTCCGCGTTTGATGGAGTTGAGTTTTGAGTAGAGTGGTTGCTCGGGGAGTTGACTGAGATTCCTTGGCCATTGATCATTCTACTCATCAGGAGGATGTGGGTGTCATGAGTGGTGAGCACTTGGAGAGGCCACATCTTGAGGGGAGTCTACCTTGTGACACATAGGTGGATATGGGACCCCAGTATCATATGTAGTTGGATTCAGTTATTGCTTGAGGACAAGCAATATTCCGACAGGGAGGACTGTAATGTCCCCATTTTGGGACATTATAACATTACAGAGTGTTATGCCTACTAGAGTAGCCGTATAGGGGTGACAGAGAGTTCGGGAGATATTGAGGGGTTTTATTGGGCCCGACTGGCATTGTTCATCATCAGGATCCATTCCGCACAACTTGGCCTTGGTTTCGTTGCATTCCGACGATTTCCGTAATTTTGAGTTATTATGGGTCATATCTTAATTAAATTCACTAAGAAGGTCATAATGGGCATATTACTTGGAGAAACCTCTTAGTGTAATAGTTCATCGGAATCGGGAGGAAGAGCATCACAAGATAAGATGATGAGAAGTGACTTTCAGTGGCCGGAGAAGCCATCAGTATGGATATATCACTTTTTAGAGGTAAAATGGTTAATTAATTAATTAAGTGATTTAATCAAGGAATAATAAAATAAAGTAAAAGTCACTTGGAGGGAAAAGGTCAACATTGAATCAGGGTTTCGGGAAGCTATAAAGGAAGGGTAAAGCAACCTAATTCATTATGCTATGTTATGATTTGACGTTGAGATATTTTCAAAGGAGGAGGATATCGACCCCTTTGTTGTTTTGTGGATTTCTGGAGGAAACCACCACTCTTGATCGGTTATGGTGTTGAGAGACACACCCTAGCCTATCGAAGATACCATCCAGGTATTTCACTGTGCATTACAATGTCCATATCAACGATTGCGCAGCTCAGCCAGTGAAGGCGCAAGTGTTTAAGAGAGGGTTTGTGCGGCTGGTTGTGGCAGTTCAGATTTGGCCGATTCCTCCCGACCCATTAGAGGCTAGGGCACACCTATTGAGCCATATGTTGTGAGTTTTCGATGGTGGAATCTTTCGAAAAGCAGAAAACAGTCATTTAGGGCCCAGCTCCAGAGGAAGCACATTTGGGGTTCCAGGGGACATTCCAGGATAGATCTGAGGAATCCCTTCTGACCCATTACAGGGGGGACCAGGACGATCGTTTTGAGATATACATCGTTAAATTTTGCCGGTGGAATCACTAGGTCGCACTCATTGAGCCCAGGAGATGCGCAAACCCCCAGGGAGTGAGATCCGGAGCTTCAGAGGTTGGATCTTCAGTCCAACAGTCATTAGGATCAGTCTAGACGCCAGGGCGCATCTTTTGAGACAGTTTCTACAACAGTTACCGTGAGTTGCCAGACTGCTTTTTGCCGATCTATCCGTGCATGTGCAGACCAGCACCTGTTCTTCTGTTCATGGATATTTCTTATCTGTTATTTTGTATTCTAGTGACAATCCATGAGATCTAACTGGCGATTATCATATCTGCTTCCAGTCTTTATTGTATTTCCTGCTTTTTCCAGCATTATATATATATATATCTCAGTGAGCTGTGTTGTCCTTATTTCACATGTATTGTTTTATACTTCTAAACACATAATAAACTAAAACACACATGTAAAAACAACCGAGCATCTTAGCACAATACTTGACTTGTACCGCATGGAGAAAGACCCATATGCCTTCCAAAATCTAGCTGGTGTGGTGGATGCACTGGCAATCGACCAAAATGTGGTGATAGAGTGGGCTTCCATATGTTCAAGTGGACCCTGCTAGTCATGTGATCTCTCGACCCATATCTGCAACCTGAGGGCCTCGAGACATTCTCCTTAGTTATCCCACAAAATGGGGATAACAAGCTTGATAAACAATTCCAAAGTGAAATAAGAGCAAGGGTAGGGTTATATTTTAACTTTTATGGTCAAACCCTAGCTCTAGGGTTTTAACAACTTTGATTTCTATTGTTGTAATCGATTTCCAAAATTGAATAAACCCTTAAATCAACCACAATAACATTAGATAAGACAATAAAGAGCAATCTAAGAGGGTTGATTTGCCTCTTAGGGTTAGAAATTCAACAACTTAGTACAAACCCTTAGATAGAAATGTTTAGAAAGTAAAAGTAAACCGTTCGATTTAATATCGACAAAAAAATAAATATTTTTGACGGTTTATATCTTTTATATTTTTTTTTATTTTTGTATTTTATGGAAAATAAAAGGCAAGTGTTAAACTTTTAGGGTTTTTGGTTGGTGAATGTTGGGAGTAAGGGCATAGCCTTATCTCCACCTACGACTTATGGGGTCAAGAAGTATGCCCCTCCAAGAATTGATTTATCCCCGTTTATGGATTAAAACTAGAGACTAGGGCCACAAGGCTAGTAGTCGCTTGCTAATCAAAACAAACCATGATAATCAATGCCCTACAAGAAGGGTTTTATCAAGGGAATAACTTTCACCAACAAGATCAACAAAAGGCTTAGAAAGAATGCTTGAAACCCTTTCCAAGGAGCATAAAAACTAATCAAGACAAGAGACAAACCCTTACCAAATGGTTTTAGAGAGGAAGGAAGAGATACAAACTCTAGATGTCCTCTCTCCAAGTAGTTGTGCAACCCCTCAATGAATCGATCTTGCTAGTTTATGTAGAACTTGAAAAAATCACAATAGTCTTTGAAAATATTCCAAGAAGAATAACCAAGAAATATAGAGCTCCAAGAATTGACACCAAAAATGCACCAAGTAAAGATCTTATATTAAATGTTTCTGTTATCGCACAATTTGTAGCTTGGGAAAATCCCAACCTAATCCACGGGAGTGTGACAACTACAGGAGTACCTACCCACTAGAAGCTTAGATAGACAATCCCCTTGATTTAGTGATGATAAATCACCACAAGGGGGGGATCTTGGTGACCCTAGGGGGATTGAGATGGAAAGTGGGAGAATGATCAATGAACACCCCTATAGGTCAAGATTGGAGGAGTAAGGCTTAAGAATGAGTCTTGTAGATGGTAAATGATTGCCAAGTATTGTGTACCTGCAAAACAGTGTTAGCATTGCCTAGAACAAGACAGATGATGGAAACAATAGCCTTAAGCCAATGGGGATTATTATTTCACAATCTATACTTGCCCAAAGCCTAAAGGCAAGTAGGCCTAGATTGACATAACACAGAGGTAATCCTATCACTTTCACCCCAATAGGATACCTCTTTCTATTTAGGAGGAGAAGAAACTCACTCTAAGGGAGACGTCCCAAGACCTAGTTGATTGATGAAGGGAGATAAGACAAAGGTAAAATCCACCCCTCTCTTTAGGTCACTCAGAAGGAAGAAGTCACTTGGTATTCTTTTGGGTTTAAGAGAAATTCAAGGTGAATGATACCTAGCCCTTACCAATGAAACAACAAACATTAGTGATAACCAATGATATCAATGTTTCAAATTAATGACTTCAAGAATAAATATGCTACTGAAATACTAAAAGATGAAATGTATAGCAACAACCAAAATGTCTAGAAATTGCAAGCTATGACGACAAAAAATGTTATAAAGACTTTTCAAGTTTGATAGTACTTCATCACTCACAATTTCAAGATTTAAAACAAGTCAATAAGTGACTTGAGTAGGCTGTCAAAACACTTATAACAACAACAAATAAATAATGATGACAGCAACAAAACCACTTAAGAAAGTACTTAAATTAGGCAATTTAAACAAACACTTTAGCATATAATGATAGTAATTTTCCTAGTACAAGTGCTAGTCTATACAACAGTCTGTTTGCATGAATTTCGAGGTGCAAAATTTTTGGGTGGGCCGTACAATAGTACGAACTTGGCACAAAAATCGAGGAAGAAAGTTTGGGATAGATTTTGGGTGTTGTAAGTGGTTTTTCTCTTGGCTAGAAATGTGTTATTGTTGTTGTTATGTACTTTCCTGAAGCTGAATAATAAATATCTCTCTTTCATTGGGTTTCCCCACATTGGGGTTTTCCCTCGTATTTGCCTAAATTTCTGAGTTATTCATGGGTGATTGAATTGTTGATATTATGGTAGTTGCGGGAGGTATTTACCTCCACGTTTAAACCTGACGAGAATAGAATATTCTAGGAAGCAAGAAGAAACCCTAATGAGTTGGCTAATAACCCTAAAAGACATGTCGACTCAAGAGGATAACTTGTATTAGGTTATCAGCCTCCAAGAGAAGAAGTCAGCCAGAAGAAATAATATATACTGAACAAACAGATACCAAGAATGAGAAATCGGCTCAGGCAGTTAGCCAGAATTACTATAAATACAGAAGGCCAGTCTTAATTCTGGCAGACAGTCTCAGAATTGCAGAGCAACACTTGTGTGCACTGCAGCGCCCAGTTTTTTGCGCAGGTTTGGAGGAGAGCTGCCATTGCAGCTGTTGCAGCTAGCAGATCACGTTTGGCTTGGACTATCTCTTGGTTAGGGTTTGGACTATTTGATCAACTCTTGTTGGTGCGCTATCTTGGGGAAAGGTGCGCTACTCTTTGTTTGGCTATCTAGCCTAGGGTTTGCTTTCGAAGTAATTCTCAGTCAAGGTTAAGGTGCTCGGAGGGTGGCTTCAGCCTATGGTTGGGTGACAATAGTGATATTGTCAATGGTAAAACGAGCACATCCATTATATTCTAACAGGTTATGGGGCCACACCTCCTTTATTTAGTCTAAACGCTGGAAGGAAACATAACCATAAGGATATTTGTTGGGTATGTGTTATATTCTTTGCACGAGTAGCAATGTTTGAGTGCATGCGCAGGGGGGTGGAGCCCCTTGCGCGGGGGTCTTGGGGCAGCGCCCCCAGAAAAAAAAATTCTGCCTCGGGAAACGTGACACCTACCTCGGGAAACATGTCATGTATTTAGGTGGTTTTTTCGACACATGGTTTTTGCCGATGGTTTTCTATTTCCGGTTAAGGAATTCGGGTTTTTGGACTAATCCAGGTCATTGGGTTAGGGTTTTGGATGTCGCTGGCTCCTATATGTATATTGTATTGTAAACAATGTAACACAATGAATGAATATAGAATATGTTGGTTTTCCCGGTTTGGGTTTCCAGGGGAAGAATCTCTGTGTAATGTTTGTATTTGCCATTGTATCTTTTCTGTTCTTTTTCTGAATATCTGTTTGTAGTAGATATTGTACAAAAGGGGTTCTTGCTCCATGAGATAATTAGTCTAGATATCATGGTATGTGTCACTTTTGATCATTAAAACCTTTAAATATATGCATTTGATTCCTTTTATTTCTAACGACTGCTTGGATCTTACATTTTCCCACTTGACCATGTTTGGGGGGATTGACAGGGTGCCCTAGCAAGCCTGTGTCTGTAGGTTTTGGTTTGCCACTAGGGGGGGGGGGATTTTTGAAAAGCCATCGTCCGCTCCCATCATAGCACCACTGTTTCATCTTATTTCCCGCTCACTTATCCCATTCCCCTTGTCTGAGCATTGGGTTGACCTTTTTCAGGACTGCACCTTATCTCGTGGGAAGAAGGGGCTAAAGGCCCAGAAGGTAAAAGCAAGCTGGTAAAAGATAAAAGCCTAAGAATAAAACCTCGAGATGCTTCGCCCAGGGATCCCCGAGAAAGCAATAAAAGACTTCTCAGCAAGAAACAAGAGGGACCCGAAAAAATAATAAAACAAGACCTAGTCAAAGGATAGGGGGTAACGCTGTCAACTCCGGTCACCATGCCAAGGCAGTGTCCCCTGATTAGCTTTTGAACAAAAAACAAAAAACAAAAAAGGAATAAAAGAATAAAAAAAGAATAAAGGCCAGAATGGGCTTGGAAAGAATGTATCCATGATAGATACAACTCGCCTTCTACAAAGGCACCCACAGGTAACACTTTTGCATCCTTGTCCCTCACTGCACCCACATGCTTGGACATCCCCTGACCACATCACCCACTTACATGGCTTGGATGAGGTCTCTTCTGGGAACTTTCCTTTTCCAGTGAACACTAGCCCAATAGGACGCCTTGTCTTTTTCTCCAGACTTGTATTGCAGGCTTGTGTAACGTCTTTGAGTTGTTAACTGATGTATTGGGGATCTTATGCATATGTTTAATAATATTGATGATGAGATGTGATTGACATTGCTATGGTCCCTGTGACTGATGAGCCCATGGAGGGCGTAGCCTTTGATGTGCAGGACCATGCCTGACGGACATGTACCATTTGGACCGATACATATGGGGAGATGATCAGTTCAGGCCTCCATGGGGCTGAAGAGCCCACCAGATGGATGTTGAGACCCCATCAGGGGGCAGAGACAGGACAGAGGTTGATCAGGGGCTTTACACCGGAGAAGAAGAGGACGTTCCACTAGAGGCACCCCGACACAGCTTGACCTAGGGGGATTGACCCATTTTCAGTGGGACGTTGGCTCTAGATGGCCTAGGACGTCAGCAGGAGGCTCATGATGTCATAATGAGCATGTTGGTAGATGGACAGGGCAGTTGGCACGTGTGGCAGCTTGGAGGAGCCCAAGGAGGGCTAACGTCCGTCTTACTTCAGGAGGCTGCATTTGCCCTAATAGGGGCTAACGTCACCCTAGAAAGGGGTGACGTCTTACTTTTTGCTTGATTAGGGTTTTAATTTAGCATTTAATGTAAAAACAATATTGTTTTGGTATTTTGGCCTTGTCGGCCTTTTTATGACCTAAAAAGTAAATTAGGTCATTGATACACTATATATTGAGGGTTTTCACCTTCATTTTATCATGACGACTCACTCACCACTTGGTGAGGTCTGAAATTTGCACCCTCTCTTGGGTATTTGGCTGATTTAGTGAGGCACACTTGTTGAAGGAAGACATTTTTGGCATTTTATGGTGTTTCTCTTGAAGGAAGGTGTTACAACTAGGGTTTGCATGGTTATTTCTTGATGAATTGTAAGTATTTTTCTGCAAAACTTCTTAAATGAGTGGTTGTAGTTTAATTTCTTGCATGTATATATGATTTTTTGCTGAACAAAAGCCCTAGTGGACAAGCACACAAGTAGGTCATTGTCTCATGTCCCCTGATAGAGAAATTTTCAGCCATTGTTGAGGAAAGAAAGAGCCTAGCCGTAGATACACTCCTATTTCCTCTTCCCTTTTTCTAGCCGTACTATTTAGAGCTCAATAAGGAGGAGACGTCCCGGGCCTAGGTTATCTACACTTAGGGCCATTTTTCTTATAGGGTTTGATGAAAGAGCCTTGTTGTAGAAACACTCTCCCTCATTGACTCTCTTGTCTCGATGCTTCATTCTTTAGCTAGCCCTTTTGCCAAATTGACCTAAGGAAGGAGGAGAGAGCACGAGGCCTTGCTTTAGCAACACCAGAGTGAGCCTCTCTCCCCTAGGGTTTTGATTCTGAGGCCCTGCCATAGCAGCACTTCAAAACTCTTCCCTCTAGTCCTTAGCCGTCCTCCTTCAACCCTTGCATCCTTCACGTTTGACTCGATTAAACCCTAAAGGCACTAATCTAGAGTCCTCCAAAGTTGAAGTGAACTTGATTACAACATCCTCAAAACCCTTTGAATTTCAAACCCTAACTACACTAACCCTAACCCTAACTAACTTACTAACCCTAAGTGTTGTCGTCATCCTTGGTTATTTCATCTTTTGTGCAACAACGTTTTGTCTTAGGAGCATTTGAATGGTGGTTTAGGCATTAATTTGATAAGGTGTTGATTGGTTACATTAAATGCCACATTGTTCCATTACTTATTGGTGAAGTGTTATAATTTTTCATTGCTATTGATAAACATTGACTTCGTCAACATTTATTGCTAATTGCTTATATATATTTATCATATAGTCTTATGAAGTACTAACCCATTTAAATATAGCTTGCATATATCAGTTTGTTGTTTCTTTGTTCCAGGAAGGTGTTCTTCATTGGGGATTTACTTTATTATTGGCTATTTAGCCGGGATTATCTGTTTGGTGGTGACTTGTGAGGGGGAAATCTTGTCTTAGTCTTATTAGCCTTTGCCTCTTCAAACCCCAGGTCACCGGGGATGTCTCCCTTGGGCCTAACCTCCCTAAAGAGAAAGAACCTTCCCATCATGGTGACATTGGGTGGGATTGGTTCCTGTTATGCCAGTTTGGCCTTCTACCTTATAGCCTTTATCCTTGCTACAAACTGTGCAATAATAATGAAAAGATAACATCATACTTTGTGAGAATGAATAAACTACAAGCTATTGAAGAGATCATTTCAGAGAAGGAATTGGTAAACATAGTACTCAATGGTCTTCCCAAGACGTGGGATGCATTTGCCGCAAGCATGAACAGAAGGAAGGAGTATCCTACATTTGAAGAACTTTGGACTTGTTGTGCTCACGAAGAATCCAGGATCAGTGAAACCCTAAAAGGAGTACGATGATCAAGCCTTCAGAACAAGATTCAATAATTTTAGGAACAAAAGGAAGTTTGGTTCAAGGAGGAAGCCAAATCAAGAGAAAGATATTTCAGAAATACAATGCTTCAACTATCGAAAGTATGGCCACTACAAGAATCATTGTCCCAAGCTAAATAAAACTAAGGGGACACACGAAGCATCAGTTGTCAAAGATAAGGAACCTACCAAGAAGACTAAGCAGGATGAAAGAGACTTCTTCTTCTGAAGGTAACAATACTCTTCTTAGTTCTTGTACATATCTTGTTTGCATAGTCTCTGTACATATCTTATATATCTATCTCTTGGAAGATAATGTGTTCCAAGAAGAACTATACCTATGGAAGAACAACAAGATAAGGATTGCTATCATTATACAAGTCAGATAACACACATGAAAGGATGAAATACATCAAACAAATCAGTGGAAGCTATTACAGGATAAACCGAAATCAGAATCAATAATGAAGAGACTTAGAAGAAGCAAAGACAGAAAGAAGTCAGCAATCAAGAGGAATTTGGAGAAAGACTTATGACGTTTTGCAAAAGACAATAAGATGAAAGTGTGGACTCTGTTAGATGGAGGGAGCCGATTATATATTGCAAAAGACAATAAGGATGCAGATGGAAGGGTGTACTCCGTTAGATGGAGGGAGCGATTATATGCACTCATACATGAAGCAAGGATTAGGAGGGAGCTAATCCTATGATCCATTGACAATGATGAAGTATATATCCATGGTAGCAAACATGAAAAGCAACACGTGTTCGGTTCGACCATAGAAGAAGACTTCTTCGAAGAGAAGCCTTAAAGTATCCCCGGTTGTTCATTCACATCCGTGATCCTATGATGAAAGAAAGAAATGGAATCTATAAGAAAATCCATGGACCCAAGAGCTAAAGAAAAACATCAGAAAGAACATGAAGATTCCAAGAAATAAAGAGAAGCCAGAACAACCAGTCACTGTATTAAGAATCACAAGATTACCAACCTGATATGAACCCAATAAAAGCAATCAAGCAAAGGAACTGAAAGTTGTGATGAAGAATAGTGTATATATGCAAGCATTGAAAGATCCAGAACTAGAGGTTCTCCCAGCTGGAGGGAGAAGACTATGATGATTACTTGTTCTAGTAAACCAGACATACCTCTACATGAGTTTTTATATCATCCGCAATATCCATGGGTTGGAGCTCTACATTAGAGGAATGCAAAGACTGTTCTCCAGGGAAATTGAACAAAGAGCGTATGAAGAGAAACCTCAAGACTTTGAGGCATACCAGAAAGAGACCCTTGTATGCAGATGGAAGAAGATAACTTGGTGGAGAACCTCCAAGTGCATAACAGAAGCGAGGTGAAGATTTTTCTATAACAGAGATATTGTATCAGAATGATTACTGAGAAGATCAGGATGATGAATTGCCAATCGATGACAGAGATCTCATGATGACAGAAGAAGTGCCACATGGATATGTTCCAGTTTGACCCTTACCATGATGTTGTGAGCTAGCAGGAACCAAAGAAGAATCCAACAAAGATATACTTTATTGATCAAAGTTATATGAAGCCTTTAGAGAGGAACCAGTGTTCCAGACCGAAGTACATTTGAGATCAATCATTACATTATCCGTGATGAAGTCCAGAAAGGAGAAAGTGGTTCTCAAATATATATCTCCACAGATCAGCAGATAAGCAGACATTTTAGTAAAGCTTCTATCCAAGATGAAAGAGTTTGCGTACTCAAGCTGGAGCTCGTGGAGACGACTTCCTTATTGAAAAAGGAAGAGATGACTCCTAGGTTGGGAGGGAGCACTGATGTGTTATTGATTGATGGACAATCATTTTTCAGTTTGAAAAATGGTCCAGGATGAGTAGTTCCTTTCCAGTTCGAAAAGTGGATTGAGATTTTTGACGGACAAACATTTTCCAGTTCGGAAAATGGTCCAGATTGTTGATGTACCATAGACAACGACTTCCTATTGTGGTTAACATGGGGAGTAGTCTAGGGCAGTCTCTCTTCTTGAGTGTTACTCAAGAAGACTGGCTCGCCTCACCGGACAACGATTTCTCATTGTGGTTAACATCGGGAATGGTCTGTTTTGGAGGTTGGTGCAGGACAGTCATTTCCTTAGGAAATGGTCCAGACAGTCATTCCTTAGGGCGGATTCATTCTCTCCAGGTTGCACTTTGTTTAGTGCCTGAGGAATGGCCCAAGGTGGGGAATGGTCCAGGTTCAACAATCATGGCCAGACATTCCTTAGGGCAAACTCATTTTCCAGGTTACACTTTGTCTAGTGTCAGAGGAATGGCCCAGGGTGGGGAATGGTCCAGGCTCAGAAATCAGGACAGTTATTATTCCTTGCTTGAGAAGAATAGTCCAGATAGCTCATCATTGATGTCTTACCTTTTTGAGGGCAGATGCTCTTCTGAGATCTCATAGATGTGAGTGGAAGAATGGCCCAGATGATTCAGTTTATATCATAACATTGTTTCTGTGCAGGTTGATATCAAATGATTGTTATAAAGACTGTATATCTCTAGACAGTAGATGTATACTACTGTGGTGGATGTGTTCCACTGTTTGATCAAGTATCTGTGTGCTACTTGGTGTGGTAGTGTACCACTCAATTATAGTTGTGTACTACTATGGATAGACAAAGTTGTGTTCTATTGAATGATATCATTCTGATTGCCTTGAAGACTATCGAGAGTGTTGAAAATGATTATCAACTAGATGGATGATCAATGAACAAAGGTTTCCTAGACAGAAAATGGTTCAGAACATTTACTCTTCTAGATTAGAAGAATGGCTCTTGTGTCACTCTGTGGAGTGAGCATCATGTTTGATTACTCAGACGGAGTATGGTTTCGAGAGATGATGCAATTGATGACACTAATGGTGATGATGGTGCTCATGATCTAGTCATGAGATAGTCTATACAACTATGTTGATGCTACCGGGTGAATGGTATGTTTGTGCTCAAGAGCATTACCTGTAATACCTCCCTAGCTAGGAGGGAGTGTTAATAGTATGGTACTTGCGGGAGGTATTTACCTCTGCATGTAAACCTGGCGAGAATAGAATATTCCAGGAAGCAAGAAGAAACCCTAATGAGTTGGCTAATAACCCTAAAAGACATGTCAGCTCAAGAGGATAACTTCTATTAGGTTATTAGCCTCGAAGAGAAGAAGTCGGCCAGAAGAAATAATATATACTGAACAGACAGATACCTAGAATAAGAAGTCGGTCCAGGCAGTTAGCCAGAATTACTATAAATACAAGAGGTCAGTCTTCATTCTGGCAGGCAGTCTCAGAATTGCAGAGCAGCACTTGTGCACACTACAGTGCCCAGTTTTGTGCGCAGGTTTGGAGGAGAGCTGCCATTGCAGCTACTGCAGCTAGTAGATCACATTTAGCTTGGATTGTCTCTTGGTTAGGGTTTGGACTATCTAATCGACTCTTGTTGGTGCGTTATCCTTGGGGAAAGGTGCGCTACTGTTTATTTGGCTATCTAGCCTGGGGTTTTCTTCCGGAGTAATTCTCAGTCAAGGTTAAGGTGCTCGGAGGGTGGCTTCGGCCTATGGTTGGGTGACAATAGTAATATTTGTCAATGGTAAAATGAGCACATACATTATATTCTAACATGAATGTCGTTCATTGTGTTTATTTCTGCTGCATAATTACTTAGCAATGTGTATTTCTGCTTATGGAAATTTCTAAATGTGGGTTTTAGACATTTCATAGTTCACGCAAGGCAGTTATCTCTAGGTTGCTAAGTGTATGACAAAATATTAGCTTGCTGATTTTTGTTATTAAAATTTTTTACATGGTATCAGAGCTTGGGATTTGAGTGACAGTGAGCAGTGAGATTTTCGGGCAAGTTTGAAGGGGAAAATTTGTGATTGTTTTCCTTTAGCTGTGACAGGGAATATGGCTGCATATATTAGATTTGAGGATTGATTGGATGGCATTTCCAACTATTTGCAGTGGAAGGTCTGAATGTCAACTGTTCTCAAGGAGAACAAGATTTGGAACTATGTCAGTTCTGTTGTTGTGGTTCCCACAACAGATCTTGTTGATTTGGATTTGCATGAGGTCAAGGAGGCCAAAGCTCAGAGGATTATTCTGGATGGGGTGAAGGATAACCTTATCCCACACTTGGCTGAGAAGAAGTCAACCAAAGAGATGTGGGATGCACTTAAGAACTTATTTGAGGCGAAGAATGAGAACCGGAAGATGGCCTTGAAGGCTAAGCTACATAATACCAAGATGGGTAAGGAGGAGAGTGTTTCTTCTTATCTTACTTGGGTAGCTCAATTGAAAGATGAGCTGACTATTGTTGGAGAGGTCATATCAGATTCAGAGTTGGTGAAGATAGCCTTGAAAGGCTTCCCCAGGGAATGGAAAGTCTTCGTGAAGTGTGTCGTGGGTCATGAGCATCTTCCAGATTGGGGCAGACTATGGGATGATTTTACTCAAGAGGAGATCTGTGAAGGATCTCATAGAAATGGAAAAAAGACATATGGAGTTGATGAGAATGTTTCTCTTACTACAAAGAACAAGAAGAAAGGAAGTTCCGGGAGGGAGTTGAGTAAAGTCATATGTTACTGTTGTAACCAGTTGGGGCACCTTGCTTCTCATTGTCTTGAGAGTAAGAAGAAGAAGAAGGAATCGGGGGGGCTTGAGACAGATGCTAGAGCAACCAAGGAGGACTTTGCTTCCAAGCATGTCAGGGAATTTTCTTTGGTTACCCTAGTTTCTAGTGCCGATAGTGGAGGTTTTGGAGGTGATATCAGATGGATTGTGGATAATGGAGCCTCTTGCCACATGACAAAAATCTGGAGAGTATTCCTAAATATCACAGAGACAGGTCCTGACCGACAAGTGGTAAATGAAGGTGGTATGGCGTGAGCTATACGTGGAGTTGGAAGGGTTAGATTCCAACTCGAGTATGGAGGATTCCTGGACCTTGATGGAGTTCTCTTTGTTCCAGGGTTGAGGGTTAACTTGCTCTCAGTCTCAGCCTTGGAGGATGTAGGATATTGTATGTTGTTGAAGAGGGAACATGTCTTTATCTATAGGGAGGGAGTGGACCCGGTGGAACTGCAGCTGATTGGTGATCGGGTGGACAGGTTGTATATGTTGAGAGGACAACCTTCAGTGTATGATTCAACGTCGAATGAGGAGCATGAGGAGGCTCCTGAGACTGTGGTGGGCCCAAGGATTCAATCTTGCATTCCGAAAGAAGAGAGCGAGTTTCTTCTGAGCACTGACAAAAGGCTCAATGGGTGTGGTCGAACCAATGCTCAGGGTGGAGTGGATTCTCCAAGGAGCTCAGGGTTTCGGATAGCTATCAAGAGAAGATATTCTAGTTCGAGTTCTGTGCAGGTGTTGAGGATGGCTCCAGGTTCAGAGGGAGTTCCTACTGAGCACAGTGTGATGGGACCAGATGATGGAGATGGCAACGAGTACATTCCTCGCTAAGAGGGAGTGTTAGCTTTTTAGCTTGGGAGGTACTCCGCATGTTTTGTCTTTTATGCGGATGTTACCTTATGTTGACACTACTAGGCACTTAACTTTGTAATGGGTTTTTATAAAGTTGTAAAGTGGTTTTTTTATTAAAGTGACTTTTTAATAAAGTATACCTTCTAATTTTAAAGTGACTTTATTTCATAAAGTGTACTTATGTAATAAAGTGAAATGTACTTTAATATTTTAAGTGATTCATTTTGGAGGGAATGAATCATGACCCTTGATATTGCAAAGGCAAGATTAGATCTTGGCCTTTGGATTTAGGGTTGGGGAAGGTGAAAAGACACTTTGGAGGGAAAATGTCATTTTCAAATTTATAAAAGAATGCATTGGGTAGTGTGCAAGACAATTGAGAGAAGGGGCTTGAGAGATTTCTGAGTAAGCTTGAGAGAGGAAAGAGAGCTAGGGAACAAATCCCAAGGAGGAATTTTTTGTTTGAGTGTTGAGTTGATTTTCTGTTGTTGGAGGTCGTATTGTATGGATCTGTACAGTTCGTACAACAAGAGGAAGAGGGAACAGAAATCGAGGAAGGCTAGGCATAGTTTTTGAGGCTGTTTTTGCTGCTGCTTGGATGTACAGAACAGACTGTTTACACAAATTTCGAGGTGCAGAATTTCTGGGTGGGCCATACAACAGTACGGACTTGGCATGGATATCGAGGCAGAAAGTTTAAGACAGATTTTGGGCGCTGTAAGTGGTTTTTCTCTTGGCTGGAAATGTGTTATTGCTGTTGTTATGTACTTTCCTGAAGCTGAATAATAAATCTCTCTCTCATTGGTTTTCCCCACATTGGGGTTTTCCCTGACATTTGCCTAAATTTCTGAGTTATTCATGGGTGATTGAATGTTGTTCATTGTGTTTATTTCCACTGCATAATTACTTAGCAATGTGTATTTCTGCTTATGGAAATTTCTGAATGTGGGTTTTAGACATTTCAGAGTTCATGCAAGACAGTTATCTCTATGTTGTTAAGTGTATGCCAAAATATTAACTTGCTGATTTTTGTTATTAAAAATTTCTACAAGGTCATCACTGAGGACAAACTGAAAGAAACTCAGAAGACAAACCACTGTCACTTCAACTTGTCTTCCCGCACTCCAGCGTGAGTGTGGCTCACCTCAAGAAGGGCTTTCCAGATAAAGGATTCTTGCTCTATGGTTTTCTTGCTCTATGGTTTATGGATGCTCAGAGACAAAAGGATGCACAATTTCCCTGTTTGTATGCATGTGTGTGAGGGAAATACTCTGTTTGATAATGCTGGGAATTAATCAATAAAGTATGATTAACAAGTTCTGCAATAGTCTCCTCAAGTGTATTCTGTAAGAGCACCTTCATCGGAACCTTTCCTTCAGGATGAACTGATAAGTCTTAGTGCGGTCTTCAAATTACAGCTCTCTGATAGATGAAACAAGTTCCCTTGTCACAAAAGATATATACTCCTACAGGCAGCAACATAACTGAGTGTTGAGCTCAAGGTTATTTCTCTTTCCAGATTATATAAACATCATACAAAAAGGGGGATGAGGGCGATCATATAGGTTTGAGATCAAGGTTGAACGTATTTCTTAAAAGCTGTACTAGGATTTCCCTGCACCAGGTCTGATTACAGTTCAGAATTTCATCATTTTCTGATGTTAAAGACCACATAACCAGACCCCAATTCGCATATTAGTGTTGGTATAAGGCTGTAACAATCAAGGAGCTTCCAACAACAAAATTTTCAACCCAGATCTGTTTTCTCAGAATGCTGTAGCATTTATTTGCAAGGCAGAATTGTATACACAAGGTACTGATCCAACCTCGAAGGTTGATATAGTGAGAAGGGGGGCACTTAAATAAACAGATCTAAGGAATATATTCAGCAATGTAGTTTCCAGACCTGTTATACACACATTACAGCTGATAATTAGCAATCCATTTCAACTTAGTACTTTGTTGTAATAGGAGGAAATGTTTACTCATGCCATTCTGA
>ML784521.1:109899-120173 GCA_009831015.1 Picea engelmannii
TGGGTCACCTCCATATTTTGAATATGTCCAACATCATCTTCCTCTTCACTGTCTGAAAGAACCTCTATGTAGTATATTTTCCCTTTACCCATGCATCTATGCCCTGTCTCCCATGGTTTCTTGCAAGTATAACAAATCTGCTTCTATTTCAACTTCCTTCTTGTGGCTTCATCAAGTTTCCCCTTACCCTTGTCAACCATTGTTTGATCTCTTCCTC
The DNA here is from genome assembly GCA_009831015.1 of Picea engelmannii. NCBI lineage: Eukaryota > Viridiplantae > Streptophyta > Pinopsida > Pinales > Pinaceae > Picea > Picea engelmannii. The sequence goes on from ML784521.1 coordinate 110,117, forward strand.
TTGGAGCAAGTGGGGGCCTAGGAGTAAACTCGTTTCTAGAAGCTGCTCCCTCCAAGTCTTTAGTCTTCCAAAGAGTAAACTCGTTTCTAGAAGCTACTCCCTCCAAGTCTCTAGTCTTCCAAATCGTATCATGTAGTGTGGTAGGATTAAAATCCTTGACCCAACCACGCAAGAGTTTTGTTAGCCCTTTGGAAAAGAGCATCATCAACCTAGATTCCGACACATATGGAACCATCATTGCTATTCTCTGAAATTCCTCTATGAATGTCTCCACTAAACCTGTCTGTCTAAGTTGTGTGAGATCACGGAAGTGAAGTTCTGGGTCCCCCCGATCAAATCTATCCATGAGTTTCTGTGTGAACTTTGTATAATAGGTAATGTGCGCATTCCCCAAAGTGGTCATTCCATGGTACCACCATTCATGGACCTTTCCTTCCAAATATAACGTATCAAATTTGATGGCATCCAACTCCATCACGGGGTTTAGTTGTAAATATGCATCCAATGTATGTACCCATGCCTTTGTTTAAGATTTAGTTCCATAAAAGGCGAAAATCTCTATTTTCCGTACTTTGTGCCCTAGCTCATTGTTGCCCCTGTGAAATTCCCTAGATCTTCCTCTATACTTGATTCCACAATATTTTGATACTGTGACTTGTCTCCTGAACCCTGTGCTTAGGGTTGCATACTCCTCAAAGTTATCATCTACCTCCAAACGCACCTAGAAGTGAGCATCATGCAATTGTGCGTAACGCCTAGGCATGACCCTGCTACTCCGTGGCACCCTCTCGTTTGTGCCCCCAAAGAGGCTTTGTCCCTCAGTATAGGCCTTGTGATTAGATTTAGCGTGAGACCACTCTCCGCCATGATATCCACTATCCCCATTGTTCCATCCATGATTAGGTGGTTCCTTGCCATGTACCATCTGCATGAGTAGTTGTGAAATCTTGTCTTGTCCTGCATCCATTGAAGCAATCAATTGCTTTTCCCCTTGTTCAATAGTTGTCAAAGTTGTCTTGAGATCACTCTATCCCCTTGACAAATGCTCTTGTGTCTCTTGCAAGTGATGTTTCACGTCAAACTGTGTCCTCTCAATCGAGCGCTGCATTTAGTGAACTATTTTTGCCCAATCAGTCCCTTTGTCATTATCATCCCATGTTTCCTGTCTCTCCTCCATTTCTGGAATTGTTTTTGGTTCTCCTGACTTCCTATCCTTCATTATTTTGTTGTATCCTTCCATTAGCAATCCTCACAGGTTGGGAATATTTGCGCTCTGATACCACTATACTATTCCCAAGTAGATTTACCAATAATATTGTGAATTATTGTTTTTTGTGAATGTGGGTTTTTGTGAAACAGTTTACTGTCTTGCCTTCCAAATTTCGTTGGGGTTTGGTTATAGAGTTTTTATAGCAACAAATGACTGAAATGTAGCAATAAAGGATATACAAGAATAATGCAAAGAGATAACACAAGAAAATAACCACAATACTTCAATTATGCATTTTATTTAAATATATAATTTACCTCATTACAAGAGTTGACTAGATCTGGAATAGAGATGGAAGAATAATATGTGTGGCTGAGAAGAGGTCCAAGATACAATGAAAATAGTGAGAGATAGGATCTCCTGAACTCCCAATAGTAGCATGCAAGATAAAAAATATCAATTTCTTTCCCTTCTATCTTCTGGGTGGTTGTTCTGGCTGAGTTGCGCCCCTCTCTGGCTATAAATCCTCCTAGGAAATTCGACCTTGCTTGTTCTGGCCTCCAAACTCCTGAAAAATGTTGCAAATCTGTAGATCTGAGAATAATAAGCTCATAAGAAGAGATTCCTCAATTGTAGTTGTAGATCTGACCCCCCAACTCTCTGTATCTCCAAGAACAAGTGTGCCCTCCTTCAGGGATTCACCCAACTTCAGTGATAAATGAATATGTAGTGATAAACCCTCCAAGACTAATGAGAAAAGGTGCCCTAGTTATGGAAAAAACCTCTAGAATGAGATCTACTCCTGATCTAAGGTCCTCTAGGCCCAATGAACTCTTCTCTCCTCAGCAGTGCAGGCCAGTTCTGTAGAAACCCCCAAAACTACGCCCTTGTTTCCACAAATCATTGCTACAAACTGGTCTGAAACTGGTAGAATGGTGAGGCTGGAATATTTCACCACCTTTGCCAAGCTTGAATCAGGAACAGAGGAATCTCTCACCTCCTTGCTGATCTCTCGGGTTTGTTTACTCAAAACCCTCAAAACGTCTATGTTGTAGAGCTCAAGATGCAAGTGAGAAATGCCAATAATTAATTGAGCAATTCACCCTCCTTCCTTTTATCCCTCCTCCCAATTTTCACTTAAATTGTCATTTTGGCTTCTAAGGTTCTTTTCTACAATTATTTCATAAATCCACTCTACCTTTTTCTTTTTAATCATTGTCACCTTTTGATAATAACTTAATTATTCGGCGACCCCCTTTTTGACCCTCTTAGTCCCCTTTTTCTTAAGGAGACTATAGCCTAGGGGGGACAACTAGGCTACTAAGTCCCCCATGGTCAATATCACATGGAAGGGGACATTACATAGCATGAGGCCTCTGTTATGTAAAAGGATCAGCTCCCCAAAACCTGATCATCAGTGCATACTCTAGAGTGTTTTTTTTTCACTTGTGAATTATATCTTGCTCTTCAACGAGTTATAATTTCTAAGTTTTTTCACTCATAACCTCCAAAGTTGGAGTGTATACTAATGGTTAGGCCTTAGTGTGTGTTGTCTGAGTGTAGTGTGTAACGTATATTACCATGCTATTCATTTATATAGAGCCTTATAGACATGTATTAGGCCCCTCTAGGATTTTTTAATTATTTTTAATAAGTCGTAAAATTTCCCATAAAACGAGATTTTTACTTTGTAAATTGATGTAGTAATAAAAAAGTGGTACTAGGTGGCATTATATGCCTTCGGGGGTGTAGTTTTCTAACCTAGAATACCCCTTATAACCTTGTACCCCCTTTTCAAGAGAAATATTGACTTATTCTCATTAAAAAGTCAATTATACTCTAAAAAGGTGAATAAAAGACAAATAAATCAACATTCCTATTTTTAGGAAACATGTCAGGGACATGTTTTGAGTTATAACTCTCTCTCTCTCTCTGTTCAACGCAACTTAGAGACACTTGAGGCGAGTTATGAGTGAGTTGAGGTTGAGTTGTCATCACTTGATGGAGATCCCAAGAAATCCATGTGCACTTCTTGAGAGATGTGGTGCATTTAGAGAGAGGGACGACAACCCTAAGGAAGATCGCCACCTCTCCTTGGAAAGGTGTCGCCTCCTCTCCTCTCTTACTTGACTTGTGGTGTCTTCTCATGGAGTTGCTTGAGTTGTGGCACATTCCTATCCTCCCATATGGCTCGGCCACATTGGGATGTGTGCCCACTTGTTCGGGATCTATGTTCCTCTTGTATATTTAAACAAAGTGATCCCTCCTCATTTAGCTAATAGGAGACTAGGGAAACACTTATGTACTATATTGTAATCATCATTTCTTTTGGAATAAAGATTCAAGACTTTGGAGGTCACTTGGTGAAGATTTTCAGGTCCTATCAAGCATGTTTTAGTACAGCCAACAGTCCAAGAACTTCTTGCTGATTTGTAACGGTTGCACTTCCAATTTTAGGTGCTCTAGCATGTAGTTTTAGTAACCAGAATTTATCACATGCATACTAAAATAAGTACAACACACCTAAAGATCTTTACAGCTGAAAATGAACAGATCTAAAATACTAACACATGCATTTTTGTACATAGGTATTTTTGGTCAACATGACCTTGGATAAAACCCCCCCGGGTAAAACCAGTTTGGGATATCTGTCTATATAATGATGATTAAAGCAAGAGATACAACAAGTAATGAAATACAATGGAACCTGTATACATAGCAAGCTCCTCACGAGCCTTGCCACAAGAACCTGATAAAGAAGTGCCCAAACTGTGGTGCGCCCTCTCCCTTTGTTGCCCTCTGTACTGAACTGAAGCGCCCTAGCACATTAGTAACCCAATGAAGAAATCCCTCCACAAGAATGTCCTCTCCTGTGTTGCCTCTCCACTGAAACTGTCAGAGCTCGAACCCTCCAAGCAGATCTGCTACCTTGTAGCTGCCAGTCCTCTCAACATGTGCTCCCTCCTTCTAGCAAAAATGATCACTAGAAATAAACTGAGCCATAAAATGAATGTCTCTCTCCATAGAAACAAGCGCCCAAGATCTCCTCTCCCTATGCATCAGACCTCATCCTGTTCTAACAAGTCCTCCTCCTCTGATGAGCAAATGAAGGAACCAGAATGTGCCCTCCTCCTCAAGATGTGCCCCTCCTCTATGAAAATGCTCCCTCATAGAGATGGAAGCTATGGCTCCATGGAAATTCTCTCCATGCAAGCTTAAACCAACCTCAAGCTTCTCCTCAAGTTCTCAAGGGTTTTTCTCAAACCCTCATGAAGTGCACCCTCCTTCTCCTCAAGAAATGCGCCCCTCCTCTCTTCTCCAAAACTCTCAAGTGAAGAATTGGTCTCAAAAATACCTTTACCCTCTCTTTAGCATCCTCATGCCAACCCTAAAAGATTATTGGCCTAGATTAGATCTAGCGAAGTCTAATCAATGGGTGAGATCAACTCCAATAATCTCACTAAGGAAACCCACTTTCCTTAGTTGCTTTATGTCTATTAATTCACCCACATTGTGAATTAATTGTCACTTTATGACTTAAGTGACATATTTCACTTTTGACTTAAAACTCCTAAGTCAAAGTGAAATTAGAATCGTAAAGTAAAGTACAAGGGTAATAGTCTTCCCTCTTTATGCTTAGAGACTCATAAGCACATGGGGACCACTTTCCAAGGTACCCAAATCTCAACACTCCCTCTTACCGAGGAAAGTGCTCGTCACCACCAATAACATCCCTATAGTGGACATGGTTGCCTCCTGACATGTGCTCGGTGAGTATGGTTGTACCCTGATCGCTGAAAGTGGACTCTGTCACAGATATACTCAATCTGTATCATCTATAAATGGCACTGAATCTCCATCTATCCAAGATCATCTAGAACTTGGCATCACACCAAGATCTCCACCTTTGTCTCCCACCAAGGATTTCCTCCTACTCCTAGCGTCTCACCAAGAGTCTCTACTATTGGCATCTCACCAAGAGTCTCCCCCTCTTGGTCTCTCACCAAGAGTCATCAACTTGGCCTCTCGCCAAGTCACCTCCACCTGAAGTGGATCCAGAACCTGATCTGCCTGTCTCATAAGCCATGTGAGGCTCAAGCCTCAGTGGTGCCCTGCTGCTCCTCCTTCTTATCCTATGATACATTGAAGTTGTAGCACCAACTCTTTGTCTACTCGGCTGCTCTGAAACTGTAGCTATACTGGGTGGACAGTCAACCACTCTGAAGATGTCCAGGGAAACTGAGTCTGATCTCCCTCTGAATCACTGTTATTCGTCAGTCGGTCCTCCTCAATTCGGTCTCCCCATCTAGTGTTGGATGGTGTATTAGCAAATAAAGTAGTAAGGAATGCACACTCTCTGGCAAACTGATCATTGAACTCTATCTCCTCTGCTGTCGCTGCTGACCCATTCTGCTACTTCTTCTTCTTCTTGGGACACTGTCCTGCATAGTGACCCATCTCTCCAGAAGAAAAGCATCTCACTGTGCTCATGTCTCTCCTCTGCCCACTGTTGTTGTTGCTCTCTCCTCCCTATGGTGGGGCCCCAAACTTGGGACCCTGCCAACCTCCATGACCGGTCTTCTTCTTTCCCTTTGTCCAAAGAGCAAGGTCCTCATCACCAGAAAATGTCTGTTGCTGCTGTCCAGAAGCCTCGACTGCAAGCCTAATCTCCTCCTAGATGAAGTCATTCCACATCCTCTCCCATGTGGGCATAACCTCCCTGGCAACAATGCCTCGTATAAATGGACCCCACGGTTTGGTGAAGCTATTCATAGCTTGCCTCACCAAAGAGTTAGGGTTCACAACCTCTCCAACGACTGCCAACTCATCTCTCATCTGTGTGTATCTACCAAGGAATGAAGTAACCATTTCGTCCTCGAGCATGTGAATGCCCCTGAGTCGGTCATGAAGAACCATCTTCCGATTTTGATTAGAGCTCTCGTACAACTTTCACAAAGATGCCCACATCTCGTATGCACAAGTCTTCCCAGTCAAGTGGGGAATAATGTGATCTCTCACAGCATCACATATGATCCTCTTTGCCTTGTTGTTCCTCCTCTTGAACTCTGCAACCAAGGCAGGTGCAGTGACAGGAATGGGAGGAACAGCTGCCTCGACTATGTCCCATAGCTCGAGGTCCTCTAAGACAAAGACCATCCTCGCCTACCAAGGCGACCAATAGCTAGCCCCGGCTAGCCTGTCCTCCACACACATCTGAGATACTGACATGTCTGTCAACTGCGCTCACTCTGATGATCCCAATGCAAAGGACAACTACCTCACTCCTGTCAACACAGGTGTGAACAGAGGCAAGCATATACACGACCTCACTCCTAATCACTAGGTGTGAAAAGAGGTCGTCAAAACTACAGCCTCACTCCTGTCCACGCAGGCATGAAGAGAGGTTGTCCACAAGTGCCAAAAACTGCCCAACTGTCCTCTGCAAAAATCTTCCCTCTAACAACCACTGAATGAGTCAGTGGCTATCCTCAAAAATCTGCCAAGAAAATGTATATGATAGCCAACACATATGCTGTCCAAACTGCTCAAAAATCAGCCACCTCAGCTTTGATACCATGAAGATTTCCAGGTCCTATCAAGCATGCCTACTGGGTCTGTCTTTGACCACAGTTAGGCTCTAAGTTTCAACTGTTATGTAAAGTGTTTGCTGCTGATTTAGGACATCCAAGAGTCCAAGAACTTCTTGCTGATTTGTTACGGTTGCACTTCCAATTTTAGGTGTTGTAGCTTGTAGTTTTAGTAACCAGAAGTTAGCACATGCATACTAAAATAAGTACAATACACCTAAAGATCTTTACAGCTAAAAATGAACAGATCTAAAAGACTAACACATGCATTTTTGTACATAGGTATTTTTGGTCAACATGACCTTGGATAAAACCCCCACGGGAAAAACTCGTTTGGGATATCTGTCTATATAATGATGATTAAAGCAAGAGATACAACAAGTAATGAAATACAATGGAACCTGTATACATAGCAAGCTCCTCACGAGGAACTGTGGTGCGCCCTCTCCCTTTGTTGCCCTCTGTACTGAACTGAAGCGCCCTAGCTCATCAGTAACCCAATGAAGAAATCCCTCCACATGAATGTTCTCTCCTGTGTTGCCTCTCCACTGAAACTGTCAGAGCTCGAATCCTCCAAGCAGATCTGCTTCCAGGTAGCTGCCAGTCCTCTCAACATGTGCGCCCTCCTTCTAGCAGAAATGATCACTAGAAATAAACTGAGCCATAAAATGAATGTCTCTCTCCATAGAAACAAGCGCCCAAGCTCTCCTCTCCCTATGCATCAAACCTCATCCTGTTCTGACAAGTCCTCCTCCTCTGATGAGCAAATGAAGGAACCAGAATGCGCCCTCCTCCTCAAGATGCGTCCCTCCTCCATGAAAATGCTTCCTCACAGAGATGGAAGCTATGGCTCCATGGAAATGCTCTCCATGCAAGCTCAAACCAACCTCAAGCTTCTCCTCAAGCTGTCAAGGTTTTTTCTGAAACCCTCATGAAGTGTGCCCTCCTTCTCCTCAAGAAATGTGCCCCTCTTCTCTTCTCCAAAACTCACAAGTGAAGAATTGGTCTCAAAAATACCTTTACCCTCTCTTTAGCATCTTCATGCCAACCTTAAAAGATCAATTGTCTAGATTAGATCTAGCCAAGTCTAATCAATGGGTGAGATCAACTCCAATAATCTCACTAAGGAAACCCACTTTCCTTAGTTGCTTTATGTCTATTAATTCACCCACATTGTGAATTAATTGTCACTTTAAGACTTAAGTGACATATTTCACTTTTGACTTAAAACTCCTAAGTCAAAGTGAAATTAGAATCATAAAGTAAAGTACAAGCGTAATAGTCTTCCCCCCTTTGTGCTTAGAGACTCATAAGCACATGGGGACCACTTTCCAAGGTACCCAAATCTCAGTATTGTGCAACATTGTGTGGGTTCTTGATGTTCTTGTTCTAATCATACGAGGTAACTGTGAATTATTTTTTTGCATGTACTTCCATTGAATGGGCCTTTGAAGGTGTGTTATCACATAGTAGGGTAAGATCTTTTAAGCTAGCTTGCTTCTAGATTTTACTGTCTCTTTTTACATAAGAGATTTTGATCTTCATGTATTTTTAAATGAACTAACATGTTATCTAGGTCTCTTGTGTAGGAATCACCTCTTTAATAGGAAAAGGGGATTAAAAATCCCCATTTGCAAAGCCTTTTAATTTTGCAAGTTACTCTTCCTCCGAGAAGTGGTGGACTAGCCTAGTGCATCCTCCCACAAGCTTGAAGGATGTATTGGACAAATTCCCTCATTGCAATACCAAAGGACCCCATAGCCCAAACAAATTCCACATTGCAAGCTATTTCCTTCTATCTCTCTTTCGTAAAATCAAATATCATTGGTTACCTTTATTGCATGAAACTGTTAGATTCATTTCCAATATTAAATAATTTAACCTTGCATGCAAAGTTAAACTAGATCTACATATTGCTTACAATTTATATATCTTTTGATAGATCTAGTTAAGGAAAGATCATCCCTTTTTAAGTAATTTTTCAAGTAAAAAGTGCCGTAGTAAAAGATAGATCTTTCTTTCTTTCATAATAAATAGTTTTATCTCTATATACAGTTAATCTAGGTGACTTTTGTTCCCTGTCCAAACAACCAATAAAATCCATTTAGAATAATTAGTTTATTGCTCAATCTTAGTTAGTTTGTTTATATTTTGTTCATTCTTTTACTTGGATAATTTTTGTACAATTGTAACACCTTTTTGCGGGCACTTTCAAAGTGATTTTGGGCATCCCTTGGCATATTTAGCTTGCTGTTTTTGCAGGTTTTGCAAACATATACGAGGAGGTGCTGCCCAAATTTCGTGGATTCGGATCATCCAGGACCCCTTAAAATACCTCTTCTTTGATCTAAAATATTTCTTCTCTCATTTTGTAAGTCTAATTGGTATTGAAAGTTATAAAAGACCAAGAGACATTCTTCGAAAGATTTGTAACCGAAAAGAAAGAGTGGTATTACCCACTAGGCCTACCATTCCCCCAACCCCTAGGGAAAACTTTCTCTTTTTGTGTTTTTGTGTTTTTCTTTTTCTTCCTTTTATTTTGCAAGTTAAAATAAATTTAAAATAAACCTAAGCACTACAAAACATTAGCTTAGTTTCATTTTCATAGATGAGCTAGTTTAGTTTCCTTTTCAACATTTATGTTTTGCAAAATAAAGAACCTTCCCCCACAACGCCTTAGTATGCTCTTGACCCTTGCGAGATTTGCTTGATTTTTGGGGTGCAAATAGAAACAAAGCTTAGTGGCATGGAGTAGTTTAAATAGGACAATCATTTTTCCATTATTGCTCAAAGGGACCAATACTTGTGGGATTGCATGGGACTTCAGGGGGAAACTTGGAGACCTAGTCTCTCCTCATTGAAAGTCTTGCAGTCTTGTGTGTACCCATTTGAGGGATAATTGTTAAGGGGCCAAATCATAGATTAGATTTTATTTCTTTTCACACTTACAATCTTGCATGCACAAAGTGGACTTGCAACATCAAGCCACTTCATTGAATCAACCCACTAATTCAACCGATCATCCTTAATAATAAAATTTACCAAGAGCACTTGCAACGCATATATCTTGCAACAATAATTTACTTTTGGCATTGGTCTACATATTTACATTTTGCTTATCATCAATATTTCTCATTTACTTTCAAGTATTCTATTTTGCTTCTCAATAATCTTGAAGTATTTGATTTACTTAAGCAAGTCTTTATTTGTGTCATTATATGCTGCTAGAATAGTCACATTTGTTTTTGTTTCATATTAA
>ML784521.1:141993-160660 GCA_009831015.1 Picea engelmannii
CTAACCACTGCAGCATATATTCTAGTCATTTGTCTTGTCTCGCAAACAGGTGCCATTCAGTGGAAGACTTTTCTCTTGACTATCTCTTATTGGGCAGTAATCTGTGAAAGGGAACCTCTTATCTTGATCCATTATCCTTAGCCTTTCTTTAACCCAGATTACATAGGGACGTCTCCCTTGGACTAGCCCCCCTAAATAGAAAGAGCCCCCCATCGAGGTGACAGTGGGTGGGGAAGCTCCTGTTACGCCGCTCTCAAGCCTTGACTCAAGCTGCCTAAGACCTTCCTACAAACCGTGCGATAACATGACCCAAGGCATTTCTTCGAGTTTCGTCTAATTCTATTAGCTGGTTTATTCTCCCTTGGATTGCTTCTGCATCTGTGTCGTATTGTTGTGCAAATCGGAGGATGGGAATTTGGAGGTTCACAGGGAGTTTTGCCTCAAGTCCGTATACCAGCTCAAAAGGGGTTTTCCCTGTGGACGTCTTTGTTGTTATTCGATCTGCCCATACCGCGTACTTTAATTTGCTATCCCATGATTTCTTATTTTCTTCGACAACCTTCTTCAGAATATTCATGAGATTCTTGTTGGTTGATTCTGCTAGTCCATTCCCTTGTGGGTAATAGTTCGAGGAATGAGACAGGGTAATGCCATATTTGAAACAAAACTCTACTAGGGCGTAGGCACTGAAAGCTTTGGCATTATCCGTAGTGATCTTGGAAGGTATCCCAAACCTTGTTATGATCTGATCTTCTAAGAAGTTCATGACAACCTCTTCAGTGGCTTTCTTCGTAGGGATTGATTCAACCCATCTGGTAAAATAGTCTGTGGCCGTCAAGATCCATCGATATCCATTACTCGAATTGTCTTTGAACTCACCAATAAAACCCAGGCCCCACTGTTGAAAAGGTGCTTCCACTACTACTGGTTTCAAAGGCTGGGCTGGGAGCTTTGGTTTGCCGGTGAAGTATTGGCAAGGTTGGCAAGACCGAACGTGTTGATAAGCATCTGAGAAGAGGGTTGGCCAATAATAACCAACCCTCAAAATTTTGTGGGCAGTGGTACATGCAGCAAAATGTCCACCGTAGTATCCAGAGTGTAATTCCTTCAAGATCTTCTTTGCCTCATCTTTGTTCACGCATCGAAGTATAATGCCATCGGGATTCTTCCATCCAAGCCCGTTTTCTGTTAGGCAGTATTTCATGGCCTTCAATCTCAAAGCTCTCCTCTTGTGATCTACCAGGTGATCAAGACAAGACAAATTCTTTAGATAATAGACTATGTCAGAATACCACTCATCATGTTCTAGTTCACTGGCTATTACATTCACCTGTTCATTCTCACCAATCTATATGGCTTCTTGATTGCTTTCAGTGAACATTTGGGCCAAACCTTGTCCCTTTATTATCTTGGTGGGTTTTATCTCTAAGTCATACTCTTGGATTTTTGAAACCCATTTCCCTCGGGTGCCCATACAGTCTTGTTGTGACAAAAAATCCTTCATGGCTGGATACGGGACATAAGCCTTGATTTTATTATAACCGACATAATTTCTGAAGTGCTGGAGGGACTTGACCAAAGCGTAAGCCTGTTTTTCTGTGATGGTGTAGTTCAATTCTGAGTCTCTTTGGACTTTGCTCATAAAGGCCACGGGATGTTCAAAGTTGTCAGCATCTTTCTGCATCAATACCCCTGCAATGGTGTCCTGGGATGCAAATGAGAAAATTATAAAGTCTCGTGAAAAATCAGGACTGATCAAAACCGGGGCTTGAGAGATGGCGTTTTTGATCTCTTCAAAAGATCTATCAGCCTCATTTCCCCATCTGAAGGCAACATCCTTCTTTAGCAGAGCGCTTAAAGGTTTTATCCTTTCAGCAAAGTTAGGCACAAATCTGCGGATGAAGTTGATTTTTCCAAGAAAAGATTGCAGGGCCTTTTTGTTGACTGGAGGACGGACATCTTTTATGGATTGGACTCTTTCAGGGTCAATCGAAACTCCTCCTGGTGAGGCCACGTGTCCCAATAGTTTTCCTTCGTCAATCCCGAAAACGAACTTCTTTGGGTTTAGTGAGATGCCATACTTACTACATCGTTCAAAAACAATCCTGAGGTGGGAGAGATGGTCTTTCCTTTCTTTAGACACAACTGTGAGGTCATCCTGATAAATTTCTATGATTTTTTGTATGAGGTCTCTAAAGGCAAAATCCATTGCTCTTTGAAAGGTGGCACCTGCATTCATAAGACCAAATGGCATTCTCAAGTACATAAAAGTTCCCCAGGGCGTAGTAAATGCAGTCTTGAGTTGGTCCTCCCTTTTGAGTAAAACTTGGTTGTATCCCGAGAATCCATCCAGCATTGGCATCATTCTTGCTCCCGTGACTCGTTGAAGCAGATGTTCCATGTTTGGGAGAGGATAATTATCCTTTAACGACATCTGGTTGAGGTTACGGAAATCAACACATAGGCGGATGTCACCATTTTTCTTCCGAACAACCACTAGATTTGACTTCCAAGAAGAATACCTGATTGGGGCTATGATACCGGCGTTAACCATCTTTTGGAGTTCTTTTTGTATCTGCCCAGCTAACTTCGGGTTGATGTGCCTTAACTTCTGTCGAAAAGGTTTGGCTCCTTCTACCAAGGGTATATCATGCTGGATAACGTCTCTTCTATAGGCCTTCAATTCATCGTAGTTCCAAGCAAAGGTATCTCTGAATTCCCTGATGAGCTCCAGTATTTCTTTCCTTTCTTTCTCGGTAGTCCCCTTTCCTATCTTGACTGTTCTTGGATCCATCTTAGTACCAATGTTGAACTCCAGGGCTTCCTCAGCTTGCTTGTTGGTTCTTTTTCCCTTGAAAACATCATGTCTGTCAAAAAGATTCTCCAGAGGAATACAACCTTTCGGCAAAGTATTGTTTTGCAGGTTGATGATTTCCAAGTCCATAGAGTCAGCGAGGAAATTGATCTGTGTATCTGTGAATTCTTTGCTATTCTCCATGAATCTGATAATTTGATCATCATCTTCGAAAACCTGCGAGTGCTCTAAATTGTCGGGAATAGAAGGTCTAAAAAGAACCTCCATTTTGCACTGGTCATGGAGAGGTCCTTCGCACGGTTGCAAAGTGGATGCTGAGACGGCCAGAGCATCTGCAACATGGTTTTCTTCTCGAGGAACAACTTCAATTGATATCCTTTTGAAGGATTTGGAAAGAGTCTGAGCTACATCTCGGTACTTCTTTAACTTCTCGTTCTTGGTTGCGAACCTCGTTAGAAATTGTGAAACGATGAGGTCCGAATCACCCTTTACCTCCAAAATTGTAGCTCCCTTGTCGATGGCCAGATTGAGTCCCAAAATCAAAGCTTCGTATTCAGCAACATTGTTAGTGCAACGGAATTCCAATCTATAAGAATGATAGAAAATCTCACCGGATGGAGCTGTTAAGACTATCCCGGCACCTAATCCAGAACTCGAGTGTGAGCCATCAAATTCTAATGTCCAGATTCCTTCCGTTTCTTCGACCGTGTCCATATCCAATTTTCCTTCTTGAATGAACCAATCATTCAAACCACTGTTGATGCATAAAAGTTGATCATCTATCTCATCGGGATTTTCAACTGGTGAACCAACGAAGGGTTCACTGTAGATGGTATAACGTCCTCCTTCCGGATGAGGGATGATAGCCTTAGACTGCTCCCTGTGAATGCTTCCATTCAGGGGTTCAATAAGGCTATTACAAATGATAATCCCAAAATGGTTAACATCATCCACAACAACCACATTTATCGAGAAAGGAGCACCAGGGCAAGACTCGAAGGCTACCTCAAGGTTGTCAATGGCTCCCTTCACAAAATCGTCTCTGGTGTTAGCTCGTGAAATTTTTAGGCCCAATTGTCGCATAACCTCTTCTGTCATTATATTTTCCTTGGCTTCCGGGTGTAGTAGACAATTGTGGAGGAGAAAATCATTGACTCGGAGAGAGACGTAAAAAGGTTTGAACTCACAATCTTTAGGAATTGGGTCTCCCACTTGATGAATAAAAAGGGAGAAATCTTGAACGGGACTTGGCTCCAAGCTTTTGTGTGATGCATCCCTATCTTCGTCCTTTGGATGGGCCTTATTTAATGGAGGTTCTTGGGAGGAGACCTCACTCTTATGAGAAAGGCTCCATTTCCTTTTGACATGATCTAATTCTATTTGGAGAACGCTTGGAGGCCCAGGCTCTGGAATAGGTTCATTACCTGGATCCCGTAGTTCACAATTCATGTTTCCTTGTTCAATAAAGTCATCAAAATCAATATTTCTCTCAATCTGAAAGGCCATATCTTGTGCTTCTTCCAAAGTTGTTGGTGACCGGTGCTTAACTTCGAATTGCAGGGTTCCTTCTAAGGATGACAGGTACTGATCGATGATAGCTTGTTCTGAACCAACTTTTGATCGGATCTTTTTAAGGACAAGGTTGAACCTATCAGTGAAGTCTCTTGTACTTTCACAAGGTCCCTTGCACGTGTTGTAGTTCTGGGAGAAAGAGTCTTGTGAATGTTCTTTGTCACACCACCTCACTTTGAAGGCTTTCTGCATCTCTTCAACGTTCTTTATGCTTCTTTCAGGGAGTTGATCAATCCAGCCCTTAGCCTTTCCTATAAGAGAGCTTGCAAAGAGTTTCATAAAAACGTCAGGGTGATCTTGACCATCCAGGTGAAAGTCAAAACTGTCGCAAAACTGGGTCCAATGTGAATTTCCAGAAGTTTCCTTTCCTGAAAAGAAAGGTAGCCAAGAGTTTGCATCTACAGGAAAATCATGTACTCCACCTTGGATGTTGCTGAAATCAAAGCAGTTATAACTCTCTGGGTGAGACCATTTATGAGGATTTGGATTGACAGGAGGTACAGGGTTTGTTATAGTGGCGGTTGTCATAATAGTGGGATTCGAATACAATTTTCCACTACGAGTAGTCATATTTAAAGGAAGTCTCTTTCCAAAAGGTGACTTGACAACAGGTGAATTAACAAGAGGCTTGCTTCTGAAAGCTAGAGGAGGGTTATTAAACCTCCTTTTGGTTTGTGGAGTCGCCAGATAGTTTCCCTAAAACTACCAAAGAATAGGGGGAAAAGAGAGTATTGGAGTCGCCAGGTAAGCTTGTAAGAAAGGACTTCTGAGGCAAGGCTTACCAAAGGTTTGTCGT
This sequence comes from Picea engelmannii, assembly GCA_009831015.1. NCBI lineage: Eukaryota > Viridiplantae > Streptophyta > Pinopsida > Pinales > Pinaceae > Picea > Picea engelmannii. Next base: position 147,177 of record ML784521.1, read on the forward strand.
TGAGGAAGGTTGACTCAGTGTTCCCCGGCAACGACGCCAAAATGTTATCGCTCAGTTTGTAGTATAGGTCAAGCAGCTGGAAGGTAGGGACCAAACTGGCGTAACAGGAGCTTCCCCACCCACTGTCACCTCGATGGGGGGCTCTTTCTATTCAGGGTGGCTAATCCCAAGGGAGACGTCCCTAGTAATCTGGGGTATTGAAAGGAAAAGGTCAAGGGATTAAGGTTCAAGAGGTCAAAGTAGGTTTTTCCTTTCATAGATTACTGCCAAGAAAGATAGTCAAAAGAAAGCATTCCACAGAATGGGCACCTGTTTGCGAGACAAGACAACAATAAAGCTAAAATATGCCACAGTGGTTAGTACTTCAATTATCAATGACTATCAATATGAAATACACATGAGCATAAATAAAAGTAATTATTGACGAAGTCAATGATTGCAATAAAGGCTATGGCTTATAATATTACTTCTTCAATAAATACAAAATGATTATAGCATTCAGAGTACAAAATCAATCCTTGGATTATCACAATGCATTAAATATGCTCACATATATTGTTGCTGCGTCAAGCCTACTAGGGGTGATGTCAGCCTAGTTCTAGGTTAGTTTAGTTAGACAATGAGGTGGACATTTTGCTAATTAGGCCACTGAAATTACTCAACACTTCTATGTCTATCAATAGATGACCTAGCCGCAACTTTTATACCAGCCAAAGTTCAAAAGAGGCAAGACGCCATCATAGAGTTAGGGTTAGTAAGTCGCTAGGGTTAGTTAGGGTTTCAAAATTTGGAAGTTTGAAAGGTTGTTTTAACACAATTGACTCAACATTAGAGTTCTAGACCAGTGCCTTAGGGTAAATGGAGTCAAGGAGTAAGGCTAAAATCTCGAGAGAATCTAAATCTAAGGACGAGAGAGTTAGGCTTAATGGTGCTGCAATGGCAGGGCCATGAAGTCAAAACCCTAAGGGGAGGAGGCTCATTCCGGTGTTGCTTAAGCAAGGCCTCATGCTCCTCCCTCTTTACTTAAAACTCTTTCGCAAAACTGGCTAGCTTAAAAACATAAATCTAGGGCTGAAAAGTGTTGTAGGGCCAAGGCTTTTCAAACCCTAAGAGTCAAACCCTAGGTGTAAAATCAATTAGGCCTAGGACTTCCTCTCTCTTCAATTTATATTTCAAAACTAACTCAGAAAAAGGGGAATTAGTGTAGCAATGGCTAGGCTATATTCTCCTTAATCAAATGGCTAAACAAATTTTCTATCATGGGGACATGAAGCAAGGACCTACTTGTGTGCTTGCTACCTAGGGTTTCAATGATTAAGCATAATAATAACAATGTAACCATAAATGTAAGATACTTAACCTACAACCATTCAATCAAGAAGTTTTGTATGATAAATACACTTACAAATCCATGAAGAGCTTTATCAAACCCTAGTTGTAAACCTTCCAATGATAGAAAACACCAAAAATATGCCAAAGATGATACTCCACAAGTGTAGCGCCTCAACTCCAAGAGCCAAATACAAGACAAAAGACTAAAAATTTTCCTCTCACAAGAGAGTGATTTGTGTTATGTTCCAAATGAGGCTCAACGTCCTCTATTTATACCAATATTATGACCTTTAATTACAAAAATAGGTCATTAAAACAGTCGACAAGGCTGACTAACAAAAGTTACATTATTTGTCACATTAAATGCTAAAATGTCAAAATTATGAGCTAAAAGGGAGACGTCGGGCCCCTCTGAGGGAGACGTTGGCCCTTTTGGGGCAAGATCAGCATCCAAAAGGCAAAACGTTGGCCCTTCTAGGGCTCCTGCAAGCTGCCACACGTGCCAAATGATCCAAGCACACTGCCACATCCTCCGGAAAACGTCCAGCCTGCCCTGGGTGGCGTCCTGTCCATCAAAAGCCATCATCTCATCTGCAATGGGTGATCCCCCTAGGTCGGGCTCTGCCAAAGCGTCTTGGGTGAGGACATCCTTCTTCTTCTTCATGCAAGGGCTCATCACAACGTTGTCTTGCCTCTGCCGTCCCAACAACCATCTGATGGGCTCTTCAGCCCCATGGAGGTCCGAACTAATCATATCCCCATGTGTACCGGTCCACTGGTACCTGTCCGCCGGGTATGGTCCTGCACATCAAAGACTACGCCCTCCATGGGCTCATTAGTCCTAGGGATCATAGCAATGCGAATCATATTTCATCATTAAAGTTATCAAATACATGCATGAAATCCCTAACATATCATCAAAGAGCTCAAAGATATTACACAGATCTACTATACAAAGCTGAAGAAACCGACAGAAAAACCTTTTGGGCTAACACCCACAAGAGATGGAAAGTTTCCTCAGAAGATCATTCAAGCCATGTTTTATGAGGTGATATGGTTTAGGGATATCCAGTCACAGTAAGACCAAGGGCAGGGGTTGTCTGTGGGTGCCTTTGTAGGAGGCGAGTTGTACCTGTCATGCATGCATTTTTTCCAAGCCCTTTATTGCCTTTATCCTTTTTTTATTTATTGCTTTTCTTTCTTTTTACTTCAAGGTCTGACCAGAGGACACTGCCTTGGCTTGGCGACCAGAGCTGACAGTGTTACCCACTGGTATCTTCGCAGAGATGATAAGGCTGGCTCGTGATGAGACCCCCTTTCCCTTGGCCATGCAACCAAAGGTCACTGCCCTGGCGTGGTGACCAGATGATGGCAATGTCATACAGCTGGATACCTATGAACATAATGGGTCGGCTCATGATGAGACCTCCCATCCTCTTGGTTAGGTCTTGTTTTATTATTTTTCTTAGGGTCCTTTTAGTTTCTTATCGAGAAGCTTTTTATTTCCTTCTCGGGGATTCCCTGGGCGAAGCATCTCTAGGTTTTATTTCTTATGGCTTTTATCTTTTACCAGCTGTTTTTACCCCTTGGGCCTTTAGCCCCTTCTTCCCACAAGACAAAGTGTAACCCTCAAAGGTCATCCTGATGGCCGGACTAGGGGAATGGGATGGATGAGCGGGGTATAAGATGCAAAATGATAAAATGGTGGGAGCGGACGATGGCTCTGCAAATCCCCTTTGGTGGCTAACCAAAACCCATGAATATCAACTTGCTAAGTGACCCATCCATCACCCCAAAAATGGTCAAGTGGATTAGTGTAAGATCCAAGCAGTCATCAGAAATGAAAGGAACCTGATGCATATATAAGAGGGTTATAACGATCAAATATGACACATACCATGATACCTCGGACCAATTACCTCATGGAGCAAGAGTCCTCTCCGATGCAAGTCCAAGCCGGTGGTGATGGAAGCTGTTGCTGCTGAGAGGATAAATCTAGCGAAGAAGAAGAAAGATGGGTCCTCCATGACCATGCTCAAGTCGATCGTGCTCTCGGTACTCCATGTCTAGGACCTGTGGGCCTCGAGACATGATCTCCTAGTTATCCCTAGGTATCGGGGATAACAAAGCCCAAAATGGAATTCTTTTGAATGTTGCATTTGGACATTTCCTATGCAAACAAAGGACTTGGTCAACCTGCTTCGAACTAAGATCCATGCCAAACACTCATATCACATGACGTGGTCTATAAATCTGTGTAACCTTTATGTTTAACTGACATGAAAACTGACGGGAAAACCGGAAAAAGAATTGTGTTTGTTTCATGAAAAACAAAGTATGCTGCTGGAAATTTCGGTAGTTCCACTTTCCAGAAATAGAGTTCACAACGCCTTTGAGTTACTTTTGTGGCTGCAGATGTTTGTGCTAAAAAAATCAACAATAAATCAAAAACTGTAGCTTGTCAAATATTGTAGCTCGTTGGAATGTATGTAAATGAAAAGAAATCATAAAGAATATGTGAAATGAAAACATTTGAAAGCCAAATTTTTTAATCTAAACCTTTATGAATTGAGAAACATCCAAAAAAGAAAATGTCATTGTCAAAACAGAAAGAAAACTCAAAAAAAGTTGGGAGTATGGCCAAAATAGACAAAACTAAAAACATTGTCCTAGTAAAAATAAATAAAAGAAATTTATTTTTTTCAGGAAGGGTCCCAAATTTAATTATAATACAAAATTTGGGAGGTTGTTGTCTTCTACAACAAGTCCTCAACCCATGAAAGATTATTCCACCCAAAATACCAATGTATATCCCACATCATCATCATAATCGCTTGTATCATAACATGAAACATATCATATAAGAAATCATCCACATATGTTTACATCATAACAAGAAATATCTCAATAATAAGGAGTCCATGTATGTGTACACACAACATGAACTATCTTAATAACAAGCCATCCACATATGTATGAGTCATATCATAATAAGGGGAAATCATGTTAAACCATCATCATATAGTCATCAATGCTACATATGCATTAACAAGAACGGTACTAAAATAACTTATCAAATAATATATATTGATTTGCATCATTATTAGGCCAAATCACATAGATGTCTAGGTCTAGCATACTCAACTATGAGTAACAAACAACTATCAAATGACTATTAAGTCTAGATAAAGATCTCCTAAACATTAGAATAAAGACCTTATCATTGTGGTGTTACAATCCTCCCTCACTAACATGGGCTATGTCCTAGAGCCATATCATCATCAAGAAAATGAGGGTAAAGCTTCTTCATTTTTTAATTCTAATAGCCATGTGTCATTCTCTTCTAACTAGTGTTTCCAATGGACCATAACCCAATTTATTGCTTAGTTATGCAAATCATTACTGCTTACCACCAACTATTGTTGGTGGTTTAGTGGCAAATTCTCTAATTTCCTTCATGTGTATAACATTAAAGTTAACACATGACTAGGGTTAGTTACATATTTCTTAAGAAAATATACATGAAAGTAATCATCAATTTTCACATGTGGGGGTAAGGCCAGTTGGTAAACCATGACAACCATCTTCATCAATATCTCAAAGGGTCCACAATATTTAGGTGCTAATTTTTTCCATTTGCCCGCACAACGAAATCCTGTTTGGATTAACTCTGTGAAACACTTTTTCTTTGACATTAAAACTTTTTTCTATATTTATCTTGTTTGCATTTGCATAGTTCTTATGTCTATTTTGAGTGGTCTTTAGATTTTTCTAAAATTACTGCACTATATTTTCCATTTCTTCTAGAGCATCCTACTCTTGATTCAACCATACTTCCACGTTATCTAAACTAACAGGAGAGTTGAATTTTCATCTGTATAGGGCTTCAATCAAACTATTCTTGATAGAATGATGGTATCCATTATTGTTAGCAAACCATATTAAGGGTAGGTATACCTCCCAAATTATTGTTTTATTCATTACATGCATCCTAAGCATGCCTTCTAAACTTCAATTGACTCATTTTCTCCTTGTCTATCTCTGGATGGTAGGATGTACTAAAACTTAAATGCATGTTTGATTCATGAAACAAACCTTTCCAAAACTTGGAGGTAAACTTGGAGTCAAGATTTTTCATGATCACTTTTGGTACACCATGTAGCCTTACTACTTATTGGATGAAAATGTGGGCTATATCACATGCCCGATGGGTAGTCATCATTGGACCGAAAATGCATTATCTTTGCCAATCATTCAACCACTACTAGTATCGAGTCATTACCTATGGAGGTGATGGGTAATCCTATGATGAAGTCCATATATATTTCATCCCATTTCCAATATGGTACACTTAACAAATTCAAGTTTCCAGTTGATTGTTGATGTTCAACCTTTATATATTTCATTCCAAACACTGAGCTACATATGCAATAGATGTGTTTTCAAATTTGACCACTAGTATAGTTGCTTCATACCTTCATATGTCTTTTGATATGTTGGCTTTCCAAAATAAGGTGCATCATGTGCTTCATGAAATACTAACCTCCTCAAATCCCTTTATGTGTTTTCAAACTTGACCACTAGTATAGTTGCTTCATACCTTGATATGTCTTTTGATATGTTGGCTTTCCAAAATAAGGTGCATCATGTGCTTCATGAAATACTAACCTCCTCAAATCCCTTTGGTCTAGTACACAAATTATGATCCTCCAAAGCAATATCCCTTCTTCAAATATATGATAATCATTGTACTTTCTGACTTCCTTTTTGTCTATTCCTTCCTTTGTAATAATGCTCAACATACTTCTTAATACCATTTATCTTTCTCAAACCACATCTTGATTATTTTTCGTAAGTCTGATTGAGCTTGAGATATTGCACCTATATGTCATATTTTTTGTTATAGGCATTGACTACTAGATTCCCCTTTCCTTTAATATGTAGTAGGTCATAATCATAGTTACTCAGAAATTCTACCCAATTACACTATCTAGCAATCGATTGTGGATAGGTATACAAGTACTTCAAGATTTCATGATTCATTTGTAGTTGAAATTTTATGCCGACTATATAATGCCACCCTGCTTCTATAACATGAACAATAGAGAGAAGTTTCATATCATGGGTTCAATACTTCTACCCATGGTGTTCAACTTAAATCGTAGCTTACTACTATTCCATCCTACACAAGCACACCCTTAATGCATATTATTTAAAAATATAAATGAATACAAAACGTAGACCCTTTCATAAATTTAACATTTTAGGGACAATAATTTTATCATAACATTTTATCCTAACCTCCATTTTTTTTTTCTTTTTGAACTATTGGAAAGATCTTGAAGAGATCTACTACTTTCTTGTTATAAAATTTTGAAATTTCTACACAACTTTTTTCTAATTTCGAAAGAATAAAAAAGACTGGCCAAAATTTACAACCATTATTTTTAGTCCCAAAAGCATTGCAAGGGCCCTAAGACCCACCCTTCATGTGTAAAGCCTTGTAATGGTGCACATGTATACAAATTGTAGGATCAACATTCCCTTTATAGGGCCTTTGTGCATGGTCTATGAGGCCTAAAAGTGTCTTTTAGGCCCTTATACACTCTAAGTGTTCATCCTTGGACCACGGTAAATGACCCAATACCAATCTTAGTGTGTCAAACCTCGTAATGGCATCCATATTACACTTTTGAGTTAAAGATTCCCTTTACATGGATTGTGGTTGTAACACCTTGTTTCCCCCAATTTGTAAATATAACTATATTGTCCAAGGGATTATGGCAAACTCAGTGTGTGTGAATGTTTGATTTGATGGACCTTTGCATAAAAGGTCAATGAAGGCAAATTTTGTTATTTACTAGAAAATGGATAAGTGTTGCATGAATGTTGGAAGGGGGGTGTACTATGAGAGATCACGAATGCCATGAAAGAGATGGTGAAGGGGACCACGAATGGTTGTGTTAACCTCCACCAAACCAATACTTTATTGGATTTAATTGCTCAGGACCAAAACAATCCTCTGACCCATAAATGAATTACAGTCGGGCTGGTAGGTGGGAAGACCTCCTCAAGATTTAATGAGGGGATGGGGCAAAGCACCCCATTTGTAAGGCTTTCAGACCTGACCACAGACTAGGAATTCGAGCCACACGCAATCTTGTTGAGGAAAGCAAGAAATGAAGGGTGTGGTGGGTAGAGGGAAACCTGTGAAGAGTGCAGAGACGAGAGGCTAAGCTCTTAGGTTCAAGGAAAAACTGAGGTATGAGCGTTCTGGTCGCAAGGAAACGGCTAGTCGGGTTATGATACAAGCTAATAAACGAGGTTGGTCCTCCTTGCTTGGTATTGTGTAAACCATTGCCAAGATCCTGCGGGAGGAGGAGAGTAACCTCCATCCCTATTGTCGCTGAGCCAGAAGAAAGGATTATATCTCAGAGCATAGTGGTCTAGCTCGGGGGTGGCTAGTGGTAAATTCGTTGGGAGTGATTGAGCCTATGGTTGGGAGGAAACGGGCACCCCTTTTGGCAGTCGCTTCATGTTATCTGGTTCTGATAAGTATTTTCCCTTTTTATGTATTGAACTGGAATAATGGATGAATGCTTGGATTTATACATATGTGTATTTATAAATGGTTTCTGTGTGGAATGGTTATGATATGTGTATGCCTTCATCTCTTTGTGAACTTACACTTCTGATTGATACTCTGTATGCCCAGCTTAGCTCTTGAGGCTTTTTGGGACATAAGACTGTAAAACGTGTTAGAACACCTATAATTTATAGGGAAATCAATATTCTGACTGATATCTATTTCTGGCAGAAAGCTCTCAATACATCTCAGCTTTTATAACATGCTAATTTTTATAATCTCAGCATAAAATTGGTTTTGGAATGACCTTTGGTTTCGCAGGTTATTTAGACAAAAGGTTAAAAGCACGGTGTAGTGGTAGCTTTTATATTTAGAGCGAGTTTAAAAAAATTGTAATTTTGGTTACATTTTAGTTTTTTTTTTTAGCCCAAGTTTGGCTCTCGGGCTTTATAACAGGGTTTTATTTAATATAAATTTATGCCAAAAGTTTGGGCTCGAAGGCCAAACTTCAGTCCTCGAGCCACGCACCTGCAGTCATCAACAACAACACATCTTATTTACCAAAGCAACAACACACAAGCCCAACGCACAAGCGCCAAACTTCCAAGTGGCTAGCCTTTGGCTCATACCATCGAGAATGCAATGTAACCTTTGGGGTATGTAAACACTAATGTATAATGTTTCCTCCTTCATGCGTGATTATTCCACAAAGTTAAAAAATAAAAACGCAGGTCGCCGGGTGCTTAAAACAAAATACAGGTATCAAGGGTTTTTGACAGTTGTAGGTCGATTCAAGTGAAAGCCAAAGCTCGATTCACATGCCAACATTCAAATAATCCGCATGTGTACAATGCAGTGGAAAGAGCCAGAAAACATGTCAACATAGTTCTGCCATGGTTTCTCGACTCAGAGGCACATTAATTATTATATGCATAAGGTAAATCTCTTGCATCTTTACAGTGTTAAACCTATACTTATCTTTGATGGGAGATTTCTTCCAATGAAATCTGATAAAGAAGCTAAGCGTGCAAGGTCATCAAGCATCTGAAGTACAGTGGTATTTCTGTTCCACTACTGTATGAAGAAATATTCATAAAAAACATTTTTAAACTTTCTTCATCAGCGCGTGTATGATCCCGTGGTTGAAGATATTGTTCGTCTTACGGAGTTACCATGCAATATGAACTGTGACATGGATTATTTTGATCCACCAATGGTCCAAAAATCTAGACGAAACTATTGTTGTCGTTGAAATAGATCCAATCACAAAAACACCATTTCAGAAAGTTTGCAGGGGTTCAACAAAAGTATCCTGGAAGAGGCAATGGTGGATCTCATGCTCAAAGATCCTCGTCAGACAATGATTTAAACAATACACTATATGTGTAGGACGGCTAGACCCAAATGCGACAGATTAAGATTTGAGACAAGTATTTGGCCAGTATGGAGATCTTGTCTTTGTAAAAAATACCTGTCGGTAATGGTTGTGTATTTGTCCAGTTGGGAAACAGGGATTGTGCGAAGGAAACCTTGCAAAGACAAATGTGCTCTCGTAGAATTTTATGCCCCATGGTATGGGCATTGTAAAAACTTGCTCCTAAATATAAGAAACTCGAGGCAAGACACAACAAGGTCAAGTTTGTGTTGATAGCAAAGGTTGACCGTGATGAGCATAAGAGCATTTGCAGCAAGTATGGTGTTTATGGTTTTCCAACTCTTAAGTGGTTCCCTAAAGGATCACTAGAGCCAAAAGACTATAATGGTGGTTGCACTGCAGAAGAACTTACTAACTTTGTAAATACTGAAGGAGGAACTCATGTGAAAGTGATTGTTCCTGTATCTGAGGTTGTGGTGTTAATATCAGCAAAATTCGATTCGATTGTTCTTGATGAATCAAAAGATGTTCTAGTTGAGTTTTATGCTCCGAGATGTGGTCACTACAAAAATTTGGCTCCTACATATGAAAAGGTTGCAACAACTTTCAAATTGGAGAAATACGTTGTGATTGCCAATAAATACAGGGACCTTGCAGAAAAGTATGAGGTTGGTGAATAGATGCTAGGCTTGCCAAATTGGCTCTGGAAGTTTTGTATTGCAAATTGTTTCCATTTGCTTACCTGATAGGATATCTTCAATACTTTTGGCAAGGGCAGAAAGCACACCAGGAAAGACATGAAAGAACAACAACTCTTTATCTCTGTGTGTTAAAGGTAGATGTCACCACTCAAGAAAAAATGGTTTATGTTTGGCTCAGGGTCGTTGTTTCGAGCTACTAGAAGCAAAATATCATATTATGGTTGGGCAAAATATTTTACTAGTTGAACTCTTAGATACAACATCTATATTGTCATTTGAAATACCACTTCCTATGGACAGTCAGTTGTACATGCAGTAGTAGTACTAGATCATCTCGCCCATGAGATTAAATGTCGTGGTATATATTCTACTCACCATCATCATCTAGCTATGGACTATGAGAGTGATCTTGTTGTTGGTTTATACTATATTGCATTACTGGCAATAATCCAAAAATGATAGAATTTCTGACTGAACCTGTTATCTCCTAAAATAGCATTGTCATTTTACCAATTTTTAGGTGATAGGAACAGGTCCAAAAATTCATTTCCAAATTTTTTTAGGTGTGTTAGAAGGTTTGCTATTTGGATACAAACTTGGAAAAAACATCAATTTTGGTCTTAGCAATCAAATCTTTAAATCTCAGGTTTCAGTGGCTAAGAGGGGCTAAAAAACTGCTCATTAACCACCGAAAGTCTTGGTTTTCAGTGGTTAAGAGGCGAAAATAAAGGGCCTGATAACCACCGAAAACGTTTCTATGCGCAAAAGGAAAAAGCCCGTGCTTTTGCATGAGCCAGATGTCAAATGGGCGCAATCATTAAGTTATAACCGTCGAAAGTTTATCTAGGTGATGAGGTATGAAGTTCTTATGGCATCTTATCTGAAGATTTATGCCCTGTTCTCCTTTTAACTACCAATTGTCATTTCAGAATTAAGGCTCGGTAGAAATCCAGAATTCCATGCATGATTTTCAGATAACAGAATTGATTTGTCACATGGGCCTTCATTATCTCCAGTCACGAGGATACAGAATCATTATGACTTCATTTATGACTTCATTTGATTTCCGTTTCAATTTCATTAATATTTAATATTGAATCCGAGAGTCATTGTTATTATCGTGATCCTGTGATTTCCTCATGCAAACTCATACTCAGAAGCCATAATCCCGTGATTTGTCAAGGTTGCCAAGTGGAATTTGAGTTCAATTGCTGGTTATTGAGCCATTTGTCATCCAATTCAAAGAAAAATCCGAGTCATTGCGATTCCCACGCAAATTAATTCGCCGCAGATCCGTTTTTGAAAGTTACAGCTTTCGGTGGTTAAGGGGCCTAAATTTTTCCCCTCTTAACCACCGAAAGCAGTGGTTTTGGTGGTTAAGAGGACTAAATTTTGCCCCCCTTAACCACCGAAAACCTGTAACTGCCAGAATCATCAAGTTTTTGCCCAGATCAGGATTTTTTGAGTTTGTATGGTATGAAACCTCTTCGAATGGACATTTGTTGAATTATCAAGTCAAATCCAATGGCTATTTTTTAGGGATAAGGAAAATAAGAGGTGTTTCAATCATATTCGGTATCTTTTTCAAAGACAGAAAATCAGGACTTTTGCACACTTCAGCAAATTCGAATTTTATCCTTGGAGGACCAAATCAAACAACCTTGGAAGGCTAGGCTTCTTCATCAACATTCTATCACTCTTGAAGATCATTAGATATGGATTGACCTCATCTCGAGGGTCTCTTCCTAGTTTTTTGTAAATATTGTTTACTTTCTGCATTTAGAAAATTAGATCCATTAATTTAGGATCTGAAAACTGTATTGTAAAGCTATAAAGATGAAGACAGAAGATGAACAAAGGGTTCGATTTTGAGTTCTAAACTATACTGTTATTGTGATAGAGATTCTTTCTATAATATGTTTACCCTGCAAGCTTCTTTCGCTGTTATTGTCAGATCTTCTTTTCTCTTTCTGTTATATGCTTATGAGTTGAATTATGTTCTTTATCTATGTTTACATAGTCCATTGGTGACTGTCATCTCACTATCTGATTAGTAAGCAGAGGATCATAAGTATTTATTGTTGATCTGTTAGCCCATCATATCTATTGTTTTATAGACATATGTTCTGGTTAATTGATTAGTCTCTTTATCCATTTGATTCACCTATCTGATAATAGCTCTTGAAGGCCTTGCATTGTTTGAATGTCCTTAGACAGTCTTATGATACAGTCCAGTGAGTTAGATATTCATCTTGATCCAAACCCACACCTATATTTGAAAAAATAGTTTCCAAAAAGATTAAGTTACCAGGCATCTCTGACTTACAACCTAGGAGAGTTTCTTAGAGTGATAACAAATTGGCATCGTTGCCGAGGAGAGGAGATTGAAGCTCAGCTTCCTTGGGACACGACATAGATCCAACTTTGATGATAGACAAAGCCTGGACATTTACTTGGTTGTAATCTTCTATCTGGCGACTCCACGATTAAAGACTCCACTGGGGAGGATCCGGTTGACAAAAGATGGAGGAGTTAAATTTCAAATCCAGGTACCAGTTCATTAGTCTGCTTCGCGAACTGTTTTATTTATTTATCAACTCTTTCGTGCTTTTCCCTTCGCGTGTAAAGAGAATTATTTTATGCTTTGTATATTCAGAAAATCATCATCCTTCTTGTATATATCCGTCTTTAGAAGGGGAAACCCAACAACCCTGCATTATAAATATAGATTCTATATCTTTACCTAAGCGTATTCCTAAAGACGAGTTTTGCATTCAGATTCCCTCTGAATCCGAGCATTCATATAACATTGAAGAGGTTGAACTTGTTTCAAAACTTGCCCAGATCTCAGCCCATCTTACCATAATCTCTGAACCTTGTCAACAACTTACCATCTCTCATGATCATCCCATAAACTTTCAAGTTAAGATCCGTACGAAGATGTTCAAACCTTTACAACTACCCCATCTTCTTCATCCTTATCCTGATGACTGCTATGAATATCTCCCTTGGTTTTCCGAAGAAAATCAAGCTTCAGCTGAGAGACACTTGGAATCCTTTTTGGATTTTGTTGATTGTTTTCAGATTGTTCATGAAGATGTGATCATGAAATATTTTTCTAAATCTTTGATCAGAGATGCTGCTGTATGGTTTAAGGGTCTGAGAGCTGATTCAATTGGCTCTTGGATCGAGTTCTCTAATTCTTTCTTGAAGTATTGGGGCGAGTACAAATCTTTAGATTCTCACCTTGCTGATTTCTATGCTTTGAAACGAGAGCAGGATGAAGCCTTGCCTGTTTTCAATAGAAGGTTTTACCGTGTTTATCATGACATGCCTTTGGAGATCCGGCCTACAGAGACATTTGCCATCATACATTATATTATGGGTCTTCATTCAGAACTTGCCCTTCTTCTGTTAGAACGAAAGTCTCCATCCTTAACCCAGTTGTTTGAAGATGCTCAAGAGGTAGAGGAGAACATTCATGTTTCCA
>ML784521.1:173121-239218 GCA_009831015.1 Picea engelmannii
TAATTAAAAAAAACTACTCTAGACTCGACGGAATTCCGCGAAACTTCAGATACTGCCTAGCATGGTCATTTACAATAATCCTAAGAGGTTACTCAATGAACGAGATCATCAGAGCGCCTTCCACCACTTTGGAGGAAGCCTGGAGGGAAAAACTCAATGGAGATTAACCTGACTAGTTAGGCCACATTAATCCCCTGAGATGAAAAAAACCTCGATGAAAGGAACTCCCTTGATGTCAACATCCAAGGTACCTGACCTAACTATGATCCATGCATACATTATTACATTATATACCCTCTCAGGGGTGCGGACATTCCATTTACAAAAATTTAAGTGGTGGTGTTTAAAAACACCCAGTAGAACCATCTTTGTCTCTGACATAGAATATTCTTCATGAAATGAAGTTGACCCCTGTGCTGAATAGGCGGTCAACACTGATGATGATGAATTATTGTCTAGTGTTGTTCTATGAGTATCCTTGTTTGCTTAAACACAACTCTGTTTGCAACTGATATAGTTGAAAATCAAGACACTGATTGTTGATCATTGGTATTGCTGTTAAGTATTACACAAGTAATGAGATAGCTTTCGAACCTTTAGGGATGAGATAATTGTCCCAAATTTGAGGTAACGATTGAAGGAGATTTCTTCCAGATTATGTGGCAGAGTATCCCTGTTTTTGAGGCATCCTTTCGAATACAGCTGGCAGTGAAGGCACCAATTCAGCGAGTGCAAATGTGGCAAATCCAGGATTCGAGGCAACAGTTGAGGAAGAGCTGGCATCATCAAATTTACAGTAAATCATTTGGCAGCTTCAACATTCTAAGAGGATAACCTTCAACCTGAAGAGTACTCGGTAACAGAGGATCTTTTGGGTCAAAAGGTTATCTTCAGGAAATCCAATGAGAAAATTCAGGATTTGTTGCCAGACTAGTGCAGATATCAAGGCAAAAAATGGATAGATGGCAACTAAGTGGCAGTCAAATGCAGATTTGTCTTTAAGCAATTCGACACCTATTGCAACTGCTTTAGTTTAAGTTTGTTTGAATTGATTTTTTCCAAAAACAATTTAGGAATTATTTTTACTATTTAAACAATGCTTTGTAATAGTTGAGGGGTTGGAACCTGTTGAAGGGATACTTTTCCATTAGTGTAATAAGCTCACAGAGCCTTTTTTTTTCAAATCTTCAGGGGTATGAGATTGATTGTTTCAGGATTCACGTGCCATAGCTATCGGTGAAGTGCTCCCTCTATAATATGTTTTCTCTATTCTCATGTGTTTTTCTTTCCTTATTACATTGTACAAGATTTAAGAACATAATTTGTTGGAAAATACACTTTGATTCTTACTAAGGATAATATAAATGTTTTCTTCTGATATTTATTCGCAGAATTCTTCATTGCTTTGTTGCTAAATTGATCCTTTCCCTCTCTTCTTCTTTTTCACTTCATTCAAATTTATCGGATCCAGTAGTATGTCTACCTTGCTCTTTTTCACTTGAGATTGATACTTATGCAAATTGATCACCTTGACCTCTTTGACTCCATTGCCCAATGGTTTTCCCGTGTTGTTCCAACCAAACATTTAGAAACCAAACCCAAATCCGTCATAACTAGCCTCATATCCAACCCAAACAAAGCTAAATCAGACAGAGAGAGCCCTCTCTGAGTCTTGGAGGGATAGATCCGAGACTCCAAGCGGTTTGATGTTGCCTCTGTGACTGCCTCCACAACCTTGGGCAAATTACAGAGTGTTAACAAGACGGTCGAGATAGGAGATATCGTGTCGACCTGAACCTATCTGTCTAAAGAGGATACCTCTTTCAGACTCCTTGTCATGCGAACGAGATTTCAAGCCCAAGCCCTTAACCATTTCACGATAAATCTAAGGAAGGATAATGAGGTTCAAGCCTTGAAAAGGGAAATCTCTTCGTTTGGAAGACAAGCGGAGGAGATCCGTTTGAGAGGACCCATATGACCAATACTTAGGAACCTTAGGCTAATCCTAAGGGAGCTAAGTTCCTTCTAACTTCGGAGCTCTGCAAGTCCGGGAATTCGAAGTATCGTCGGCCCTCATAGTCGTAAACCGACCGAAGATGACTGAGAGTTACGATTACCCGTAAGGTTGACCGGCATTAGGCGGTTCCCCAGGTGGTTAGGTGAACCTATCTGACCAACTAAACCAGGATCCGAAACGTGGAAGGTCAGAGCCGTGAAGAACCCAGAACCGTAGATCGAGGGATCCTTCGGGTTCTTTCCCAGCCGTCGATATACCAGGGACGCGTGGCGCTAGCCCCTTTAGTTTGGAGATCGGGCACTTCGGGAGATGGGAGGAGTTTTCATCGCAACACTCCCGAACGTCGAATCCCTGGGGTAACAAGAACCGTAGGTCTATAAGCCTACGTGGTCGGGTCTCGACCATGAGATCTGAGAGATGTTAGGAGTCTGTTGGTCTGGGGTGACGTGGTGTAGTGATGTCATCCAGGGTGACATGGACCCCAGCTTGATGTGCCACGTGTCACCTAGATTCATTTGTATCATGTACCCTATAGGCCCATTGGAACGTAACATGTGTCACCCTGACCCCTCCTACATGTCAGTCCCTGATATGTGTCCACCTAACCAACGTGGTTGGTAAAATGACCACAACTCCGAGAGTCCGGGACTTCGGGACCCTAAAGGATCTAGGATGTAGGATGGTAGAGAGAGACCGAACGTCCCAAAGGTCAGAGCCACTTGGTGAGCTTACAGGACTTCGGAAGTTTGGAACTCTAGGTGGTCTCGTGCGTAGATAGTAAAGAGGTGTGAAGCGACGAATTCCTCCACAACTGATATAGGAGAAAGAGAGTAAGTCCAATCATGGGATTGGATGGTGGATGGTCTTCCACCATGGAGGGAGGAACTTGGAAATAACACGTTTTAGGTGGATCCATGTGGGCGTCACATGGCCCTCAACCAATAAACGCCCAAAGAAATTTCGAGAGACATATCCATCCGCATGGAGACCATGGTTGGAGAACTCTAGACGAGCAGAATGTGGTAGAGACCCCGAATGAAGGATTTGATCACTTAAGGAGAACGAAATTTTGAGGCCCCATCCCTAGGAAAGCCACTCAGGGGTCAAGTGTGTTACAGTGGTGATTTGGGACCCTTTGCATCTAGTTCATGAACCATAAAATCATATTTTTGTTGCTAACATAATGGTTTATATCCCTTGGACCATGGGAAGTTCCTCAAAACCATCTCTATTGTGTAAAATCTCATAATGAATTCCATATGACAATGTCCAAGGCCCCAAAAACCATCATTGGTGCATAAAATATCCTAATGGCACATGTATCCCACTTGGAGGCTAAAGATCCCCTCTAAAGGGAGTATGTAATAACCTCCTAATTTTGTCCCATAGGATGTAGAAGCTTCATTTAGGTCCTAAGTCCTTTTTTTACTTCCCTTGATCATGGTTAAGGCCCTGATATTTATCCCCGAAATGAAAAACCTCTTATTGATTCCCATATCCCACTTAGAGGTTAAATATCCCTTTTAAAAGGGTCTATGTGGTGCTTTGAGGCCATGTTCATCGATTAAATCCATTTAAACTTATTTATGACTTGAGGCCATTTATTCCCTCCCTTTACAATGGTTAATCCCTAAAGACTCATCCTCAGTGCACAAAACCTCCTAATGGCACTCATATCCTAATAAGAGGCCACAGACCCCTTCTAGAGGTATTCTGTGATAATTCAAGGAATTATTCATGGCTCAAGGGCCTAAAAGATTCAATTAGGTCCTAAGCCCTTTTATTTTCTTCCATGACTATGGTTGAGGTCATAATAACCATTCCTCATGTCCAAAATGTTCTAACGACATCGATGTCTCATTCAGAGGCTAAATATTCCATCTAGATGGCATGTGTGGTGTTTTAGGGCCTTTAAGGGCTTATTAATGATTATGAGTCATGTAATATTAATTTAGGCCCTACAACCCTTGTTTTCCTTTTTCAAACATTTTTAATGCCCTAAGACCCATCCTTGTTACTCAAAATTTCTTGATGATTCCTATATCCCACTAAGATGACAAAGATCACCTTTAAATGGTCTATGTGGTGGTTTGAATCCTATTTGAGGAGCAGATCCATAAAAGATTCAGTTTGGGCCAAACGACCTTGATTTCCTCACTTAACCATGGTCATGGATCAAGTCCCATCTCTTGTACACAAAACGTCCACATGGTTTGTTTGGTAGTTTGACGCATTATTCATGTCCCATAATCCCTATAAGATAAATTTATGGATTAAGGACCTTGTTTTCCTCCCTCAATCATGTTCAAGGCCATGAGACCCATATATACTGTGAAAAAACTCCTAATGGCACCTCTATGCCACTCATATGCCAAGGATCCCCATTAGAGGGTCTCTCTTAAAATTGTTAAAACCTTGATCTTGACCCATTAGACCAAGAATATTCATTTAGGGCCTAATTACCTATATTTCTTCCCCACTCGTTGTCAAGGCCCTGAGACGGATCCCTAGAAGAAAAAAATATCTTAATGGTGCCCATATCCCACTTGAAGGACAATAATTCCTTTAACAACATGTTTTGTGGTTTGCAAGTTAGTTCATAGCCCTTGGTCTCTAAAAGCATAATATAGGGCCCAAGGGCCTTATTTTCCTCCCTTTACCATGGATAAGGCCTTGAGACCCATCCCTATTGTGCATGACTTCATAATAACACCCATATTGTACATGTATGTCAATGATCACTTCCAAAGGACATATGTTGTGGTATGAGGTCATGGTTATGGCCCGTGATCCCTAGAGATCTATTTATGGCCTAATTCCTTATTTTCCTCCCTCAACCACAGTCACAACCCTAAGACCCATTCATAGAGTGAAAACATCATATTGTTACCCCTATCCCATTTAGAGGCCGAATATCCAGTTTAGAGAGCATGTGTGGTGGTTTGAGGCCTTTTTCATGGCCCATGAGCCCTAGAAGATTCATTTAGAGCCTAATATAAATGTTGTGGTGCTTATTTTTTGGCACGCATTTGAATCATGTAATGCTAACTCTTCTTAATATCTAGTCTAATTTTGATTGGATTATTATATAATTTTTCATATATTTTAGTATTTTTTGGATTGAAAAAAATGGAGGAATCCGCTTGGAGTGCCATTTTAACAACATGTTAGCAGCAAGTCCTAGTTTGGAAAATTGGGGTTTGAAACCTTATGGAGTCATTTTGAGGCATCAAGCAACATTTTTTGGTCAAAAAAAATATTAGAACTCCCTAAAAGTGTTATACACATCGAGAAATTTCCAACGGTGAGAGAATAACCTCAATCAAAGTTTGTATGTGAAAGTTATGCCTTTTACATGTTGACCTACCTTGTTGACCACCGTGGTATGAGTGAATGCCACATAATCCCCCATTACTCAAATGTGTGGGGATAGTCATGTGTGTACTTTCAAGAAGATTCTATAAGGTCCAAACCTTATCACTAATTGAGAGTTGAGGAAGTCAAAACCGTAACCTTAGATGACTATCGGGCAATGTTAAATATCAGGTCGCTAGGAAAAGAAGGGGTTCCATTCTTTTGTATTGTATTTGTTGCATAGCTGAGAAGATCATCTAGGACTAGTATTTTGAGAGCATAAAAGAGGAGGTAGGATATTTTGTAGTAGTCATTCAGGCCACAATGTCAAAGGAAACTCTATAGTGAGTTCCAGTTTCTTTGTACTTGCTTTTCATAATTGAAGAAAATAGAGCAAAACATACACCCCACCTTCTAGTTAGGTTTTCTCCTATATTGGGTTTCCTAGGATATATCTTGTCTTGATTTTTGTGGATGATATGTATATTTGTCTATTCTTTCATTTCTATATCCAGTTATTTTCATAAATTTGAGCAATAAGCTAGTAATAACTAATCTAGGATCTAGGAAATAAATTTCATAGAGATTTCATAATAGTATAAGATCTATTGTGACAAACTATACCAATGGAATATCCAAAACAATTTAAATATCATAGGCTCTTTCTATCTCAACATTTTCACTCACTCTTCCTAGTAATTACTCCTAATGTGTTTCACTAATAACTAAAGGTGACAATCTGTCAATTTAATTGAGACATCCAACTCCACATCTATTTGAGAACATTTTTTTTATCAATTTGTCACTACCAAAACTCTAAGGTCTAATTTATCTCTATATTTAAGTTTTACCTTACTTTAATATATTTCTCCATTATACATTGTGTGTTTCATCAATATATATATATATATATATATATATATATATATATATATATATATAAGTTTCACATCAAGTTGATAGATATATTTCTCCAAGATAATTTCTACATTGTGTGCTCTTCATACACTAATAATTATGGAGAGAAAGAGTAGCTTAGGTGATTGAGAAGAGGAATGTTATCTTATTCACCAGGACACATTCTCGCTAATGATATTCTAAGCTTTTAATGAATATGTTGTTTATCCTTAAACCCTAAAAAAATTGGTCTACTTTAAGTACCATCTTTACAATAAGGATAAGTGTTTAATAAAAAAATTTTAAATATGTATTTCACAAAAAAATTAAAAAAATTAATACATTTAAAAAATTAATTTTTCAATAAACAAAATAAAAAAATATACATCATAATATCTCAAATAAAACACAAAATAGCCTAACTAACCTTATCAATGGGAAACAAAACAAAATAGCCTAACTAACCTTATTAATTGAAACATCATTGAAACATAATGATAATTTTATTTTAATATATTATACTTTTAGTTTATTATTAACTTTAATTTTATTAAATTCATAAACTAAAATACAATTATAACCATTATATCTTGCGTAGTCTAGAATTAGGAGTGACGATTCACTTTTCGAGTTACTCACACAAACTTTGTCACCTTAATTTAACCTCAAAGGTAACTAGATCAACATCATTTCCATTTCTTCAAGGATATGGTGGATATAAATGACAAACCTGTTGGAATACTGAGAAGGGGGGTGAATCAGTGTTATCACTTTTATTTCTTTAACCACAATATAAATCTTCAATGATATTCAATCAACATTCAATATAGAATCAGTACCATAAATCAATCTATAAACAACACATAAACACAATACATTGAATTTTTACATGAAAAACCAATGCGGGAAAAAACCACGAAATGTTTTTCTTATTTGTCAAAGAGTACATTCATTGGAAGCACCAACTTCCAATTTCTTCAGCTACAACTAGAAGGAGGCTTCAACCCTCTATTTATAGGATACAATCTAAAGGAAGCTCCAACTCCCTAATTTTCTGGCTTCAACCAGAAGGAGGATACAACCCCCTTTCCTTGCCCCGTCCAACCGCCCTGAAATATAATTGTAGACAAACATGGCACTACCTCTGCTACTATAATTGATAACATGTTGTTGTTGCTACTTCTAATACCTATGTTGTTACTACTTTTGATATCAATATCTCATCAAGACTGCAACCACTTATTCCTCATGCCAAAATCCATAATAGAATTCTCCAAATCAATAGCTTATGAATTACTGAGACATACATGTTCCTGATTTACTCAAAATAACTCTTTAACGCACTCAGGAAGACATACCTTTAGACTGTAGTTGACCTGAGCTTTTAGATCCCTAATCTTCCACAAATTTTGCTCACATGTCTACGACTGTGTGCACTGTATACCCATGGGTATATGTGCTTTCCCTCACTGCAGGTCGAGGATGTCCGCACTTTTCCTCCTAAAACTTGTGGATATACACAAGGAATTCTTGTATGAAACCCTTTCTCCATGCTCGACTCCTACAAACTTCTTACTTCACTTGACTTCTATGTCTTCAACTCACTATCTCAAATCTCCAGCCTGTATTCTTGGAGGTGAATAAACAAAAGTGATTTGCAATGGACTCCTCTATGTTATATAAGATAAATTTCTTAATGACATGCAACTCACATGCAACCTGTTATATTTTGTTTACTCCACTTTGCTTTTGCCATGTAATAATTAATTATCTCTCCAATAATTAATTATTCATGCAATAATTAATTATCTTTTGTTTACTGCCACTTTACTTCGACATGCAACTTTGTTAAAAGGTTGACATCAATGACAATTAATCTCATTAATTAATTATCCCTATAATAATTAATTAATATTTCAACATCCTCCCTCTTTGGCATTGATGAAACACTTAGACACAACAATGGAAACACTCATGCTCATGATGGCTCCCCTTGTCTTCATGCCTCTTCTCGTCCATGCCTCTATTTTTCTCTCCCCCTTTAACATCAATGGTAAATGATGAATTTTCTTTGAGGTTGCTCCCCTTGTCAATAAGCCTTTGATCTCCATTGATGTTTCTTTTCATGGTGTTTCCTCATGTATATATCTGATAAAAAACATTAAAAAATCATTCATTGTGGAGCTGAAACTACTACAAGTTTTTGTCGAAGATACTCAAAAGTATCCCTTGGAAGAGGTTTGGTGAAAATATTTGCAATCTGCTCTTTTGTACCAACATACTCTACCTTGATGTTCTTCTCTGTAACATGTTCTCGTAGAAAGTGAAACTTGATCGGAATGTGTTTAGTCTTGGAATGCATCGTTGAATGCTTAGAGATACTTATAGCACTGGTATTATCACAGAATATCGGAATAGGCTTGCCATATTCCACCTGTATGTCCTGCAAAGTTTGTTTCATCTATAGAACTTGTGTACAACATATTGTTGCTGCAATATACTCTACTTTTGTTGTGGACAATGATACTGAAGACTGTTTCTTTCTCAACCAAGATACAAGACAATCACCCAAGTAGAAAGTTTCTCAACTTGTACTTTTTCTATCATCAATGTTACATGCCCAATCTGCATTTGTGTAGGCAGTAAGAGATAGATCATTCCCTTTTGGATACCACAATCCAAACTCTTCTATACCTTTTATATATCTAAATATCTTCTTCACTACCATAACATGTGATTCCTTTGGTGTTGCTTGAAATTGTGCCACCTGTCCAACTGCCCTCATCACATTCAGCCTTGAAGTTGTCACATAGAGTAAACTACCAATCATCGATCTGTAGAGCCTCTGATATGCATCTTTGGATATATCATCTTTGCTCAATTTGCGACTGGTCTGCATGGGATTGCAATCTACCATTCCAAATTTATTCAACATTTCTTTGATATACTTGGTCTGGGAGATAAAAATATATGTATCTAGCTAACATATGCGGAGTCCCAAAAAGAAAGACAACTCACCAAGTAATGAAATTTCGAATTCATTATGCATGTCTTTAGCAAATTTTTGACTCATCCTATCATCATTGTTCCCAAAAATAATGCCATCAACATAAACTTCAATTATCAACAAATTATTTTGATTTACCTTTATGTAGATATTGTTGTCTTCATTGCCTTTCATGAACCTTTACTGTTGTAGATACCTTTCCAATCTTGAATACCATGCTCTAGGGGCTTATTTGAGTCCATATAGTGCCTTCTTCAATCTGCAAACATAATCTTCCTTAGATATTATTTTTGGGATTAATTGTGTAGTGTAAGTCATTAATCTATGACCCATATCCAAAAATAATATCTAATCTTGCATTGCGGAAGCCCCTATATGCTTAAATAATAAGAGTGAAGGGAGCTCTAACTGGGTAGTTCATAAGGCACAATACTTGCTAAGGTTTTGCAAATGGGGTAGCAAGCTAAGTGGGCTTGATTGTGGGGAAAACTCCATAGTTAAGCGCGCTTGAGCCAGAGGCTTCTTGGGATGGGTGACCACCTGGGAAGTCTTGGTTACCGGGTGCAAGCCCCGGAAGTGATGATTGATGCTATGCAATTCATTTCGTTGGTTTCAGTCCCACTTCTTCACCCCTGTGAGCATCACCCAATGCAATGAGTGCTAAGTGGACTATTCAAATCATGAGAATTATTGGTCAGTTGCGAATAATACTCATGGATATGGGTCATAGATTAATGACTTACACTACGCAGTTAATCCCAAAAATAATATCTAATCTTGCATTGCAGAAGCCCCTATATGCTTAAATAATAAGAGTGAAGGGAGCTCTAACTGGGTAGTTCATAAAGCACAATACTTGCTAAGGTTTTTCAAATGGGGTAGCAAGCTAAGTGGGATTGATTGTGGGGAAAACTCCATAGTTAAGCACGCTTGAGCCAGAGGCGTCTTGGGATGGGTGACCACCTGGGAAGTCCTGGTTACCGGGTGCAAGCCCCGGAAGTGATGATTGATGCTATGCGATTCATTTCGTTGGTTTCAGTCCCACTTCTTCACCCCTGTGAGCATCACCCAATGCAATGAGTGCTAAGTGGACTATTCAAATCATGAGAATTATTGGTCAGTTGCGACTAATACTCATGGATATGGGTCATAGATTAATGACTTACACTACGCAGTTAATCCAAAAAATAATATCTAATCTTGCACTGCGGAAGCCCCTATATGCTTAAATAATCTTCCTTTTCTGATAGTATAAATCCTTCTGGTTGTTCGATGTAGACTTATTCTTCTAGTTATCCATTTAGGAAGGATGATTTTGCATCCATCTAATATACTTTGATTCTCTTCGAACATGCATAAGCCAAGATCAATCTGACTGCTTCCATTCTGGCAATTAGGGAAAAAAAATTCTTCAAAATATATTCCTTCAACCTGAGGATATCCCTTTCAAATTCATACTATCCTTGCTTTGTTCCTAGTTACTTGTCCATCCTCGTTCATATTGTTTCTAAATACCCATTTTGTACCAATCATGTTCTTATCTTTAGGCCTTGGAACAAGTTCCCATGTTTCATTCTTTTCTATCTGATCTGGTTCTTCTTCCATGGCTTTGATCTAGTGTTCATCTATGTTGGCTTCTTAAAAAATGTTATGTTCAATTGTGGGAAACAGTGCTATATGCCTTTGTTCTGGTGAGCATAATTTTCTCCGAGTTTCAACTCTAGTATCCATATTCCCAATGATCTGTTTTGCTGGATGATTTTTTTGTATTCGCCTACTAGGAGTTTTGGGAGATATTTGAATAATATGTTTATCATCTTCCTTTTGCTCTGCTTCTGGCTGCTCTTCCTCTTCTTCTGATTATGCTTCTTCTTTCAATTTGTCTTCTCCTTCCTACTCTGTTGAATCCCTGCTTTTTTCTTTGAGATTTCGTACACTTGTCTCGTCAATCTGTACATTAATACTTTCCACTATTTTGTTGAACCTCAGATTGAAACACTTGTATGCCTTGCTTTTGCTTTTGCTTGAGTACCCGACAAATATGCCTTTGTCAACTCGGGAGTCAAACTTTCCAATCCTCCAATATTCTATTTTGATGTAGCACTTGCTTCCAAACAATCTAAAATGCTTCACATTTGTCAGTCTTCCTTTCCATAGCTCATAGGGAGTCGTATCATTGTTACTTCTTAGCATTCCTCTATTCAAGATATGAATTATTGTATGTACTGCTTGTGCCCAAAAGATGTCACCCAACTTGGAATCTTTCAACATGGTTCTGACCATTTCTTGAATTTCTTGTTCTTTCTTTCAGCGACACCATTCTGCTTAGGTGCCCTTGCTACTAAGAATTGTCTCTTTATTCCATGTTCACTACAGAATTCTATGAATTCCTTTAATGTGAACTCTCCTCCATTGTTTGATCTCAGACATTTGATTTTCAAGTTTTTCTTTGTTTCAACCATCTCTTTGTATATCTTGAAGTGCTCAAATGCCTTTAAATTTTTCTTAAGAAAGAAAACTGCAGTCATTCCTATGTAGTCATCAATCAATAAAATGAAGTATTGTTCCCCACTTAATCCCTTTGTCCTTGTTGGTCCACATATATCAGTGTGTACAATCTTCAATGGTTTTTTTGTTGATTACTACTTTGATTTGAACTTGGTCCTAGTCTGTTTTCCCTGTAGATAGTTCTAACATAGAGTATTCGTTGGCTTTGAGATTTCAATCATTTCTCTTACTGCTTCCTTTCTGCTGATTTTGACAATATTTTCGAAGTGCATGTGACCCATTCTTCTGTGTCAAAGCCAACTTTAATTTTCCTTTCCAATTTCATTCAAAACATATATGTTGTTTGAAATCCTTATTGTTGTTGCTACTAACCTGTCTGATCCTTCTTTCCTTATTTCATGTTTCTCTGATTCGAACTGAAGTGTGTGTCCTTGATCACACATTTGAATTACACTCAATAGATTTTGCTTCATATCTTCAACCAGTAGAACATTTTTTGCCATTGCATCTTTGCTTCCAATCTTAACTATGCATCTACCTATGATTTTAGCTTAATGATTATTTCCAAATGAAACCGATCCATCTTTCTCTTTCTTCAGAGTTAGAAACATGTTCTTGTCACCTATCATATGCTTTGAACAACCACTATCGACATACCAATCACTTTCCCTGTTTTGGGCCTGTATAGCAAGCAAACATTGATTATGCTTTATTTTCCATATCCCTTGTGGTTCCGATATCTGACTGTTAATGTTCTTCTTTGATTCCGTGGGTGGAATAGTCAATCTACAATTCTTCGCTATGTGACCAAAATTGTTGCATTTGTAGCATTCTACTTCATTGCTTAATGAACTAGAACGATTTTGGTTCCTGGTGTATGCTTCACAATATCTTATGGGATAAATATTATTTAAGTACCCTACATTGTTACTTATGTTCTTGGAATAGGCTCTGCAGTTTACAGCTTTATGTCCAAAATTAACACAATTAAAACAATGATCATAAAAGAATATATGATACATGGGAATAGATGATCTTCTTTGTGATGCACTCGTTTTGAATTTGTCTTCTTGAGTCTTATTACTTCTCGAATATTCTTCTTTGGGGGAATGCATTATTCCTTCTTGACAGAATATTTGAAAATCTATGCATATCTTCTTTGTTTTGCTTCATGTTCTATTGTTTTGGAGCTTGACCCTGTAACATCCCGCTCTGGCGTACTGAGCGAACTTATTCTTTGAGGACACTTGCTCACAAGTGATCCGAATTACTATGCTATTAAAACTTTTGATTTTGATTATGAGGCGTTATGGGTTGATGACATGTTGTTTTACTGCATTGACATAGATAGGTGCTATTGACTCGGTTTACTGAGTTTGCCGGATTTTGGACCTCAAGGATGCAAAGGCATCGATGGAACCCCTTGGACTCTGGATCAAGACAGGGAGTGTACCATTGGGGTTTGATTGTTTTACTATGATATTAGTGCATCTGATTAGATGATATGATATGGATATGTTCTGACATGATTTGTTGATGATGCAGGCTAATGATAGCATGCAGACCAGACTCACATGTGGAGTAAAGGGGTCACGCACGACTACTACAAATGTTGAGGGAGAGGTGTGGACAACAGCCCTACCAAAGCCTACTAGCACTCCCGTCGTGGCTTGAATTGTAGGTTAACGTTTACCTAGTTCGAGAGGACCCATGATGCCGTGAGGGAAGAATACGACAGTCACTCACGATGATTTTAAGGGGCGCGCAATAAGGCGAGGGCCTTATTCCTTAGAGGCCCTTAGTCTCCCACAAGTTCACCTAGCGGAGTATTGACTCCAGGGGTTATTGATTTCTACCAAGTCAGTTAAGAGGTGAGTGGCACCCTTGGAGCACATAGTGCGTCCTGAAGGACACGCCGCGCAAGAGAAATAGATTAAGGCGAGTGGCATCCTTGGAGCACTTAGTGCGTCCTGAAGGGCACATCGCATTGTTGATGATAGAGGAATGAACCTAGATGGCCTTAGGACGAATAATGTGTTAAGAAATTTTTAAAACAAAATCCCTAATTAAATGTCGCCCTGTACGAAAATTTAAGGTTTAAGTCTAAACTATGCTAGTGGTAAAATTTTATCTCTCTATAAAAAAAATAACAATAATAATAATAAAAATAAAAACCACATAAATAATAATTATGACCTTCGTTAAATCTTGTAACACGAAGGGAATAAGAAATTTAATTTATTCATAAAAAAAAAAAAGTCTGTTGGAATAAAATTTAAAAGAAAAAGGGGAATTAATAGTTTTATTATTTTGATAATTTTAAAATACTAATTAAATGAGAAAAGGGAAAAAGGGTTAATTTCCACACCTGCCTTTTTGAGTTCTAATTAAAAAGGGGAAAGAGGGAAAATCTAAAAAATTAGGAAACTAGGAAAAGAGGTAAACATAAAAAAAGRGAAAAAGGGGAACATAAGGGAAAAAGCGGAAAGTCAAACTTAGWAAAAGTAWCTACCATTTAAGAGCTTTCTAATTTAAACTGAACTAGCAATTTAATAATAGGGAAAGCCATTAAAACCTGTAAGAGAATTTGGGGACACCTAGGAGTGATTCTAGGAGTAACTCTAGGTGGGTGAGGGAAATAAAGATAATTAATTAATTAAATAAATTAAACTATGGAGGAATGTAAGGGATGGGGGACACTTGTATGGAGATGAATTTTTAGGAATTTATTTTTAAAACTTTAATGAAATGATATTTTAGGAAAGAAAGGAAGTTAGAAACTCTATATAATGAAGGAGGGAGAAGAATGAAGGATATTTTTCTGTTTGAGTAACGTTACGTTGCAGAAATATCTACTTGACTTTCTTAACTTGTGGGAGTTGGGATACCCAGCTCAATGAGGAGTGGTAGCTCGGCCTTGCGAGGTGAGCTGGGAGCTAGTCTAAATCTCTGGATAGTGAGTATGTGGCCCCTTTGCGGCTTGGGGGGCTAAGGGGGAAGAAGAGTACCCCTAGCATTGGCTGGGAGGTACCGGTGAAGTCTCGACGGTCGGCGAGCGGGAGTTGCACGGAGTGTGCGGGACGTCATTCGGAGCGGGCGATCAGGCAACGGTACGCTCTCTTCATTTTTGTATGGTAGAATGTATTAGGACTTATGTTTGGCTCTTCTTATTTAATGGAAAAGTAAAATGATGTTTTTTTTAAATTGGTGACTGAAACTTTCCTTATCCTAGCTCGATGGTTGTTGACTCCCATGGCCTTCGTTTTCCCGCATGTCTTGATCACCTTGTTGTGTTGATTGTGACCTTTGTGGTTGTTTAGCCTTCATCCCTAGCTCACCAGTCCTCGCATGAACAGTCGGCTAGGAGCTTGATCTATGGTCGTTGCCTTAGCGTTAAAATACCTATGGATTTCAATGCCCTGCTTTTCTATGCGAGGATGATGAGCGAAGGATGAACGTGTTAGTTGGCTACCCTTGATGTTTGTCCCTGGATGATTGTTGATTCCGCCACCTGGCAACGACCTCTACATGTGGATTATCTTGTGTCCTGGTTGGTTTTCTCTATGCCTTGATTGATAGAAACCCCAACAATCATTCCATGACCTTTCCCATCGGATCCTTGCATTCTCTTACTGTTGTATGCATTGTATTAGGGTTATAGCATTGGAAGCACGAATTGATTTCCGGTTTGCAAATTTTTGGGTATTCTGGCAATGAGAAAAAAAAATGAATTGATTTCCTATCTGCATTTTCTATTGGTGTCCGGGAGATGAAAAATGTTTTTGTATTCCTGTCTGCATTGTATTGGTACTCTGTCAATGGGAAGAACGTTTGATTTCCTATCTGCATTTTATATTGTTGTCCGGGAGATGAAAAACGTTTTTGTATTCCTGACTGCATTGTATTGGTACTCTGGCAATGGGAAGAATGTTTGATTTCCTATCTGCATTTTATATTGGTGTCCGGGAGATGAAAAACGTTTTTTTTTTTTTTTTTTTTTTTTTTTTTTTTTTTTTTTTTTTTTTTTTTTTTTTTTTTTTTTTTTCTGTCTGCGTGGCATTGGTATCTTGGCAATGGAAAACGAATTCATTTCCATGTCTACATTTTGCCAGCGTTTTTCCCTTTTAAATGATGTTGGCAACATGGAGTTCCTTCTGGTGTGTTTTGGGCACATCATTCTGCATATTTTAATTATGGATAGCCATGAATGCCCTTCTGGTGTGTCCCTGTACATGTTTTTCCCTTTTAAAATAAGATTGTGATAGTTGATTAGTTACCCACGATTTTTCCATTCAAAACGTGGCTGAGATTGTGGTTAAATGCTCACAAATTGTCATTCAAAACATGTCTGAGACCATTGTTAAATGCTCACGATTTTACCATTCAAAACCTGTCTGAGACCATTGTTTAATGCCCACGATTATTACCTTTAAAAGTTGACTTTGATTGCTGTAATTACCCATGATTTTTCCTTTAGAATGTTGCCAGAGCTTGCTGTAATTATCCATGATTTTTGCCTTTAGAATGTTGACTGAGCTTGCTAGAATGACCACAAATTTACCAGAACCATTGCTACAGTTAATTGGCTTGTTAATTGCAATGTTAAATGCTATATTAATTGCCTTACTAAATACCAGATTCCTACTTATTGATTAAATGCCGCAGCGAGTTAAATGGTTAACAGTGATGTAAATTGCCTTGTTTTTGCGCTATTAATCATTATGTTAACCATCATATGAATTGCCTCGTTACTGTTATATTAATTGTTATGTTAATTAACATGATAATCGCCTTGTTAGTGCTATAATACTTGTTATGAAAATAGTCATGCAAACTACCCTGTTATCGCTCAATTAATTGATTATGTTAATCATTATGTTAAATGCCTGGTTAACTGCTGTAATAAATTGTTATGTAACAGATATGTAATTACCTTGTTGATTTGCTACAACAATGTTATTAGCTGGCAGTTTCCTCCTCAATGATAATAAACAACTAGTGTGGTTAGTTCAGTCATTATATATAGACTAATGTTGAGGTTTAACTGTTCATAAGTGTTATAGGTAGCATTCCACTTTAAGAATGTTAATGTTGTTATTCAAGTTTATGGTTAGTTGGATTTATAGATATCGCCTAATTGGTAACCCAGACTCGCTAAATTTGAGTCGTAATTCATGTTAAGTTCAGTGGGTAACTCGTTGACTGATGGAATTTAGACTGGTTAATTGATCTGTAATTAACGTCAATTTAAGTCATAGATAACGACCTTTTAGCCTTGATTAATAGTTGTTGTTTAATATTAATTAATGTTTGTACGTGGTTTCGTAAACGTTCAATGTGATTGGTTTTGCTCACTGTAAGGGTACTATTTATTTGTGTAATTAATTTTGGGTTGTTAGGATGATTGTCCTTAGCTTAGTAGGCTTGGTCTACTTGTGTCGGGCGGGATGTAGACACCTCCTTGTTCCTCAAAACAATCGCCAGCCCTGAGACCTTAAATGGTCAAAATCGATGGGAACCTGGGCTTGAGCATTGCTTATGTGTCATGGAGGTCCTAACCATTGCAGGGTAGGACGGGTGGGTAGTCATTCTTATTTTTTGTCGGTTGAATGTCGTACATTGCTTCCAGGTGCTTGATGTGCTTTTATGTTAGGCCGTTATGTTGTTGTTGCGTGAGTTGCATGCATTGTGTCGTCGTCCTGTTGTGATGTTGAGTATAATGTCATTAATACCTTCTTACACACACACACACATGAATATATATATATATATATATATATAAGGGTGCTTTTACCGGTTGTACATCGTAGGAGTCGTAGCATATGGGGATGTTACAGACCCTTTCTCATTCTATACTTGATTGTATCCTATGACAGATCTGTCATCCGATGATCTTTGAATGCTAATGATTTGATCCAATATTCTAGTGCTCGTTTGCTGCATATCTTTCTTTTGAAGATCGTTCCTTAAAGAGATTACTTTTGCTTACAGGCTTCCAATCATTTTTTCCTTTTCTTCTAATTGACTTCTAAGAATTTCCTCAATTCTTTTGTGTTCTTATATTTGATTTTTAGACTCATGATCATCTGCTCTAGTTCTTCAAAGTTGGAATTCAGAGATCCTTCTTTCTTTTTTAACTCTCCCTTGAGTGACTTGTTTTTCTTTCTTTCCTTCCTGAGTTCTTCTAATGCGTTGATTAGCTCTACTCTATGGTCAACTTCACCTTCTTCTTTGTCATCATCTTCTACTGCCATGAAGAGTACTCTTTCAGAATCACTGTCACTATCATTATCCTCCTCGTCTGATGAGGAACTATCCTCTTTTGAGTGAAAACTTTTCTTGAAGAAATTCTTATTGTTTCTTATCTTGTTTCCCTTTTAGAAGTTTCTTCTTCATCACTGTCTTTATTGCCATGAGGACATTTAGAAGCAAAATGACCAATACCACCACAATTATAACATTTTAATAGAAGCATACATTTATACTTTTTGGTTTTTCTTACGAAGTTAGCCATCTCTTCATCTTCATATGAATCATCACTGCAGCTACAAATTTGTTTTGAATTTTGCTTGTGCTTCCTCTTTATCTTCTTGGATGCCTTGAAAGTTGCTTCCTTTGTGACTGGGTTCTCATGTTCTATTCTCATCTCATAGGTTGTAAACATTCCATGTAGCTCTTCCAGGATTAATGTACCGAGATATGCTCTTTCTTATAAGGATGATATTTTAGAATCAAATATAATATGAAGAGACCTCAATACCTTCTGAACAACCATTGAGTCATCAACTTCGACTCCCAATACTTTAATAGTGTTGACTATTTCGTCAACTCATAGAAGGTAGGTTGCAATGTTTTCTCAGAGGTGAATACACAAAAGTGATTTGCAATGGACTCTTCTATGTGTTATATAAGAGAAATTTCTTAATGACATGCAACTCATGATGGCATGCAACTCACATGCAACCTATTATCTTTTGTTTACTTCACTTTGATTTTCCTTGTAATAATTAATTAACTCTCCAATAATTAATTATCCCTGCAATACTTAATTTTCTTTTGTTTACTGCCATTTTACTTTGACATGCAACTTTGTTCAAGGGTTGACATAAATGACAACTAATCTCAATAATTAATTATTCCTGCAATAATTAATTAAAAAAATTCGATAATTAATTAATCTTTCAACAAAACCCTCCATTGGAATCATAGATCTATGTCTTAGTTGGTGGTATTGTGATTTAAAACAATAAATCTTCCATTTTAACTGCATAATTATCCCATACTTCATTTTCTAGGTCTTGCTTCTGCCACAAATCATCTAATTTCATCGCCCTTACAACGATCCATTATGTGTAAATAGGTACATTTTTTGTTGCTATTAAGATGGATGTATTTGAAATTAGGTACTTGGGGAGGATGTTATTGTGAATTGTTGCATGAAAGAAGAGATCGATGTTACATGAGAAGCATATCGCCATGAGGCATTTGTGCAATTTTTCTTTAAGGGTTTATGTAATTTTGTTGTTTAATATGCTCTCTTTGAAGTCACCACTATATGAATGTGTTCATATCAATTTTTGGTGTTCGAACTACGCTTTAAAATTGTTGAAGGACTTGCTCTAAAGCAGTACAAACCTCATATATAAAGTGCACATTCATTATATAGCTCTAAGTAATTGAAATCATTTAAAATAATTGAATGCTTCTTTGAGTTAAGTTTTACACATTGGATATGAGTCTTTGGTTAATATGATTTACTCGTCACTTTAATTGATCTAATTGGTATCTTTTCCCGAGTATTTGTGACTGTGTCAAGTTGTCACATGATATTTTAATTGTGGTAGGAATTTATGGTTTTCTCTCATATTGAAAGGTGAATATTATAATCACATACTCGTTGAGCCTATATTTTCACTCGGGAATGGGTTTACAATATACTTGATCTATATCTTAAGACACCTAATTAAACCACTCGGATGCAGTAAATTGTTGAACACTTGAGTGGATTTGAGTATTTTAATGACTTTTGATTTGATGGGTTTAAATTTCAATGGCATAAATATAAGGCATAGTTGCCTTTCCATAACCCCATTACATTGAAGGATATTCTAAAGGGGCTGATAATGTTAAGGGAGTGAGGTTTTCTTAAAAGTTTTAATTTTTGGATGCTCATGATCCTCACTAATTTTTGGATGCTCTTAAAAGTAGGTGTTATCTCTATTCTGCACATAGTTGATAAATCATGATAAGAATGTCCATGACGTTTATTTTCTTTGTATTCATTATGTGTTCATGTTGTTATGGTATCTTAATATCATATGGCAATTACATATGATGTTATGTGATTCCATTTAATTATGTTGATGAAAGGCTATGTCTTTGATAAATATGAGTTGAGATTATATTTCTTATGATAGTATCTCTTGATGTGATGACATCATGTAATTGCATGGAAATATTTATGCTAAGATGTTTTATGATGACATGCGTGAGCTTGTGGTGATGGAAATGTTGTATTTTCATGATGATATGTGAGAGTTAGCATGAGGATTCTTTATTATGATTATAACTAATGCATTGGTTGTATGTTGTGAGGTGGTGATTGTTAGGTTATCCACTAATGGTCCAAGAGGGTTGGTTTATTTGATGATCTCATGGGAGGCCATAACGATGTAGGATGATATTACAAGTAACACGTTATGGGATGGGGAAAACTCAATCTACTACTTATGCTAGTAATTTTTATTTCTTGTATTGGAGTTGTGATGTCGAAGTCCCAAAGAATGGCTAGAGCATCGTTCATTGGTGGTGTTATGGGATTGGACTTCGATGCCTGGGGTTGTATCTAGTAGTTATAGAGGGATTGTAAGTCAACCTTTCAATATGCCTAGTGTACATGAGTATCGATCTAGATGCCCTATTGGGGAAGATAAGGTCTCAATCTTTGGAGCTCTTAATGGACCGATAAGATTTACGCCTAGTTTTGAATGTTGGGAAAAAAATCTATAGAGTAATCGAGCTTCCCCAATGTTGTGATGTGGATTTTTTATGTCTGTTACAGTTACTTGGATGGATTTATACTAGTCCATTGGACGGTGTTGTGGAAGATATGGGAGTGGAAGAAATGGGAGCTAATAGAGAGTGTTGTGGAGGATTTGGTGAACTAAAAAAAAAACTATAAGCACCTAATCAATGTTAACTTCAGGATGGAGTTCTTTGAAGGGAGGGAGTATGTCATGCCCCATATTATTATTATTTAAATAAATAAATAAGAAGAACAAGAAAGTACAATAATTATCCTAAAGGGATCATTTCCATATTATTATTATTTAAATAAATGAATAATAATACTAAGAAGAAAGTGCAATAATTATCCTAAAGGGATCATCCACATATTATTATTTAAATAAATAATAATAATAATAAAGTACAATAATTATCCTAGTTCATCCCCATATTATTATTAATTAAATAAATAAATAATAATAATAAGGAAGTATAATAATTATCCTAAATGGAATCATAATAATCACTTATTAATAAATATTTTGGGTAATAAAAGAAAAGGGTAAAATATGTAATGATAATTATGGAAAAAACCTAGGGGCAATAGGTGTGGGGGGGATAATTTGTGATCCCGAAGGGAATACCTTTGTCTGTTACGCTTGGGGTTTAGATAACATTTCAAATAATTTTGCAGAAGCTTATGCTTTGTGGCAAGATATTATGTTGGCAAAGTCATAAGGTCACTTAATAAAGGATAAAAAGAGACTACAGCAATACAAACAACATCTCTTTGACATTTAATATTTATACTTAACACACAATTTGAACATCACAATCTGCTCATGACATGGTATAATACTATTGGTACCATGTCACGTTACTCAATACTTCATGTCTTGTTTAATTACACTAGTTTATCATTGGTTTATGGTCTAAATGCTCTCATTTGATGAGTGTCATCTCTTTGTCTAGTAACCAACAATTTAGGGAGGTTTTGGTACCTACAACAAACTATTGACCAGGGGGTGAGTAATGGGTTGGTTTGAAATTTGTAGTTAATTTGGTCAGGCATGGTGTGCATTTTCTTGTATTGGGCATGTTGTGTTTAACCATTTCATGCATTTTTTTACCACCCGAGACTCTTATGTCTGGTAAAAAAAAATTAACTTCATCCATACATTCATGCTAGGTTTTGAATTCAAGGGTGGTTTAGCTTCATCTTCTGAGTTATCTATTGCATGTTAACATTCTTTATAATTGTTCTGGTTTTCCAATATCATTCTAAAGTTTGTTTGGTAATTTAAATTTTATACATTGAATCACGGGGCCAAAGGTTTTCATCAATAGAAGATGAATTGGAAGATAATCCTCTAACTTCAAAGTAGGGTGAATTGGTAATTGAACTTTTGCCTTTTGCTTCTACCACATAGGAAATGCTTTTAATGGATGCTCATATGATTTTTACCCTTCATCGCATGCTAAACTGATGGAAAATGTGCATTGGATCAGAGGTTTGAGGATGACTCAAAAAAAAGAAAATTACTTACAACAAAGTAGAGTGTATGTGTTCTTTCAATATGCTTAGATTTCTGATGGTATCGCTTCAAAGCCTCTTTCTAACCTAGCTTTGTTATTGTCTCTCTTGATCTTTGATTAAGTGACCTTATGCCTCAACACATAAACTAATGAAATGCGCATGTGCACAAGAATCATGCTCAATGAAATATGAAATGGGATAATTTGAATTGTGAGCTTCATATCATTGAGTTATAACAAAAGCGAAATCAATTATGTGATGAAGATGGATTGATGAGTACACGCCTAGCTTCAAGAATAAGAAGCTTGTATACCAATAACTAGAGATTGTGGCTCTAGATGATGGGGGTTAATGTGATAGGCAACAAGGAAAATATATGAAAATTTCAGCACATTGATAAGGTGACTAGACACATCTTGTAAAATGTCAACCTATTTGTTGAAAGAAGAGGAAATGATAAGCAGAAAATAATTGGTATCAGAATGACCTCATGGAATTCATAGTACTAATAATCCTTTGTTGAATTAGCTTGGGCTAAAAAAGTTAAGCAAGTTGATCCATGTGTTAGATGGATGTTTTGATGATAATTCTTGCATTAGATGTCATAGATGGTATTCATAGTACTAATGATTCTTTGTTGAATTAGCTTGGGATAGCAAACTTAACCAATCTTATCCATGTGCTAAATGGATGTTTTGATGATAATTCTTGCATTATATGTGATAGCTAGTATTCTTGATACAAAACCATGCAAGCTAGTGTCTTGATTTTATTGATAAATCATGGTAAGAATCATCATGATGTTTATTTGCTTTGTATTCATTATGTGTTCATGTTGTTATGATATCTTAAGAGCCTATGGTAGTTACATATGATGTTATGTGATTCCATTTAATTATGTTAATGAAAGGTTGTGTCTTTGATAAAGATGAGTTGAGATTATATTTCTTATGATAGTATCTCTTGATGTGATGACATCATGTAATTGCATGGAAATATTTATGCTAAGATGTTTTATGATGACATGCGTGAGAATGTGGTGATGGAAATGATGTTGTATTTTCATGATGATATGTGCGAGTTATCATGTGGATTCTTTATTATGATTATAAATAATGCATTGGTTGCATGTTGTGAGGTGGCGATTGTCAAATTATCCACTAATGGGCCAATAGGGCTGGTATATTTGATGATATCATGGGAGCCCATAACTACGAAGGAGAATATTACAAGTAACACATTATGGTATGGGTACAATTCAATCTAATACTTATGCCAATAATTCGTGTGCCTTGTACTGGTTTTGTGTTGTTGATGTATTGAAGAATGGTTAGAGTGTTGCTCGTTAGTGGTGTTGTGGGATTGGACCTCTGTTGGAATACTGAGAGGGGGGGGGGGCAATGAATTAGTATGAACACAATTAATACTTTTAATCACAATATAAAACCTCCAATGAATATTATGTGCATTCAAAAATATCACCAACACCATAAACATCACATAAACACAGTACACCAGAATTTTACGTGGAAACCCAATGCAGGAAAGAACCACATAATTTTTTTCTTATTTTTCAAAGACTACATTCATTAGAAGCACCAACTTCCTATTTCTCCAGATACAACTAGAAGGAGGCTCCAACCCCCTGTTTACAAGATGTAATTTGAAAGAAGCTCCAACTCCCTAATTTTTTGGCTCCAACTAGAAGGAGGATACAACCCCCTTTCCTTGCCCCGTCCAACCGCCCTAAAACATAAATGTTGACCAATATTTCACTACCACATCAACCTTACACTGAACTGATATACCATCACTTCAACTGTCAACCTGTTACCACAACCTATCATTGTCAACCGATCACCACAACATGTCACCGTCAACCTGTCACCACAACCTATCACTATCAACCTGTCACTGTCAACCTATAATATTTTATTTGACCTAGTGTATGTGATCATAGACCTACATACCTTCCTCAAATTCAACAACAAGAGAATAACATCTTCATTAACCCTTACCTCGGTCTCACGGGACTAGTTTTGGATTAATCACAAACCCTAACTTTCAACAAGAATAATTCTATACCTATAATGAATAAATGTATGAAACTTGTACCCAACTTTTCTCATTATGTCTTCTAAAATTCCTCCAAGTTTCACTCATTGAATCATTCCTTAAAAAGAGTTATAGAGAAAATGACATACCTTGCTGAATTATATCCTATTCTAGAGAGTGAACTTGTACGACATACCATGTGCTCGATATTTGATATCTTATTCTGAAAATTGCACACAAAAAACCAAGGCCTGTAATATTTCCATTGAAATTGGTCTCGTGTAATTTTGATTCTCTATGAATAAGTTATGATTGTTTTACCTGGAACACCTGTTTAAAACTAATTTCAGGACTAGTCAAAATCCCTATCTTCCACAGCGTGTATATCGAAAAGTACAACGACCCAGAAGTTGAAATCACTACCATAGGTACCTTGATATGTCTTATAAACAACCTATGATTTTCTCTATCCGAATCATTATAGAAAAAACGTTATAACAAAATTGGTAAGATGACCTATAAATAACATACCTTAGAACACATCATCAAAAACTTCATCCTCCCTTGGATTTTCGGCCTTCTTTACTTCACCCGAACTTCTCTGCCTCCAACCTATATTTTTAGAAGTGAATACACAAATGTGATTTGAAATGGACTCTTCTTTGTGTTATAAAGAGAAATTTCTTAATGACATGCAACTCATGATGGCATGCAACTCACATGCATCTTGTTATATTCTGCTTAAACTTTAATTATCTCTGCAATAATTAATTATCCCTGCAATAATTAATTATCCCTATAATAATTAATTATCTTTTGTTTACTTCCACTTTGACATGCAACTTTGCTCAAGGGTTGACATCAATGACAACCAATCTGCAATAATTAATTATCCATGCAATAATTAATTATGAGAATTAATCTGCAATAATTAATTAATATTTTTCGATAATTAATTAATATTTCAACAATCTCTTGTTGCAACCACTTTGGATGGTCAAGTTTATTGATGACTTTCGAAAGGCTTCTAGAATATTCTTAAGGGTCCTCCAACTTCACAGATCCATATATCCTCAACCATGAGGAACTACGTGGCGTACTATATATCACCGGAAATGGCATGACGTGTACTATCCATCGATGATAGTCTTACCTACAAGTATATTGACCTTTGTGTATTTATTCCTCGATCAACTGCAGGTTCCATGACCAACCTTTCACTGTATCCTATCACATGGATCATATACCAAGAGAACCTCTCAACCAGATGTCCACCATCACCAACACATGCCTCTACCAAGCATGTACCGAAGTCACCAACGTACCATCACAATATGTGTTCATGTACCATACCATGTACCAACCTGTACCATGCATCAACCATGCACATCAACACTTTTACCATACCATGTGTCAACCATGCACATCAACCATGTACATTAATATATGTTAAACAATCAATACCAATAGTGTACCTCAACCAAGTACCATCATCACCAAGAGATGTATCCTATCCATGTGCTACCATATACCAGGAGTATACCTTAACAATATGTCAATATCAACGGTAGACCTCTAACACGACAACCATTTGTCCAATGATCTCGTCCACATCTCTAGAGATTTCAGACTTCTCCAAGGGTTGAAATCAATATCTAAGATCACTCTCCAAGGGTTGACATTAATGACAACCAACTATCCAAAGCAATTGTCCAAAAATCTCCCCCTTTGGCATTCATGGAAACACCAACATTGATAGCAACACTTGGACACGGAAACATCATGCTCATGCCCCTCCTGTGACCATCACTCCTCATCAATTTTTCTATCTCTCCCCCTTTGACATCAATGGAAAAGGGTATCTTCCTTGCAGATGCACCCCGTGTCTTCATGCCTTTGTTCTTCTCTCCCCCATTGACATCCTGGGCAAAAGGGTAACTCTCTCTCTAGGGTTGCTCCCCCTGTTTGAGCTTTCCTCGGGGCTTCTCTCCCTATCTTCACTATTCTTTGATTATTTCTCTCTCCTTGACTTCTCTACAAGATGTCGTGTAGATCAACTGTAGGTCTTCCTGTACCTGCTTCCTTTTGAATTTTTTATCCATTGGTGCTTCCTCTTGTAAATCACTGACATATATAAATGCATTCAAAGTTTGAGCATTCAAATATTTCAAAAAAACATCCAACAGTCTCAGAACTCATGCTCTCATCCACTGACATATATCTATCCAATCCTGCCAAGTGTCTTACGAATCCATCCTTGTCCATGTGAGCCATATGTAACTTCATTATTCTGAAGACGTCTTTGAATCCATTGCAACTGATCATCACATACCTACATCTAAAACTAAAACAACTATGCCCACTAGTCTACTCTGTTATCCCCGATATCTAGGGATAACTAGGAGATCGTGTCTCGAGGCCCACAGGTCCTAGACATGAAGTACCGAGAGCAGGATTCACCTGAGCATGGCCCTGGAGGGCCCATTCTTCTTCTTCTTCGCCAGACTTGTCCTATCAGCAGTAGCAGCTTCCATCACCATCGGCTTGGACTTGCATCAGAGAAGACTCTTGCTCCATGAGGTAATTGGTCAAAGGTATCATGGTATGTGTCATGTTTGATCGTTATAACCTTCCTATATATGCATCAGGTTCCTTTCATTTCTAATAACTGCTTGGATCTTACACTAATCCACTTGACCATTGTTGGGGTGATTAATGGGGTGACTTAGCAAGCTTGTATTCATGGGTTTTGGTTAGCCACCAAGGGGGGTTTGCAGAGCCATCGTCCTCTCCCACCATTCTATCATTTTACATCTTATCCTCCATTCATCCATCCCATTCCCCTAGTCTGACCATTAGGATGACCTCTTGAGGGTTACACTTTGTCTTGTGGGAAGAAGAGGCTAAAGGCCTAGGGGGTAAAAGCAGCTGGTAAAAGATAAAAGCCATAAGAAATGAAACCTAGAGATGCTTCGCCAAGGGATCCCCGAGAAGGTAATAAAAGGCCTCTCGATAAGAAACTAAAGGGACCCTAAGAAAAATAATAAAACAAGACCTAGCCAAGAGGATGGGAGGTCTCATCACGAGCTAGCCCATTATGTTCATAGGTATCTAGCAATATGACATTGCCATTATCTGGTCACCAAGCCAGGGCAATGACCTTTGGTTGCATGTCCAAGGGAAAGGGGGTCTCATCATGAGCTAGCCTTATCATTTCTGCGAAGATACAAGTGGGTAACACTGTCAGCTCTGGTCACCATGCCAAGGCAGTGTCCTCTGGTCAGACCTTGAAGTAAAAAAGAAAGAAAAACAATAAATGAAAAAATAAAGGCAATAAAGGGGCTTAGAAAAAGTGCATCCATGACGGGTACAGCTCACCTCCTACAAAGGCACCCACGGACAACACCTACCCCTGGTCTTACTATGACTGGACATCCCTAGACCATACCACTTCGTATACATGGCTTGAATGATCCTATGAGGAAACTTTCCTTTTCTTGTGGGTATTAGCCTAATAGGTTATTATGTCGGTTTCTTCAGCTTTGTATAGTAGATATGTGTAATGTCTTTGAGCTCCTAGATGATATGTTAGGGATTTCATGCATGTATTTGATAAATTTAATGATGAGATGTGAATGACATTGCTATGATCCCGAGGACTGATGAGCCCATGGAGGGCATAGTTTTTGATGTACAGGACCATACCCGGTGGACAGGTACCAATGGATCGGTATACATGGGGATATGATTAGCTCGGACCTCCATGGGGTTGAAGAGCCCATCAGATGGTTGCTGGGATGGCAGAGATAGGACAATGTTGCGATGAACCTTTACACAAAGAAGACAGAAGGGCGTTCCACCAGGACACCTTGGTAGAGCCCGGCCTAGGGGGAATCACCCACTGCAGACAGAGCATTGGCTTTTGATGGACAGGATGTCACCTGAGGCAGTTGGACGATGTCTGGAGCGTGTGGCAGTGTGCTAGGGTCATTTGGCACATGCGGCAGCTTGGAGAAGCCCTGAGAGGGCCAACGTTTAGCTCCCTGGATGCTTAGCTTGCCCAAAAAGGGCCAACGTCTCCCTCAGAGGGGCTTGAAGTCTCCTTTTTGAGCTCATATTGTGACATTTTTAGCATTTAATGTAAAAAATAGTGTAATATTGTTAGTCGGCCTTGTCGGCTGTTTTAAATGACCTATTTTCTAATTAAAGGTCATTTGGATGATATAAGTAGAGGACGTTGGACCTCATTTTGACATAACACGACTCACTCTCTTGTGAGAGATCATTTTTAGTCTTGTGTCTTGGTATATTGGCTCTTGGAAGTGAGGCACAACTCTTGTGGAGGATTGTTCTTGGCATGTTATGGTGTTTTCTCTCATTGGAAGGTTTACAACTAGGGTTTGATAAGCTCTCTTCATGATTTGTAAGTGTATTTCTCATGCAAAACTTCTTAAATGAATGGTTGTAGGTTAAATCTCTTGCATTTATTGTTACATTGTTATTATATAGCTTAATCTTGAAACCCTAGGTAGCAAGCACACAAGTAGGTCCTTGCTATATGTCCCCATGATTGAAAACTTGTTTTAGCCATTGATTAAGGAGGATATAGCCTAGCCGTTGCTACACTAGTTCCCCTTTTTCTGAGTTAGCATTTAAACATAAGTTGAAGAAAGAAGACATTCTAGGCCTAGTTAAATCTACACCTAGTATTTTGACTTTTAGGGTTTGAAGGGCCTTGCTCTTGCAACACTTTTCACCCTTAGATTTATGTTTAGAAGCTAGCCATTTTGCCAAGGATATTTAAGGAAAGAGGGAGGAGCATGAGGCCTTGCTTAAGAAACACCGAAATGAGCCTCCTCCCCTTAGGGTTTTGACTCTGGGGCCCTGCCATTGCAACACCATAGAGCCTAACTCTCTTGTCTTTAGATTTAGATCCTCCCGAGATCTTGCCCTTGTTTCTGACTCCATAATACCCCAAGTCACTAGTCTATCTCTCCAACGTTGAGCTTGTGGTGCCAAAACAACTTTTTCAAAACTCTTAAATTTGAAACCCTAACCAACCCTAACGTCTACTAACCCTAGATTAATGATGACGTCATGCCTTATTTGAGCCTTTGGTTGATAGAAAACATTGTGGCATAGTCATCCGATGATAGACATTGATGTGTTGATAAATTTCATTGGCCTGTTTGCAAAATGTTGATCTCTTTGTCTATAATACTAACCCTAGAACAAGGCTGACGTCACCTCTAGTATAGTGACGCAGCACTCCTGTCATATATGAGCTTTTAATGATATTTAATGCATTGTGTTAATTCAAGGATTAATCATCTCTATTGAATGCTATATCATTCTGTATTTATTGAGAAGTAATATTATAAGCCATAGTTATTATTGCAATCATTGACTTCGTCAATAATTACTGTTGTATATGCTCATATATAATATTGATAGTCATTAATTAATGAAGTATTGACCACTGTTGCATGTATTACTGTTATTGTTGCCTTGTCTCGCAAACAGGTGCCTCCTCTGTGGTGTATCTTCTTTTTGACCATCTTCTTGGCGGTAATCTGTGAAAGGGAAAACTTGCTTTGATCCTTTAAACCTTTGCCTTTAAAAACCCCAGATTGCCAGGGACGTCTCCCTTGGGTTTAGCCACCCTAAATAGAAAGAGCCCCCCATCGAGGTGACAGTGAGTGGGGAAGCTCTTGTTACACCAGTTTGATCCTTACCTTTCAGTTGCTTGGCCTCAACTACAAACTGAGCGATAACATACTCAATTGCAAATCAAACTCTACAAATTTGCAATGAATATATTCTTGCATGAACATGTCCTCTATGAATCTTTGCATCAAAAAGTGTATTAATTATATTCCTTGTGCCAGTCAACTGATATTTTGTATACCTACATGAAGATGTGTTCTGAAACATGTTCCTTAACCAACCAATCTGTCATAGGACATCTTATACCTCCCTCATCGAACCACTCTGAATCAAACATATGTAACACCACTCTGAAACACTTCATGTCGTCTGAGGGAGAGATCTATGAACTATAACAGATGTTGCATATAATCCCCCTATTCAATATTCATATTACCTGGGATTCTTCAAGTCGAATGGCTCAGAACAATGGAGGAATCTGCCCTAATGCAGAGTAGTCTTCTTCTTCGTCTGTGGATCCATGATCTTCCAGAATTATGGCACTTTCTTTCTGGATTCTAACATCTTCCCTTTTGCATGTGGATTCATCATGATACCGTACTACTATGTATCCTGTGAGTGTGATTTTTGGGACATGTTCTTCCTTTACCTGCTCTGTATTATGATCTTGCATTAC
Source organism: Picea engelmannii (assembly GCA_009831015.1). Taxonomy (NCBI): domain Eukaryota; kingdom Viridiplantae; phylum Streptophyta; class Pinopsida; order Pinales; family Pinaceae; genus Picea; species Picea engelmannii. Next base: position 203,846 of record ML784521.1, read on the forward strand.
TATGGATTCTGACAATATGATCCTTGAGACTTGTTCTTCTTTCACTTGCTTTTCTAGTCTTTCTCGTACTATCGCAAATCTTACGATTTCTGGGACTCGTTCTTCATTCATCTTATCTTCTTGTCTTTCTTTTATTTTTCAAACCTTCTTATTCCTATTATTAGTGTTTTATTTCATGGATGGCTCTATCACACTTTTGAAATTTCAAGATATGTGAGCATAATTTTGGCATTTGTAACATTCAATATTGTGAAGAGCCACATAAGCACTACTTGCTTGAACATTTCTTCCATATGCTCTGCAGTCTACAACTTTATGTATAACGTTAGAACAATAAAAACAGTAACCATAAGAGGAACTTTGATACCTGAGAATAGATGATCCTCTCTGTGATGTAGTCCTTCTAAATTCATGCCTTACCTAATCACGATCATAGTTGAATCTTCTTTTTTATATGAAAGTAGATGGTCTTCTTGAAAATGAATCCTTCCTCTTGGACTCTTGTTGACCATGATTCCTTCATTTAAGTACTTTTGCGTAACTCTTAACCATTTCTTCATTCTTCCTTTCCAGTAGCCTGTGACATTTCTCTTCATCTTTCTTTGTTGATGATGTGGATGCTTCTTCAACATTTTTACTAAGTTTGACAACTTCTTCTTCAAGCTTCTCAACCTCTTCTTCTTTCTTCATCATCTCATTCTTCATGACTTCTTATGTTCTTTTTGCCTCTTCAAGTTGGATCTTCAAGGAGATGATTTCTTCTTCAAGTTTTCTTTCTTGTTGACTAAATTTTGCTTCATGATTCTTTTTCTTTTTAATCTCAGGATTGTCTTCTATTTCATTGGGATTTTTTGTCTCATTACTTCCAATATTCAAATAAGGGCATTCAATTTCAAGATGTCATACTTCAAAGTTTTCACCTGATTCATTTTCTTTTGTTCCTTTCCTTGCGTAAAGATCTTGTAGGATGTCCCAAAGCTCTTTGGCTAATGCACACTATTCCACTTTGGTTTTTAATGAATCTGGTAATCATTTCATGATAAAATCCATTGTTATCTTGTTGTTCCTTTTCAATTCCTTCTTGGATGCAGTGTTCGAAGGCTTCTTTGTAGCTATGTACCATGTTTCAATTGATCACGAAATATCACATCCCCGTGCCTATATAAATTCTTTCATTTTGTTTCTCCATATTTCATATTTCAAACCATTTTGACCATTAAACTATGGTACTTCCATTTTATACATATTAGTGCTTTCCATGATCTACCTTCGAGTGGTTAAAATGCTTCTTGAAGGACCTGCTTTGATACCAATTGTTGGAATATTGAGAGGGGGGGGGAAGGGAGGAGTGAATCAATATGAACACAATTAGTACTTTTAATCACAATATAAAACCTCCAATGAATATTATGAGCATTCAAAAATATCATCAACACCATAAACATCACATAAACACAATACACCATAATTTTACGTGGAAACCCAATGCAGGAAAGAACCATGGAATGTTTTTCTTATTTTTCAAATAGTGCATTCATTGGAAGCACCAACTTCCTATTTCTCCAGCTACAATTGGAAGGAGGATCCAACCCCCTATTTACAAGATGCAACCTGAAGGAAGCTCCAACTCCCTCATTTTTCGTCTCCAACCAGAAGGAGGCTACAACACCCTTTCCTTGCCCCGTCCAACTTCCCTAAAATATAAATGTATACCAATATGCCACTACCACATCAACCTGTCACTATCCTTGTCACTGGACTGATATACCATCATTGTCAATGTTGTCAACCTATCACCACAACTTGTCATTGTCAACCTATCACAATAACCTATGATATTGTATCTAACCTAGTGTATGTGATCGCATAACTGCATACCTTCCTCAACTTCAAAAACAAGATAATAACATCTTCATCAACCTTTACCTCAGTCTCACGGGACTGGTTTTGTATTAGTCACAAACCCTAACTTTAAAGAATAATAAATATGTACCTGTAACGAATAAAGCTCTGAAACTTGTACCCAACCTTCTTCAGTATGTCTTTTGAAATTCCTCCAATTTTCACTCCTTGGATCATTCTTGAAAATGAGTTATAGAGAAAATGGTATACCTTGTTGAATTCTATCATATTCTAGAGAGTGAACTTGTAGGACATGCCACATGCTCAATATTTGATATCTTATTCTGAAAATCACACATAACAAACTGAGGCTTGTAATATTTCCACTAAAATTGGCCGCATGTCATTTTGATTCTCTATGAAGAATTTATTACTATTTTACCTGGAAAACTTGTTTAAAACTAGTTTCAGGACTAGTCAAAATCCCTATCTTCCAGAGTGTGTATATTCAAATGTAAAACGACCCTAAAGCTGAAATTTATACCACAAGTACCTTGATAAGTATTCTCAACAACCTCCAATTTTCACTATCTGAATTATTCTATAAAAAAAATTATAGAGAAAATGGTAATATGACCTGTAAATAACACACCTTAGAACACATCATCAAAAACTTCATCCTCCCTTGGATTTTCGCCCTTCTTTACTTCACATGGAATTATCTACCTCCAACATGTATTATCGTAAGTGAATACACAAAATTGATTTGCAATGGAATCTTCTTTGTGTTATAAAGAGAAATTTATTATTGACATGCAACTACCATGAAACTCATGATGGCATGTAACTCACGTGCATCATGTTATCTTATGTTTACACTTTAATTATATCTGCAATAATTAATTATCCATCCAATAACCAATTATCCCTGCAATAATTAGTTATCCTTGTAATAATTAATTATCTTGTGTTTATTGCCACTTTGACATGCAACTTTGCTCAAGGGTTGACATCAATGACAACCAATCTGTAATAATTAGTTATGATAATTAATCTACAATAATTAATTATCCCTGCAATAATTAATTAATCTTTCAACAATCTCTTGTTGAAACCACTTTGATTGGTCAAGCTTCTTGATGACCTTCTAGAGGCTTCTAGAATATTCTTGAGGGTCCTCCAACTTCACAAAGCTATATCTCCTCAATCGTGAGGATCTATGTGGTATACCATATATCACCAAAAATGGCATGAAGTGTACTATCCATATATGATAGTATTACTTTCATGTATACTGACCTTCATTACTTTATTCCTCGATCAACTGTAGGTTCCATGACCAACCTGTCACTGGATCCTCTCACATGGATCATATACCAATTGCACCTTTCAACTAGATGTACACCATCACCAACACATGCCTCTACCAAGCATGTACCGAAGTCACCAACATACCATCACAAGATATGTGTTTGTACCATACCATGTACAAACTTGTACCATGCATCAACCATGCACATCAACACCTGTACCATACCATGTGCCAACCATGTGCCAACCATGTACATTAAGATATGTTAAACAAGTAATACCAATAATGTACCTCAACCAAGTACCATCATCACCAAGAGATGTATCATATCCATGTGCTACCATATACCAAGTGTATACCTTAACAATGTGTCAATATCAATGGTAGACCTCTAACATGACAACCAATTTTCCAACAATCTCGTTCACATATCTAGGCCTTCCAGACTTCTCCAAGGGTTGAAACCAATATCGAAGATCACTCTTCAATGGTTGAAATCAATGACAACCAATTATCCAAAAAATTCGATGCCTAGGGTTGTACCTTCTAGTTGTGGAGGGATTTTAGGTTAGCCTTTCGAGATGCATAATGTACACGAGTATCTATATGGATGCCTACTTGGGAAGATAAGGTCTTGATCCTTGGAGTTTTGAATAGACTTGTAGGCTTTACACTTGGTTTCTAAATTCGGGAAGAAAAACTATAGAGTACTCCTGCTTCGCCAGTTTTGTGATGTGAACTTTCAATACTTGTTGCAATCACTTAGGTGGCTTTATACTAGTTTAGCAAAGGGTGTTATGGAAGATACGGGAGGTAACAAAGGGTGTTGTGAAGGACTTGGTGAGATATAAAAAAAATCTATAAGCACACAATCAACATTAACTTCGGGACAAAGTTCCTTGAAGGGAGGGAGTATGCCATGCCCCATATTATAATTATTTAAATAAATAAATAAGAAGAAGAAGAAAGTACAATAATCATCCCCATATTATTATTATTTAAATAAATGAATAATAATATTAAGAAGAAAGTGCAACAATTATCTTAAAGGGATCATCCCCATAATATTATTTAAACAAATAAATAATAAGAAGAAGAAAGCACAATAATTATCCTCGATCATCCCCATATTATTATTAAATAAATAATAATAATAAGGAAGTATAATAATTATCCTAAAGGGGATCATAATAATTACTTATCAATAATATTTGGGGTAATAAAAGAAAAAGGTAAAATAAGTAATGTTAATTATGGAAAATCCTTAGGGGCAACAGGTGCGGGTGGGGGATAATTTGTGATCTCAGAGGGAATACCTTTGTACATTATGTTTGGGGTTTAGGTAACATTTCAAATAATTATGCAGAACCTTATGCTTTGTGGCAAGGTATTAGGTTAGAAAAGGTTAAAGGACTTCAGAAGCTCATTATCTTGGGTGACTCCATGCCCATGATCAGGGCTCTCATCAATCAAAATGACTTTAGATCTAAGGCCTTTTCAACTGTGATATCTCGAGATCTCATTCTTATAACTGGGTTCGACAATTAACATTTTTATCATATCAAATGTGATCTAAACAACAAATCAAACCATTGGGAAAAATATGGATCAACATTAGGAGAGGGTAAAATTGATGTTAATGATGAAAGGGTTTTTTTTTGCATATTCCATAGTGTTATGATGGAATTATTAAATATATGGGTTGGGTGGTAGTTGTTGCGTTGGGTTGGGAACGTGATCAGATGCCTTGTACACATATTCCTAGCAGTAGTTAAATCCCTCATTTATGCTAGCTTGTGCAAGCTTTTGGTATACAAGATTTTGACAGTAGTCATGATTCTCATTCCTTGTGGTTACTCTAGTTTCTAGTACAATGTTTTTAAGTTGAATAGGAGCAAGTTGGTGGGAGATTAGGAGTGTTCGATGTTGAAGGATAGCCCGTTGTCGGCTAGGTTTTGTTTGGTCATCAGGTTTTTTCCTTGTAATTTGTTTCCCTATAGAGTCTGGGAAGTTTCAGTTTTGAGTTATGATAATGAAGAGTTTCCTTTTCTTTTTGGGTTAAGTGTCGTTAGCTCTGATATTAAATCTATATTTGATATTTTGGGTCAATTCTCTCTACTCTCTGTTTGCACTTGGGAAGGAGAGATAGTTGGTGGTGGTTTCTTTAGTTATTTGATCCTCTTTGGTTCATCTCTTATGGGATATGGGTGTATTGTTGAGCATGGTTATATTGGTTTTTCATATGAAGAGCTTCAATTACGAAACTTAGTCTTTGTGCTTTTGATATTTTTACTTGCAGACCTTTTTCGAGGCCTTATTTATTAAACTAGGGCTATGGTTTGGAGAATGGCATTTTGGATTTCTCTACTCTTTGTTTTGTTAACCCTCATCGAATTTTTTTAAGAGCTATGAGGTGGGGCAATATTTCACTTTGGCACCAACTTCTTGATGTGGGTATTGAGGCAAATTACTTGTCGGTTGAGGACTCTTATGTTTTGGTTTGTGAAATTGGAGCTTATTATGGCCTTTCTTTTATAGACAGAGGGTTTTCTTTGAGAAATTTTTATAATGATTATACCTATGGAATCAAATACTCTTGCATATATGTTGTAAGTTCTAGGAATAGGGAAGTGGAATGTTCGTGGAATGTTGGTTTCAGTAACTTTCCCGCCTCCAATTCAAACAATTATGTCAACAATGAAATAAGTGGAGTATGGCTTGGTCATATTGTTAATAGTGGTTTGATGTTTGGTCATAATATGTATCCTTACTCGAGGGAGCTCAAGAAAATCCTTCGGTGCCATGAGGAAATATTCGAAGAAAATATCTTTTCTCTCCACCAGTGATTGGTCAAAGTTGGGAATTTGGAGTAGTCTTTCACTCAGCCCATTGAGAGCCTAGAATCAAAGTGTCAGTTTTTATAACTTTGGTCCTACCCCAGCCTATTCAATCCCTTTCCATCAATGAGGTGTCAACTACTTTTTGTCATGGAAACTCAAAGGATGGTCAAGGGGAACTTGGATTTGAACCTATAGATGTCGAATAATATTCTCCACTGCAACGTGGAGCGAAATGGGTACCAAATAATGAGTCAACACTTAATTGACGTATTTCAAAATTGTTTTTTTTCTTGGGAGGTTTATAAAGAAATTATGTTGTTAGACAATGTGGATATTTCCAAAGGAAATATGTATATTTTATAGTATATTAGGAGTAGCAGATCCATTTTCTATAAGCCAAATTTTTGTATAAGAATCACGGGATTTTGTTGTTGCTTTGACAAGGAGGCTTATACAATATAAATTCTTTGGTTCATTTTAAAAATATATACATGGAAAAAACCTAAAATATAATAAAGAATTAAATCATGGATCCTAAGGATCGAGTTCTTTACCATGGATGGATTCTTTATAAGGAAAAAGAAGAAGGAGAAAATGGTATCTCATTTTGCTTGGGAAATATGAGGAAAATGATAAGAAGAGGTGACATACTAGTGGATTGAGGGCTCGAGGGCTCTCAGTCGTGAAGATTGAGGGTTTGGTTGGGAGGAGCGTCATCCCCCACACTCTATTGTGACATGCGGGATCAAGGATTTGGGTGCCACATGTAAGTGGATTCCTTTAGCTTCCAGGTAAGTACTTTGTAATCATAAGTCATGTATCTTTAATCTTATCAGTGAATGGTCAATCTATGTATTTATATTTTTGGGTTCTGACAATTATTTTGCTAAGCCCTAGACATAGCCCCATACAAATCCCCCAAGTTAGGTATAAAACCCCTTATTAATACCCTTACCAAATTATTACATTTCTTTTTTTATATTTGCATGTAGGCTATGAACTCCTTCATCACACCCTTTCATTATATTTGTACCCTTTGTCTCCTATATATAAACCAAGGAGACTTAGTCTTAGGATCATCTTATCTCATCAAGTTTTTTCCCCTGGAAATGCCAAAAATCAACAAGGTGTGGGGAAGTTTCCCTAACTTCCACATGGAACATCCAATTTTGATCAGACCTATGGCATTGAAGAGAGAACATATCAGAGTACTATAAGACAAAATTTCATACTCATAAGGGATGAAATTTCAGAATTACATCATAAGGAAGGTTGTCCAGGAGGACAGACTCCAAATTAAGGATTTGAAAGGTACATAACCTGTAATTGGCATAAATTTTTATTGGAAGATATGTTTATGGTGATTCAAAATTTGTGATAAATATAGAATAGAGAATTATTATTATTATTACTCCACGTGGCTCCCAAAAATATTTCAACACCAATTAAACCTCCAGAAGTCTCATCTATGACTCAAGAACAAAGTGAGGACATACATAACAGGTTGTTCAAATTGGAGGAACAACTTAATGATTTGAGTGACAAGTCTAATAATTGGGTAAAATCACAAAGAAAAATGCAAGAAATGGAAAGGAAGATGGATGAAATATAAAATAAGATGGAAGAAAATAAGAATGTCTTGAAAAAGAAGATGGATGAAAATAAAGAAGAAATAAAAAATTCCATGTCTTCCATGATCTTTCAAGCTCTAGATGAGACACTCCCTAAACGATATATCTGTAACATACCCAGCCACCCACAGGCCAGACAACGCTACTCCAAAAACACTCTTCAACACTGATTTTGAATTCTAATAACATTTAATTAATAAAGAGGCATGAAAAAATATCATAACAACATATGCAATAATCAAGGTTCATGCTACAACATAAAATAATGTTTAAACATGCTATGCACAATAATAACCAGCAAGAAAGCACATTAAAGATACACATCTCAGAGATATTAATTAATACACAACATAAATAAATATACAAGCATATAAACACATGACAAAGAGCACTTATCTTTAACAAAATAAATCACTGACTGGCTACAAACCAAGTACATTCCACCCAACCATAGACATTGTTATTCCAAGTCTCAACAACAGGTCACCCTCGAGCCAGGGCTATGAATCCACAAGAACAATTGCATGGTGTCACTCAACTTCCCAAACCACTCAACACTCAAGCACTCACAGGTTTCTCAATACATAATAATCCAAAGTACACTAACTCTCTTCTCTCCAGCCTGCACAACCCAAGAGAATGGACTCCCTTCTCTGCCACGTGGTACCTCAGGCTTTCCACCTCCTTTCAGGGCTCTAGTGCATCCAGTCAAGAATGTCCATGCTGGGACTCTCAGGATTCACAACTATGAACAAAACTTAACTCATGCTAATGCATCTCATACATACATACACTAATTCATGGCTGGAACACACCAGTCATTACTACAACCAACAAACAATTGCATCTTCCTCACCAGTTCACCCCCATGTCCCAATCCAAGAACAAGAAATGAATGAGGGATGATAAATTACCAACAATGAATGAAAGAGTGTGAATAATGAACAATGAGTGAACCCCAAAACAACCCAAAGATGGGTTTATATATTTACTTGGAAATCAAGAACCACACGGCCTTCCCCAAGAAGCTCATGTAACCTCTTCTCTCAATTAAAACAATTATGGGTAAATAAAATATAATAAAAATACTTAGCCCCTTTATCCCCCTCTCTCATGGAATCATAGTCCTCTATAAATCTTGTCCTTGTCTTTGTGGCAGCTAGTGATGTATTTTATTATTAATAATGATCAAATGATTACATTTTTTTAGGCACTCCGGCATCTTTTAATTGTTTAGGCACTTCGACCTTTCATAAAATAACAAAATACATTATTTAATCTGGGGACAGAAAACTGGGGTATTACATTCCCCTCCCCCTTATTTTGGCATTGTTCTCACTGCATATACAAAACAAAAATCAAAATTTCAAAATTCTTCAAAACTTCACGGGTACTCTGCCTGCATAGCATCTTCATGCTCCCAAGTAGCATCTTCAGGACCGTAGCAGGTCCATTGAAATTTTACCAGTTCTATGACTCGATTCCATAGCATTTTGACTTTTCTATCCAATATGCACATCGACTGGACCTGTAAATATCCTTTTGGATCCACTTGGATCAAATTCCAATCAATGACATGGTTAGGATCATGTACATATTTTTTCAGAAAAGAGACATGAAATACATTATGCACATTCATGGAAGCAGGCAATACAAGCATGAATGCATCTGACCCTATTCTATCTAATATCTCAAATGGACCATATAATTTGGCTGTTAGCTTTGTACAACTACCCAACTTCAATGATCTCTTCTTGGGTTTTACTTTCAAAAGTACATGCTCTCCCACTTTAAATTCCCTAGTTTTCTTGTTCTTATCTGCATAACTCTTCTGTCTATTTTGCGCTTCCATCAAATTATGCTTAATTTTAATCATCTGGTCTTCCATATCCTTAAGCAATTTTGGCCCAAGTACCACCCTGTCTGCTGAGTTGTCCCAACTCACTAGAGTATTACATTTTCTACCATACAAAGCTTCAAATGGGCTCATCTTCAATGAAGCTTGATACCCATTATTATAGGAAAACTCATCTAAATGCAAATAGTCTTCCCACTTAGATAGGTTATCCATCACATACATTCTCAGCATGTCCTCAATCACTTGGTTGACTCTTTCTGTATGCCCATCTGATTATGGATGATATGGTGTGCTAAAGTTCATATTTGTACCAAATCCCTTAAATAATCCTCTCTAGAAATTTGAAGTAAACTTTGTGTCTCTGTCTGAAACAATTTCCTTAGGTATCCCATGCAACCTATAAATTTCCCTCATGTAAATTTATGCAATATTAGTTGTCGTATGAATAATCTTTATGGGGACAAAATGTGTAGCCTTTGTCAATTTATTCACAACTACCATTATGGAATCATGTTTCCTTGTTGTCCTAGGCAACTTAGTTATAAAATCAATGGCTATGACTTCCCATTTCTTCTCTGGAATCGGAAATGGTTGTAGCAAACCCACTAGGTGTCTATGCTCATCTTTCACTCTCTGACATTCCATACATCTGGTAATGTAATCAATAACATCCTTCTTCATTCCTAGCCAAAAGAATTGGTTTCTTACTGCTGCAATTATTTTCTAGTAAATAAGATGTCTGACATATGGAACATTATGCATTTCTTTTAACACCAAATTCCTTAGTTCTCTGGAACTAGAAACATAAATTCTATTCTTATGCATAAGTAATCCATCATCCTTAATCTCATATGCTTTAATTTTTTGTTGTACATTTTCTTACTATAAATTTTCTTTTATCTGTAGGTAATGTTCATCTGTAACAACATCATCTAAAATTATGCTCTTCAAACCTTACTAATACATAGTAATGGATATAGAATGCATGAAATGTACTCTTCTGTTGAGTGCATCAACAACTCTATTTTCTTTTCCCTTGATATGCTTGATGTCAAAGTCATACTCACTTGAAAATTCCAGCCATCTTGTCTGTCTGGCATTCAAAATTGGTTGTTCAAAAAGATATTTTAGACCACTATAATATGTCCTTAATTCAAATATCTTTCCCGTTCGATAATTCATCCATATCTTTAATGCGTGAACTATGGCAACAAACTCCAAATCATATGTGGCATAATTCTGCTAATGTTATTTAAGTTTTCTAGACTCATAACTAATTACATACCCATTTTGGGTGAGAAATCCACCAAGTCCTTCCTTGCATGCATCTGCACATACCACAAAAATCTCATTTGGGTCAACAATCTTTAAATAGGCGCACTAGTAAGTAATTCCTTTAACAAATTAAAAAAAAATTCACACTTTGTTGTGCATTCAAACTTAATTCCCTTTTTTTTCAAAGAAGTGATGGGATGAGAAATCTTAGAGAACCCTGCTATAGACCTCCTGTAGTATCCAACTAATCCCATAAAATATCCGATTTCTGAAACATTCTTGGGTGTTGGCCATCTTCTAATGGATTCATTCTTTTATGGATCTACTGCTATACCTTCTTCTGAAATAATGTGTCCCAAGTAATGGATTTGTTCTTGGTAAAAAGAACACTTACCAAGCTTGGCATAAAGTTGATGTTCCCTCAACACTTGCAATACCAACCTCAAGTGATGATCATGCTCTTCCTTGGACTTAGAATAAATAAGTATTTCATCCAAGAACACAACGACAAACTTATCCAAATAATTTCTAATTATGTCATTCATTAAACACATAAAGATAGTTGATGCATTGGTCAGTCCAAATGGCACCACTACAAATTCATAATGTCCATACCTGGTTCTAAAAGTTGTCTTACTGATGTCTTCTTCCTTGATTCTTACCTGGTGGTATCCTGATCTCAAGTCTATCTTCGAAAATAACTTTGCTCCTCTTACTTTATCAAAGAGGTCATTAATTTGGGGTAGAAGGTATTTATTCTTTACTGTGGCTTTATTCAACTGTCTAAAGTCAATGCACAGCCTCAATTCCTCATCCTTCTTTTTGATAAAGAGTATCAGTGCTCCCCAAGGTGAAACACTTGGGTGTATGTATCCTTTCCTCAACAATTTCTCTAGTTGCATTTGTAATTATTTAAATTCTGGTCTACTTATTTTGTAATTTTTTTTTTGATATTGTAGCATATCCTTGTACTAAATCAATAGAGAAATTGATTTCGCTCTTCGGTGGAAATCCTAGTATTTCTTGAAATACATCTTTAAACTCTTGCAATACTAGAAAATATTCAAGGCTTGGCCCTTTATATTTTTTGGCTCCTCCACATGAGCTGCATACAATTGGCATCCTTTCCTGAAACATCTCTTCAGTTGTAAGGTTGAAATATCCCTTATAGAAATGGATCTTGGAATTCATTTCATTGTGCTTTGTTTTCCTTCTTCATCAAGACATGTAAATGTCTTGTTATGACAATCTAGGACAACATGGTGTTGGTCCAACCAATCCATTCCAATCAGGATAGCATAAGATCCTAATGGGATGATATTTATATCAACATTAATATTCACTCCATTCAGATTTATTGGACAACTTCTAATAGCCTCACTGATCTTTCTTTTGGTTCTAGTGGCTAGCTGAACCAAACTTAATTTATCAAGCTTACTTTTTTCCAAATGTAATATATCTACTATTTTAGGATCAATGTAACAATGGCTTGCTCCTGAATCAATTAAAATAGCAACAAGCTAATTAATGATCTTACCTTCCACTTCGATCATATTGGATTAGTACTCTGCTTGTCGATCTTCTAAGGTTGTGTATATTCTTCCCATGTCTTCTACTATTGTAGCTTCTTGGATGTTGTGCATAGTCTTTGTTTTATCTCCTCTGTGAGGGAAATCCTTATATAGGTGATTTTCTTTGCACCCCCAACATTGGATTGGTGGTCTTACTTTTTTTCCGAAGGAGTCCTCCTTCTTGGATTCACTCTTAGTAGATGGTTCTTGTTGATTTGTATTTGGACTATTTTTGTTGAAAGGAGGTTTGAATCCTTTTCTTTTCTGATCATATTTCTCTTTCTTCTTATCTTTCCAAGATTTTTGCATGGATTCTCTGCCCTTGCCTTGCTCATACAAGTACTTAGCCTCCCTGATGGTCTCTATCAAAGTCCTAGGCTCATCATATTGATATTTTCCTTATAAAAGGATTGAAGTCCACTCAAAAACCTTTCTATCTTCACTTTTTAATCTTTGATAAATAGTACATACTTCAACAATCCCAAGAACTTCTTTTCATATTCTATCATGGCCATGCTTCCCAACCTTAGTTCAAATAACTCTTGCATCTTCTTGTCATAGAAATTATCTAAAATATACTCCTGAAAAAGATCACTTGAACTACTTCCAAGTGATCTTGTTCTCATTAATGTACTCAATTTTCTTCAATTGATCCCACCACATAACAATTTTTCCATGCAAATGGTATGTGGCAATTCTGGATTCTAGGTAGGATGAGTAGTTGTTAAACTGAAAGTATTTCCTAGTTCCAAGCAACCAAGCTTCATCATCATCTTCCCTTTCTCTTTCACCATCAAAGGATGGTGGATTAAGCTTCCTCAACTCTCCTTGCAAACTATCTAATTCGTGTCTTTGTCTTTGGTGTCTAACATGAGACACTTCTGGATTGCTTATGGAGTCTTCATATGCATAAGATTTCTTTGTTGAGTAAGGAGGTGAGTGATGTCTATGAGTTCTTTTAGCATGTTTTGAATGACCAAATCTTCTATAGTGATCTCTTCTTTCATGATATCTTCCTTCTTCCTCTTGCCTTAAATATGATCCATTCTTTGCTTGCCTATGCAACTGATTTAGGCTTTGCATAACTTGAGCATTTATTTGGTTTTTTTCTCTCATCAACTTCTCATTGTCTGCTTTGTAAATTTACACTTATATTCTCATGTTTCTCACGGTCTCTATTAATGTTTCTTGTTCCCCTTTGCCCTTGTGCCCATTTGATTCCGTCTCTGCATTACCAACACTGGTATTTTGACATTTGGGTTATTTATCATGACTGAAGGCTCCCTCTCCTTCCTTCATGTCCCTAATATGCATTCTTATATTGAAATGATATGTTTATATCCCCTAATTCTGCAAAATGTGCAAGTAACTATTTTGTTAGAATTATGCATGTTATAATTTTTTTGTCAATTAATGCTACAAGTCCTTTTTATGCTTAATTTATGAACAAATATATCATAATTTCCCAAACTATAATATTTCCAGGTTATTCTTGTTTGAATAATTATTCCAACGACTACACTTATGCCTCATTCCAATATTTGAGTTGAAATTTATGACTTCCTGAAAAAACCACTTTCACCATTTTTGTGCATTTTCTCCACTGACATAATTTTATTGAAATGTCAACTTCTGTCAACTGTAGACGAAAACATATTAGGAACTAGAGAAACTTTTATATGAACCATAGATAAAAATAATGACAATGAATTCATAACTATTCTTATATTTTCAAGTTGATGCTCTAGTAAAAAACTACAACGATCTAGAATCTGCAACTGTCCTTTTTCACCCCTTTTTCCAGACTAAGAATTTTTAGCAAGACTGGCTATATCACAATATGTGCACTTATGGAAAAATTTCACTAAAACAAAGTTATTTTTCTTGATGAGTATGCAAAATGTCGAGTAAATAAAATTTTTCAGTTTTGTCATCTAGGGTCACTTTTCTTCCTCTAAAAATATCAAAAATCTCAAAAAGTGGCCCAGAATAGTAGATGTTGGCCTATTTCAGCATCCCCATACCAATCCCCTTAGGATTTATTCAATTCCTTTGTGGTTTATTTATATTTCTACTTTCTAGACTCTCCCTAAGAGTTTCAGCTTAATCTGGACATCTACCAAGAATCTGGACCTAGATATTTAAAAACCATTATTTTGCAATTTTTGACAAATCCAAGCAAAAATGGACAATGAACCTCTCTGACACTTTTGTAGATCTCCTCTTTGCAAAAAAAACCCATGATCTTCATCCAAATTTGACTTGATATGCTCTAGTTATGGCCTAAGTGCAATCTGCACCATCAATCTCAAGTCAGAAGTAATCTAGACCATTGATTTGCGCTCCATTGGCCATCATTGACCGACATTATCCTTTGGGGTGCACAACACTTTCCCCAAACTATCGACCTGATCATCTACCATAATCCCAACTTCTCGATGACCGATTTGCGCACAAATCCAAACCGACTGACTTGGCCATCAACTGTCGGTCGTCGGTGATTTTCATTGGTGAATGGAACTCCCTGCAACTTCAAACGATGTCTGACCATCAACGCATCGACGATCGATGATCCCTGACAACTATCAAAAACACTTCCTCTGATGTGGAAACTATGATGATGTGGCATGACACGTGGATACTGACGTGGCATGACATGTGGATACCGACGTGGCATGACACGTGGATGTTGACATGGCATGAAATGTCATCACCCTCTTTTCTCCATTGGCCATCGATGATCTCAAATGTCATTTTCCTGAATTTCAACACTTCTCCAAACTCGTCGATCCTCGATCCATTGGCCATCGACGATCTCAGATGTCACTTGGCCAAATTTCAACACTTTGCCAAACTCGTCGATCCCGAATCCATCGGCCATCGATGATCTTAGATGTCACTTAGCGGAAATTAAATACTTTGCCAAACTCGTCGATCCCCGATCCATCGGCCATCGACGATATTAGATGGTGATTTTCAACACTTAGGCAATTTTGCCCAAAACTAGGTGAATCTAGGCTATTGATCTCCGAGCCAAGATTATCTCAACCATTGCTTTTCTCTAAATTCCCAAACAGCCGAAAACGAATATGAACCATCGATCTTCCTCCTTTTCCAAACCTCTGAAATGAATCTTAGTTGTTGATCTCATAACTTTGCCAAACTTTGAAACTTTTTCAATTTTTAAATTTATCAATGGTAAACCTAGACCGTTGATTTGGATATTGAACACGATCTCAACCGTTGATTCTCTTAACTCTGCCCCACGCTACTACAACCATTAAAATATGAATTTTGCAACCTTCAGGGTCCAATTCAGCTTTGCAACTCTGCAAATCGACGCCATTAAACTTCCTAAACAATCTTAACTCATTAAAACTCATATATGTTCACGAATTTGGGGATTTTCTCTCAAATTTTTCATCGTCTTTCCCCAATTTTGTACAAACTGACTCTGTGACAACGAATCTACCCAATTTGCACTCGTTTTGGCCCATATCAGTCCGATGTTTGAATTAGAAGCTCTGATACCAATCCGTAACGTACCTAACCACCCATAGGCCGGGCAACGCTACTCCAAAAATGCTCTTCAACACTGATTTTAAATTTCTTATAACATTTAATTAATAAAGAAGCATGAAAGAACACCATAATAGCACATGCAATAATCAAGATTCATGCTACAACATAAAAGAATGTTTAAATGTGCCATGCACAACAATAACCAGCAAGCAGGCACATTAAAGATACACATCTAAGAGATATTAATTAATATACATCGGAAATAAATATAAAATCATAGAAACACATGACACAGAGCACTTATCTTTAACAAAATGAATCACCAAATGGTTGCAGACCAAGGATGTTCCACCCAACCATAGACGTTGTTATTCCAATTCTCAATAGTAAGTCATCCCATATCCAAGGCTATGAATCCACAATGACGATTCGAGGGTGTCACTTAGCTTCCCAAACCAATTAGCACTCAAGCTCTCATAAGTTTCTCAACACACAACAATCCAAAGGACATCAACTCTCTTCTCTACAGCCTACACAACCCAACATAATGGACTTCCTTCTCCACCACGCAATCCCTCAGGCTTTCCACCCCCTTCTAGGGCTCCAGTGCATCCGGTCAAGAATCTCCATGCTAGGACTCTCAGGATTCACAGCTGTGAAAAAAACTTCTAACTCATGCCAATGCATCTCAAACATGCAGACACTAATTCATGGCTGGAATACACCAGTCATTACTACAACCAACAAACAATGGTCTTTTCCTCAACAGTTTCCCCCCATGTCTCAATCCAAGAACCATAAATGAATGAGGAATGATAAATGACCAACAATGAATGAGGAATGATAAATGACCAACAATGAATGAAAGAGTGACAAAATGAGGAGTGTAAATGATGAACAGTGAGTGAACCCCCAAACAACCCAAATATGGGTTTATATATTTACTTCGAAATCAAGAACCATGTGGCCTTCCTCAAGAAGCTCATGTAACCACTTCTCTCAATTAAAACAATTATGGGTAAATAAAATAGAATAAAAAGACTTAGCCCCTTTATCCCCCTCTCTCGTGGAATCATAGCCCCCTATAACTATTGTCCTTTTCCATCTGGTAGCCAACGATGTATTTTATTATTAATGATGATCAAAGCATTACATTTTCTAGACACTCCTACCTCTTTTAATTGTTTAGGCACTTCACCCTTTCATAAAATAACAAAATACATTTAATGTGGGGACTGAAAATCGAGGTATTACAATATCAAAAGGAAAGAAACTCATGAAAATAAAGGTAGTATTCATTTTGAGCAAACTACCAACAATAATCCATTTTCAACTAGTGAATCTAACTCTAATAGTGGAGTGAATTATGGTGGGGGTCCTAAATTCAACTTTCCCAATATTTAATTAAAGAAGTTTGATGGAGCAAAGGTATTTACTTGGGTGAACCAAATGGAGCAATATTTTGAACTATATAATATTATGGATGATAAGAAAATGATTCACATAAAAACTTTGAACTTTGAGATAAATTCATATCAATGGTATCAATGGATAGTGAAAAGGAAACCCCCTCTTTATCAGTGTATGTGGGGTTTATTTACAAGAGACTTAAAAGCACAATATGGGAAAGTGTGGGAATATGACCACTTCATTCAATTGACAAGAATCAAACACTTAGGGGATATTGAATATTATAATTAAGAATTTCAGGTATTGACCACAAGGGTGGATGGCATAAATGATCAACAATTGTTGGAAGCTTACATGGGTGGATTAAAATAAGACATTAAACATGAGATTTTCTTAAGACATCCTAAAAATATTATGGAAGCCAAGAAAAAAGATCGTCATTCAAGCCAAGAATAAGGCTACACACAAGTCTACCAGTGGAGCATACACAGGAAGCAGAGATCATTTTGGGGCTCATAAGACAATCGTACCTCAACCAAAAAGGTTGACACCTCAACAAATGGATGAAATAAGAGAAAAGGGACTATGTTTCAATTGTGACAACAAGTACGGTAAGGGACATGAATGCAATGAGAAGAAAGTATTCTACATAGATAATGAAGAGGAAGAAGATCAAGAATTGGAACGATCACAAGATCTAGAGCTAGAAGAGACTACTCCAACAATATATTGTCATGCATTGGACGACATTAGTACTCCACAAACCCTCAAGATAGAAGGATATATCAAAAATAAAAAGGTAACAATATTGATTGATTATGGTAGTACCTATAGCTTCATCAATTGAAAACTAACAAAATATCTCAATTGCTTTGTATATCCAACACTAGAGTTCCAAGTAATGATTGCAGATGGAGGTACCATAAATTGTTTTGGGAAGTGCCATACTATTAAGCTCAATATGGGGGAGTATTTATTGGATAGTCCCATGATTTCCATCCAAATGGGTGGTGTTGTTGTTGTACTAGGGGTCCAATGGTTATAGTCATTGGGAACAATGGCCTTTAATTTTCAAGATATTTTCATGAGATTTTCCTCAAAAGGAAATGAAATTGAGTTTAGAGGTATCCAAGATAATCCATCTAAAGTGATAAGTTCTAACAACATGAAAAAAGTACTCAAAAAGGGACACCATGGTGTAATTTCACTATTGAGATCAATAGATGTTCAAACATCTGTATCCTCTACTCAAATGAATCTCCAAAAAGTTATTAACAATCATTCCAAGGTATTTGGAGAGATACTTAAGGGTCTTCCACTTGCTCAAGATCATGACCATGCTATTCATCTAAGACCAGGAAGTGTAAATCCAGTATTCCATGTTTCTTTCTTAAATAAGATAATCAGTGACAAAATCGCAGTGCAAACTATTAAAAATATGCGAAATCGAGCAAATACCAAGTACCCAATCAAATCTAAGAAGCTACCAGTGGAAGAGGCAACATGGGAAGATGATTTATTCATGCAGACACAATCGTGGTTGTCGAGTGTTGAGGACAACACTTGTTTGAAGGGGAGGGTCATGTTAAGACCTAGATAAAGCCCCATACAAAGCCCTCGTTTTAGGTATAAAACCCCTTATTGAATAATTAGATTTTTTGTGTTATATTTGCATGTGGGCTCGGAAGCTCTTCATCGCACCCTTTCATTATATTTGTACCATTTGTGTCCTATATATATACCAAGGAGACCTATTCTTATGATCATCTTATCTCATCTCATATTTTACTATGAAGTGGATATATTGTAAAAGAAGGTTTCCCCCTCGAATTGAATTGTAATTATTGATTTTTTATCATTTTTAAGGCATTGAATCATAACATATTTTTATCTTTAATTCAGAATCCCTCTTGTGGCCAGAAACGATTTTGTTGAAGGATCATTGTGGAACGATTCAATTGGTGGATTACTCTATTGTTACTTGTTTTCTCATGATGTCTAGTACAAATTTCTTATCACATGTTTAAGTTGTCTTGCTATATATTTGAGATTCTTTCTTATAAATATTTTAGCAAATATGTAATGTATTTTCTATTTAGCGTTTAATTATTCTTCATGTGTTTTGATCATTTATTTTTTGTTCATTTCATCAAAATTAATTATGTAGGTGATCAAGGATCAAATGGTTGTTTCTTTATTTATCTTTCCTATAGATTTATCTTCTTGTAGCAGTTAATTTCTTTTTTCCTAAATTTTTTTCTATTAAAGTAGTTTTTCCTATAGGATTAATACTTAGATTAATACACATACAATGATATTTTCATTTACTTTTTCTAAGAGTTATCTCTCAAAACTAGTTTTCATCCTTCCTTTACTTAACTTAGTTTTTCCCCTTTTCATTTATCACTTAACAACAAAACTTATAAAAATACAAAGAAAAATTTAAACATTATCATAAATCCTATTGAAAGAGTACTGAGTCATTAGTCTGGAGGATTATTCCATTTAAATAGGGAAGAGTCTAATTAGGCCTCTTCCTTGGGTTTAATCCCTATTGTTGAGTTTTATGAATCCAACCCCCTCAACAAAATTGGCACTAGAAGGATGGTCATCTTGTATGACAAGTCATACTAACAACCCACATTCAAAAAATAATTTTCCACACCCTAAGAAACCAAAATTGATATACCCTGCACAATATCCAATGAAGAAGTAAACGCATTTACACACATTACTCGGGCTTATACAAGACAAAATGGTTCTTTACCCGTGGCCCCTTTACTTACTCGATGAAGAAACATCGTAGAAATGGTGACTTGAACTAGGGAAGAAACCCTGGTTCACACTATAGGAGACTTGGTTGAATTAAAATTGCAAGAAATCTTCCAACTTTTTAATCTAATTTCTTCAACCCCAAATCCTGCTACAACCCTATTAGATACTAAGCAATTTGAAATTCAATTAGGTTTTGACTCCAACTCGGGTCAGTCAGAGATACTAATTCAAGTTTCAAGAATATGGTAAACAATGAAGAAAACAACCAAAATCTAACCAACCCTAGTTGGCCTGGGATAACTTGGCATTGCCCAAGCAAATGCATAATCTGCCTAAACATCCAGAGTGCTTACTTCTCAAGTACAATCCTGATTTTTATCGTCCTCCAAAATATCACATTAAGAAATTGATTTTGGTTTCTAGGTTAATGAATGTGCAACATGAGGGCGTGGTGTGTAGGTTCTTTCCTTACACTTTAGGGAATAAATCCTCCACCTAGTATTTCAATCTATTTGTTGGGGTGATTTCCAAAAGGGATTCTTAGATAAGTTTAGAGAAGAAAGTAATATAGGTGCATTAATGATAAAACTCTTATCTTTGGTCACGGGTCCCAAAGAGAGTGAAATATTTTAACCAAATCTTTACCACGGTCCTAAATAAGTTTAAATATGAAACAATGCCTACGCATGAGCTACAAATTGAAGCTTATGCTAATGCATTGCTAGCACCCATCTCCATGTTCGTTAAGCAAGTAGGGAAAATTACTTTGCATTAAACTTTGAGGAAGCCAAAAACATTGAATTTGAAATGATGGGATGTAAGGAAAGCCAAGAAACTTTCACAAAGAAGGAAGTTGTTCAACCTAAAAAATAACATTATCTTGCTTAGACCACAACCTAAACAAATTACAATGGGTAAGGATAAAGACACCATGCATATGGAAAGTATGCAAAGGATGATTAAATGCTTATCTAATGAAATTGTAGATATTAAGAGTAATGTTGGAGAAGGGACTTCGAATTAGAGGTTGTATGAACCTTTCTTTAGAATACATGTCCCTCCTAAACTTATTGAACCCCCTCTTGTGAATTTGAATATTAATCTAGAGGGACCGTCCATATATAATTTCTGCAATTACCATCAAGCCAATCATTCAGAAAAAAACTTGTCCTCAATGGATAAATTCCATGAACATGGTAGCAAACAAGTTCCTTGATAGTTGCATTCAATCCAAGAAATATAATGAGCCAATTGAAGGAGAGATAGAAGAATAAATTGAGGAATAACCTAGTGAATCAACTATGGTTCTTTGGGACATGATCCTTAGTTTCAACATGGCTTCGACAATGTTTTTGCAAGGGGGTAGACGATGCAATGGAGTACACTGCTTTCAGGGATAGATGGAGTTGACATAGGCTCATTATGGAGTGGTGTGGACTTGCCTTATGTATCTAGATCACCTTGGAATCATTATTGTGCACAACATCACCATTGGAGCATGACACTTGTACTTTAGAGTGGGCATTTGAATTGTGTGACCTGCAAGGGATCATCTAGGTTGCTAGTAAGGGCTCAGGCCCAGATAGTATTGTTGGCCTACCATGTCTCTCATATAAATAGAGGAAGGGGAGAGTCTTTCCACCACACATTCATTCATACACTTCTATTCACTCTTGTGATGAGATGTGACTAAGAGAAGATATTTATCTCTCTCTCATAAGTCTTCACTTGTACTTGTATTCTTTCTCTCTCTCTCTCTCTTGAGGCACTAGGGTTTCTTGGTATTCTTGGAGTTTCTTATATCACCTTGGGGTTCTAAGGTTACGATTCATGCTTGGATATTGGAGATTAGGGTATTGAGAAAAAAAAGTAGGGTAGATTTGTTAAGAAGAAGAGAAGAGGAGGACATCTTGCCTTGGAGGTTGTGTTGGAGAGATTCGTATGCTTGGATCTTCTCAGTTGTGTTAGGGTTTGATGATTTATTCTAGCTAGGTATTTTTGGATAATTGGAGCTTTTGTACTATCCTTGAGAGAAGCCTATGCTATGTACTTGTCATTTATTTTGAGCTTATATATGAAGTTTCCATATGCCCATGTTTTTTGTTATATTTAGATTTTAATTTTGGCTATATATGTTCTTTATGCTTTGCTATTTACAATTGTTGATGTCTTGTTGATACGACATAAGTTAGAGTGTAAATTGTTAATTGATTTGACGTATAAAGAAGAATATAAGGGGTTGATTTTACTACTACTATATTGCAATCCGATTATTAGTTGATAAGTTGCCCGAGAAGAGGTTAAAACTTGTCCCTTTATTTGGTATCTTTTCTCTTTGGATTGCCGAGAAATATGGACCTATTTGAAGTGAATTATTGTGATATTTCCATTGTTGTTTTATACTCTAATTTACAACAATCCTAAAGACGGAAAATTCCAGGGCTAAGATATGGGAAACCTTCTTGGAAGAAGGTGAAATTTTATTTTTTCATTAATTGCGTGAGTGAATGAAATTTCTACAACAATGTATTATAGTGCTCATGTTTAAGTGGCTACAAGGGTTAGGGGTTGGGATTCATGGGTGGCATAGGTTACATTGTTAAGATATTATAGCTTAGAGGTTAGGTTTTATAAGGTTTAGTGGTTATACAATGGGTCACGGGTGTTGATTAGATGTGATAATAGTTAAAGAGGTTAGTGATTATAGATATTATAAGGGTTATAAGTTAGAATGGGTTATGGGGGTTAGGCATTATTGGTGTTAGAGGATAAATATTACATGTTATAATTTCTATAATATTAGGGATTAGAGGATGTAGGGTTTTAGGATAAAGCGTTAAAGTAATGGATGGTTATAAGGATTAAGTATTATACGTTCATAGTGTTCATAATGTTAGCATTCAAAGATTATATTTATATGTTTTAGAGTTTATAGAGTTTATAATGGTTAGGGATTAAAACATATATCATGAGACAAAGGTATCAATGGTTAAAATTTCAAGGTTGGGGATTGTAGATTTATATTAGGTTATAAAGGGGTTAGTGTTTATGGCTTCAAGGTGTTAGGGGTTATAATGGATATGTTAGGGGTTATAATGGATATGTTAGTTGTTATAAAGATTAGGGATTATCAGAGTGAGTGGATATATATAAAGTGTTGAGGATTACGCCTAAAGGTTAGCACGATAGCCATATGCTTAAGGCATGTTTTTAATGGGAAGTCCACAAGTTACAGATTCAAAGCTTGTTGAGTTCTTTAGGTTGACCAACCACTATTGTTGTTGGTGGTTGAGCTACACTTCATTTGAATATTCCAAAGAAGAGAGGGAGATCATGTGAGGTCTTCTTTTGAAAAAATATAAGGTGTTAAGTGTTATGGGTAAATGGTTAGCAACTATAGAGTTTGGGGATTATATATTAGGGGTTAAATGTCATTTTAATTAATTTTTATAAAATTTAGTGGTTATATAAGTTAGAAGTTGTGAGGGATAGAAATTATAGGTGTTAGGAATCAAGAGTTATTTGTTATATAGGGTAGGGGTTATGTGACAAATTAAGGTGATAACTAACATACTTAAGGTTATATGTGTAATTAAGTTATAAGGGTTTTAAGTGTTACAATTCTTAGTGGTTGATATTCATACTAATTAGGGCTTGCAAGGTTAAGAATTAGGGGTGATAGATTTATTAAGGTCTAAGGGTTATAGGTTAAGATAAATAAGAGATATAGTTGGTATGGGTTATGGAGGTTATAGGATAACAATGATGGGGATTATAAGGGCTTGGAGTTATAAGCCTGATAAGAATTATGCGGGATATAGGATATTAGAATCATAACTGTTAAAGGTTATGGAGTATGAGTTATAAGGATTGGAGATTCTACAATAGTATAGGATCAAGAGTTATAGAGGTTTGCATTATATGTATTAGGTTTTAAATTAAATCGTTAGGGGATATTGAGGTTATAGTGATAAATGGTTATAAGGGATACAAGTTGTATTGACTAGGGTTACAAAGATAAGTTATATAGAGGTTAGGGTTGATAATGGTTCAGGGTTAGGGGTCATTATAGTTAGAAAGGTTAAGTGTTATTAGTGTTATGGGTTATGTTACTAGTTATAGAATTTAGGGGTGGTATGGTTTAGGGTTATAAGTGTTATATTTTACAATAATTGATCATTATAAAATAATTAATGTTAATGGTTAATGATAGAAGTTATAGGTGTAATAGTTTAAGGGTTATAATAGTTAAGTGATATTGATTTTTAGGGCTATAGCAAAGGTTATAGAGTTTATAGGGGTTACATGTAAGGACTTATAATAGTTAAGGGTAAGGGTGATATGAGATGAAAGTTAAGGGTTAGAGTTTAGGGGCTATAAACATTGAGGGTTAAAAATTATAAGAGTTAAGTGTTGAAGGTTATAGTGGTTAAGAGTTATAAGATTATAGAGAATATGAGAATTACGGGGTATGGTAGTTAGGTGTTATAAGGGATACAAGTTATACAAGATAGGGTTGGAGGGGTTAGGGGTGAAGGGTTATAAGTTTTAGGGATTATATCATGAATTATATCTCTTTGGAGTTAGATATAATTAGAGTTAGTGTAAGTGACATGTTATATTGGTTAAATGTTCAAGGTTATATTGTTTAAGGGGAAAGGGGTTATAATAGGTGGCATTTAGAAATGGTAGAGTTTATAGGAGTTATTTCAAGAGGTTGTAAGTGTATGAGATTAAGGGTGTACAATGACTAGGGGTTATATGTGTGAAGGAATATACTAAAGGTCACAAGGCTTAGATGTTATAAAACTCAATTGTCATAAGATATAGTAATTATGACTTGTAAGGGTTAGAAATTACGTATTACATGGGTTCAAAGTTATAGTGTTTCTACTAATTAAGGGTCAAGGGTTACAATTTCATAGTTGTTAGGGGTGACAAATTATATGGATCAGAGTTGATAGATTAAATGTGTGAAGGGGTTATATGGGTTATTAGAGTTATAACTATTAGTGGTTATAATACTTAGTTTTTATGGGAGATTAGGGGTTATAAACCATGTGTATTAGGGTTTTAAAAACTTTGTGCTAATAACAATAAAGGGTTATAGGGTTTTATATCTAGGTGTTATAGTGGAAAGGGGCTATAGATAATGTTAGCTATGGATTAGAGCTTAGAGGCTTAGGGGATATAATGGTTAGGGATTAAAGGTTATGGGTTATCAAGGTTATATTAGGGATTAGTGGTTGCATGAATTATATTAGGGGATATATGTGAGATGAGTTATATCATTTAGTAATAATGGGTCATAAGGGATAATGATTACATGGGTCATAACAATCATGTTCAAGATATTCTACGTGTTTTAAGGATTATAGGTTATATGTGTTATTTGTTATAACATTGAAGGATTAAAAGCACTATCGTATTGTGATTTATAAAACGGTAAAGCATATTCATATTATTATTATTATTTAAGCTAGAATAGTGTTACCTTATATTAATTGTAAATACAACATTACATGATTGTGTTTATGGTGTTGGAGCTACCATAAGAGGAGACCAACTCCGACACTAGTAAATGAAAATCAAACAAAGTTTACCCAAACGACTATATTTTAATTGTACTAATAGTAAAAGTATTTTATCAAAATTAAACAAGAGAACTGTATCTAAAAGAGGCCAAAACAAATTGAAAACATAGTTGGTTGGCATTCAATTTGTTGGAGCATCACCGCTTTCGTGATGATGGGGGGGAGCATGCAATTATGAAACAATTGCTACTTGAGCAGGTCTAATATGATGAGTCGGGCCTTGATGCAAACTGGAAAGCATGTCATGAAGCGCGCCAAGCCTGAGTTCCATCTATTCCTGACTAAATCGTTGCTCAGCCATTTCACTGCGAAGTTTGAAGATGAGTTGCAAGTGTTCTACCGAGAGATGAGTGGGTCGTGATTCTGATTGGAGTTGGGGAGGAATCCCACTCTGATGATGAGGATTATCATCCATTTATTCCATTCTCTCTCCATTGTTGGGGTCGTTAGCTTGTTCAGTCTCCTCTATGGTCCTTATAGGGGCGACCTCATTAACTCGAGGTCCCTCCTCCTCCAAAATGGCGTGACCCCATATTTCTTCTTCAATTTGGAAGTTGGATGTATGTTCTTCCTCTATAATAGCTCGACCCCATGATGCATCCTCAGGTTGGAGACTGGTCGAGTGATCCACTTCTACTTGGGAATTTGCAGAGAGTAAAGTTGAATCCGAGTCACTGGAGGAGAGCGACGGGATAGGTCTTTGACTGAAAGATCCACGAGAAGGGCCACTAGCTCAACGTGAGTGATCCTTTTCATGAGGAATAATGCAAATGAGATGTAGACCTAAGAAGAATGACACCCACCAAGAACAAAATGAGTTTGAGGACCTCCTAAAGGAGGAGGAAAAGATAGTCTAGCAAATATATAGGGTTGAATGAAGCCATGGAGGGGTATTACTCAAAAAATTCATAATCAAGTTCAAATCATTTAAGTTTTGCATTGCCTTAACATTAAAAACAGGTTGTAAACTCGTACTAGAACTGAGAAATGAAGTCATCGCCAGACTCTATAGTACCATTAGTGAATTGCTTTGTACACACAGTGAGATGTGGCTAGCGTCAACCAACAACTTTGAGAGGAGTTTAGAGCCCCAAGTAGTTGCACGATGAACCATATGGTGACTCATCATAATGGAATAATTAACACCCCATCTGTGGGTTGTCTTTCCAACTTTGTAATTTCAATACATTCTTGGAGTGGGGGAAGAATAGGTCGATCAATGATCCCAATGACCATGTCTTGTGCATTGCAATCAACCCCAACATTAGCTAGCTTATCAACAATTTTGTTGGCCTCCCTACTTATGTGAGAGGGGATAAGAACCAAGTGAGGTAACAAAAGAGAATGGAGCAGCTCGATGAGGCTAAGGAGTCTCTAGCAGGGAGATATTTTCACAGGTTCTGAGCCATCCAACAGTTTTGTAACGACCCTAATTGGATACATGCTTAAAGATTATTAAGTAAGATTTAATCAAAGAAATTAATTATGGTTAAATGAGTAATAATTCAAACTACAGATCACATTTAATGACCTGTGAAATAAAATTAAAAGATCAATGAAAAATGATATAAAATGGTGGTGTATGCAGAGAGGGATAGCCATGGATCCCGAGAAGATAAAACATTAACTCATGACGAAGGATGGAGGACGGAGGGTGGTTGAAGGAGTAACTGCATGAGTCGGTAGGGAGGAATAAGGGACGGGAAGAGGGGGATGTGCGCACCATTCGACGGGAGGGGACGGAATGGATGTTGTGGACTATTGTATTGGCTGTGAGCCTGTGTTATTTTGTGGACTGTTGGCTTGCTGGGAGCAAGGAACAGAGTGTTCTGGACTGTGACTTTTGATCAGGGGAGGCACTGAGTTGCTGGATGTTTTGGGCACGGAGGGCCAGGATATCCGTAGATATCCTAGAGCTAGGTAGTTTTCCTAGTTGGCAGGGAGGACAGTAGTTTTGGGCAGTTATTTTCCTGTTTGTGGCAGGGTTGATCTGTGTAGCAGGGAGCAAAAAGGCAGTAGCAAAGCAAAGAGGCAACATAAATTAGCATCAGATCCAGGTACTTGTTAAGTTGTGTATTTATTTTATACTGTAAATAATTTAGTATTTAATGATAAATCCAAGTTACTGAAGTTGTTGTTATAAAAGTCAATATCATGTTATGAAGTTTTGTTTCGGTTTACTTTCTTAAAATTTTTAGGAAACTTAATGATGTTTAGAATTATACGGGCATTACATATGGTATCAGAGCGTCTTAGTTCAAAATCTGGGCCTAAGGGCCAAAATCCCAAACGATTAACTCGAGCCACGCCTAACCTATAAGAAACACACGTCCAGTTTGACTAAATAGGACTGATACAGTGTGGTATCCAAGCTGTTAAGCACGAAAAAGAAAAGTCATAGCTTAATTTTTCCTTGAGCAATGCTGTTAATGAAGCTTCGGATGGGATAGACACCTGAAATCGACGGAAGTGTCGAAGGAAGCTTCTATGGAAGGCTTGTAGTTGGAAAATTTAATAGCTGCACGAATTATACTAAATAAAATGCAAAAAGGACATTTGCAGGACCGTGAAAAGGCCTACTTCATCTCGAACTTAACTAAATGAGGAACTGCCAATGCGCAGCAGGAAAAAGAAAATTTAGAAGACTTGTATCACGCGGGAACAGTGTAAACTAGTTGCCTGTACTAGCCTCAGTGAAATTCTAAAATAATGAAGAATCTCAGGAAGTATAAACCTATACAAATTTTAACCTTGCCAAGAAAGTAATTTTAACACTACGTAATGTTTTACGCAACTAATCAATTATTCTGAAGGAGAGTTGTCTATTACACGTGAGAACGGATCTGAGCCGTCAGATCTAGGGCGGATTCCCATCAGCCGTTAGATCTCGAGAAGTTGCGCGGGGTTTAAACCCTAGTGCGCAGAAGGGGGAGTCCCGGAAGAGTCATCGGGATATCAGAGTCATCGGAGTTTTGTTAAGTCTGAGAATCGAGACCTTGTGGTTCTCGAAATCCCGAGAACGGATCCTAGCCGTTGATCTCAGCAGGGACACGTGTCATCATTCTGGGAGGTATCGGGATTTTACCCATCGGGAATTCCAGGAGTGTAGAACCGTTGCATAATGAAATCACGATACGCGATTTTTCGATAGGATCAGATCCATTCAAACAGTAGTGACGCGTGTCAGGAGATCCCGAAGAGTCATGAAATCAGGGTTTCCAGAGACGTCAGACTTGTGCAGGGTGAAATCGCGATACGCGATTTCCCGACCAGATCAGGACCGTCCATCTGAGGGACAGGTGTCGGAGATCCGAAGTGGGTCAGAGTATTAGCCATCGGGAAATCGACATTTCCATGGACAAGTGATCGGGGAAATCCAAGTGAAAACCCCGACGAGATCTGAGCCGTCCATTCACACGGGACAGGTGTCAGGGATCGGACGAAAGTCGCAGATCGGGAAATCGGAGTTCCTGAGGACAAGGAATTCAGGACATCATAAGTCCCGAAACCCCGAGAGTAAATCCGGACCCTGCATCTGCAAGGATAGGTGGCAAAGGATCAGGCGCCGTCGGAGTTTTGTTCATCGGAGAATCGGGGATTCCGATGACAAGCGGTTTATGCATTGAGAATTCGTGATCCGCGATATCCCGATGGGAGTTTTGAACTGTCCATCGGCGAGGGCGCGTGGCGAGAGATCCCGGAGAGTCGAGGTTCGGCATATCGGAGTTTTCGAGGGTAAAGAAATTGTGCAACAGGAAATCGCGATCCGTGATTTCCCGATGAGATCTGAGCCGTTCATTATGAGGACGCGTGTCAAGGGATCCCGAGGGATCGGGGTTCAACATTTTGGGTTTCCTGCATACAAAGGAATCACGACCAGAGAAGTCGTGAAATCCCGAAATGCGACGGGTCCCACAACCATAGCGTTTAAGTGAGGACAGGTGTCGAAAGGTCCAAGCTTGCCGAGAGTTAGCGAGAGGTGGCATCGGAGATCGGAGGATCGGGGATCCTGAGGACGTAAGTCCTACACCTTTCAGTTTCGCGAAGTCCAAAATCCCGATAAGGGATAAGACTGCGGTCACAAGACGAGGTCCTGTGGATCACGAGCATAGCTTAAAAGGGCTAATGCACTAGGAGCTCATCGGGGATCGGGGGATCGGGAATCCTAAGGACGTGCGCGCGTTGACATCACAAACACTGAAACCCCGAATCCTGATAGGGCGATACAAGGCCACGGTCACGGAAGCAGGTCATATGGACCAAGCTCGTAGTAAAAGGGGCTAACGGAGAAAAGGGCCCATCGGGAAAGTTGAGCACAAATCCCGATAGGAGGGTTTATGGTAACAGGATTGTGAGCGCGGTCGTATGGACCAAGGTATAGGCAATAAGGGGCTAGCTCATAAAGACTGAGCCCATCGCGAATCGGGGTTTGGAGAGGTAAATATTTCGCGACAACAAAAAGTCCGAAATCCCGATATAGAGTCGAGGGTAAGTCACGGTAGGTGCAGAGGCCGTGACGAGAGAAGATAAGGCCTATGGATTGGGACATTCGACAGTGAATCCCGGGGGGGATCTAAAGGGCCGCTTCGGCTCAGATGAGTGGAATGTGAACGATCCTGTATACCCATAAAACTAGCTATATTTACCCGTATAACACTAGGTATACATTGACGAATAAATTTATATACAAGTGAAATAGATTGAAAGCAAAATGCCGAAACCCGTACAGGGCTAGAATTACAAGCAAATCATTTCCATTTTGCAAAAAAAAAAAAAAATATAGAAGATTACCATTCCTTACCACAGCGTAAGGATGGTTGGTGCAATTTCTTAATTCGAATAACCCCACGTTCTTGATGAAGGTACTGAAACTGTGCACAACTAGCAGACTGAATCGTACCTCTTACCATAGTTGAGGTCGAGCTCCGCAATGTGTACAGAAAGGGGGTTGATTCCCAATATTTTAGAGAGACTGGACTCCAGGTCCTGGATTTTGTCAGTGGCCACCTCAATATACTTTGTTTCTGCAAAACAAATTGGAGAATATACAACATTAATCAGCGCTAGTGAAGTGCTCAGTACGACGGTGAGGATGTGCGCCATGGCAAGGTAGATTCTGGAAACCTCTGAGCAGAACAGAGGTAAGTCTGTGGTGGACAAGGACGGATGCGTGGAAAGTCCCAACGGATGAGAATGTGAGACAGAGGAAGGACGCGTAGAGAGTCGAAAGGATGACAGGTGGAGAATGATAAGGTTAGATACGAGGGAGCTTGTGGAACCCAGACGAGCACGTGGAACCCATGCGTGCCCAAATTCTGTGTGCACGTTTAAATTAATTTTTATAAATTATTAAGAATAATATAAAATAAATTAAATAATTTAGTATAAATAAGGTCAAGTTAGTATAAATTAATGAAAGGTTAATTGGGTTGAGAATTACTTAAATTAATTAAGTATTTATTTAAGTATA
Organism: Picea engelmannii; assembly: GCA_009831015.1. Classification (NCBI taxonomy): domain Eukaryota; kingdom Viridiplantae; phylum Streptophyta; class Pinopsida; order Pinales; family Pinaceae; genus Picea; species Picea engelmannii. The sequence goes on from ML784521.1 coordinate 234,946, forward strand.
AGGTTAATCTACCTTAAAACTTGATGTTGACCAAGCTTAGACGCTTAATCCTAACCCAAAACTAGCCAATTCCCCTGATGGAGTAATGTCTGTTTACAGACAAGTAAAGAAAACTTATGCCTAACCCTGTTTCTAAGTTTAAGTAGCACCAATTTGAAACGTCCTTGAACTCACCCGGATAACTTTGGGATGATCCAGGATTAAGTTATACAAGATGGCCAGGACTCGAAGGGGTCGAGGAAGGGGAGCATCGTCATGGGCACCGCTGACGCCACCCACACCATCAACACCACCGACACCACCAGCGCCACCAGCACCATCGCCCGAACTAGCCCTCATACTGCGCTCGTTGGAGGCCATTAACGAGACTTTAAAGGGGCACCAACCAGCAGGGACTGAAGTGGAACCCCCACCATCTGGAACGGGTAATCCAGAAGCATCAAGGAACTCAAGGGGAGAATTTCCACCTGAAGACATCACGCGAGAATTGCAGAAGATCAAACTTCCGGAGTTTGCCGAAGGTCGCGCCAGTGAACGCGCGGAAGCATGGTTGGAAGGCATGACAAGGTATTTTGCCTTAAGGGACTATGCGTCCAACTCGAAGGCAAAGATCGCAATTTTCCAGTTAAGAGATAGCGCTTTAAACTGGTGGGGCAACTTGGAAAGACAACTACACCTTACCCCAGACACAGTATCTTGGGAACTTTTCGAGGAGAGGTTCCGAAGGAAGTATCTGCCAGCATACTACGAGGAACAACAAGTAGGGGCATTTCATGCCTTAGTACAAGGAAACAAGACTGTGGAAGAATACGAGATTAGGTTTATGGAACTGGTCAAGTATGTTTCGTATATGGACAGTGACCAGCGACAGGCAGAGCGCTTTGTTTATGGATTGAACCCGAAGATAAGAGCTATGGTGCGGATGTGGAAACCGTCTTCAGTAGCAGAGGCGGTAGAAAGTGCGCGTTATGCGGAAGAACACATGAACTTAACATGAGGTACAAGATCAGCATTTCCACATCGCCCTGGATTCGTAGGAAAGGCCCCGAGGACATTTCCTAGGGGAGGGGGCTCAAGGCCACCACCTTATGGTAACAAGTTCATGCCAAGGATAGTAGCTGCAGGGATTTCAATGGCAACTAGTGCAGCATCTCGTTCATCACCAACGGTACAGACAGGCCCACGACCATCTCGAGGAACAGCTAGTAGGGGCAGGGGTTCCAGGGGAAGGAACTCATTTAGGAATCAGTCACATAACAGTGCACTGGTTCAATCTCGTATTGCCTGTTGGAGATGCGAAGGACCCCATTACGAGCGAGACTGCCTAGAGTTACAATCAGGGTTTGTGCATAGAGATGGAAAGACACCAATGGGGAGGTCAAATAACAACCATCAGATTTACGCGGAGGTTAATAACCGCCAGGCCGAACATCAATCCACCGTGGTGGAGTCATCAGGTACGCTAAATCATATTAATGTTAAGATTTTGTTTGATTCCGGTGCAACAAATAGTTTCATTTCACCATCTGCATTAGAAAAGAGTGGGCTGGCAGCCTACGAGCACGATGACTTTAAACAAGTCGAGATGGCTTCGGGGGAAGAACAAGCTGTAGGACCGAGTGTCGATAATTGTATAATAGACCTAGGAGTGTGCACTACCAGGTTGAAGGTATACATCACTGCTCTTGGGGCGTATGACCTAATCATTGGAATGGATTGGTTAGCAGCTCATCGAGCTTTGGTAGATTGTTTCACAAAGAAGGTGCTTTGTATTGATGATGAAGGAAGACCAGTAGAGATCCAAGGTGTACAGAGAAAAGTATCAGTACGCTTTATATCAACTATGAAGGTCAAGCGATGCTTGAGGCAAGGGTGTCGACTGTATGTAGTGGAAGCAGTAGGTGAAAGGAAAGGACCCTCATTAGATCAGTATCCGGTATTATCAGAATTTCCAGATGTTTTTCCGGACGAATTACTAGGGTTACCTCCTGAAAGGGAGATTGATTTTACTATTGAGCTTAAACCTGGTGCAGAACCAATATCCAAGACTCCGTATCGAATGACAGCGCCGGAACTTTGTGAATTGCAAATGCAGTTGAAGGAGCTACTAGACTTAGGACTAGTAAGGCCCAGTGTCTCACCTTGGGGCGCACCAGTAATTTTTGTAAAGAAGAAGGATGGATCCTTACGACTGTGTATAGACTATAGGGACTTGAACCGTGCTACAGTGAAAAATAGATACCCAATGCCGCGAATAGATGACCTCTTCGATCAGATGAAAGGAGCAACGGTATTCTCAAAGATCGATTTGCGATCTAGATATCATTAGTTAAGGATTAAGGAAGGTGATATCCCAAAAACTGCCTTTCGAACTCGGTTTGGACATTACGAGTTTGTTGTAGTACCTTTCGGATTGACCAATGCGCCAACAGTGTTCATGAGCCTCATGAACGACGTATTCCGGAAGTGCTTAGATCAATTTGTACAAGTTTTTCTGGATGATATTCTCATCTATTCCAGGAATGAAAGAGAACATGAGGAGCACTTGCGAATAGTGTTATCTGGCCTTAGAAAGAACAAATTGTATGGAAAGCTGTCGAAGTGTTCCTTCTTCCAGAAAGAGATCCACTATTTAGGCCATATCATTTCAGGCAAAGGAATCTCGGTGGACCCAGAAAAGGTAAAGGCCATTATGGAATGGCCAGTGCCGAAAAATGCACATTAGGTGAGAAGCTTCATGGGGCTAGCGGGTTATTACCGGAGATTTGTGGAAGGATTTTCAAAAATAGCGAAACCCATCACCACCTTGCAATGCAAAGGGGTCAGGTACGAATGGACAAAAGAATGTGATAGTGCATTCATAGAGCTTAAGAGGTTACTATCTAGTGCGCTAATTCTACGAGTGCCAGATATGGAAAAGGACTTCATGGTCTGCACGGATGCCTCAAAACAAGGGTTGGGGGCCGTGCTAATGCAGGACGGAGGAGTGATAGCTTATACGTCAAGAAAGTTGAAGCACAAAGAGTTATATACGACTCATGATTTAGAGTTGGCAGCTGTAATGCTAGCTCTGAAACTTTGGAGGCACTATCTTGTGGGGCGAAATTTTGAACTCAAAACAGACCATCAAAGCTTAAAACATCTCTTCACTCAAAGAGATCTGAATGCCAAGCAAAGGCGATGGAGTGAGGTTATGAGTGAGTATGATTTTGGTATTTCATATATAAAGGGGAAGGAAAATGTGGTCGCAGATGCCTTGAGTAGGAGACCACATATCTTCTCCTTGGTAACCTTAAAGGTCAGTCTGAGGGAACATGTGTTGGCACAACTACAAGGAGATAGTTGGTATTTAAAGGTTATTTCAAACCTCCAGAGCGGGAGGCAATTAGACCCAAAGTATGAAGGATATAATCTAGAAACAGACGGATTGTTAAGATATCRAGGAAGGAYGTATATCCYRGAGAATGGGGATATTYGAAGCATCATACTGAAGGAAGCCCATAGRTCACTTTATTGTGCRCATCCGGGTGTGAAGAAGATGTACGYAGAGATGAAGAAACTCTTCTTTTGGGTAGGCATGAAGYGCGATGTRGTCCATTTYRTCRCCAGATGCCYAGAGTGTCAACAAGTGAAGGVCGATCACCATCACCCGGCAGGCCTCCTACAACCACATGATGTTCCTGTGTCCAAATGGGAAGTCATTTCAATGGATTTTGTTGTAGGGTTACCACTCACGTCTCATCGACACAATGCCATTCTTGTAATAGTGGATAAGTTAACCAAGAGTGCTCATTTCATTCCAGTTAAAGACACTTACGATGTCACTGATGTGGCACGAGTGTTCATAAGCAAGGTTATCCGTTTGCATGGGATACCTAAGAAGATCATTTCATATAGGGACTCCAGATTCACATCTAGGTTTTGGACAAGTTTACAGTCAGCATTGGGGACTCAGTTGAACTTAAGCATAGCTTATCATCCTGAAACAGATGGGCAAACAAAGAGAGTAAATCAAGTTATGGAAGACATGCTTAGGATGTATGTAATGGATAATCAAACCCAGTGGGAGAAGTACCTACCTTTGGTAGAGTTTGCCTACAATAACAATTATCATAGTTCCATCGGAATGACACCATACGAAGCTTTGTATGGAAGGCCATGCAGAACACCATTGAGTTGGGATAGACTAGAAGACCGAGTAACAGTTGGACCAGAATTGATTCAGGAAATGGAGGAACAGGTGATTCAGATCAGGCAGAGACTAAAGGAAGCA
>ML784521.1:239372-252671 GCA_009831015.1 Picea engelmannii
AAATTGAAGTGAGGAAAGTATGCAATTATATGATGATAATGCATAGAAATATATGAGTTTGTGTTGCAGACTAATCTGCAGGTTATGGGCTATGAAATAGCCAAGTGATAATGATGATGAAAGTGGATATCAGGGCCACTAACTGGAAAACATTATGGTATGAATAATGTGTGTGAAATTATATTGATTTGGATGCATTGCTATGATATGTGGACTAGTGCATGATTATGCTATGATTTTGGTACTAACACTGACCAAAACCGAATAAACGATGACAAAACCTCTAGCAACACAGTGACCCTGTATGTTCCATTGTAGGGTGTTGACCCTGGTTCTGATAGGAAGGGTGGAGGCATTTCCCACCGAGTATCCTCCATTGTAGGGTGTTGACCCTGGTTCTGATAGGAGGGGTGGAAGCATTTCCCACCGTGTATCCTCCAAAACCTGAAGTCCTGAGAGGACGGTGCTGGTTCACGCTCCCCAAGACGTGTGATGAGGACTGTCAGTTGCCTTCTAAGGAAGCTTGGTCGAGATAGCGACACTTCCACTTACGGGTTCTATTTGGAATTAGGCCAATATAGTTGGCGCTCCAAGATAGTCTAGCAGAGGACAGATAGGAATGGAGTTGGAAGTAGCTTAGGGAGGAAGGATGAGTAGAATAGTTGAGACTATAAGGAGATCTGTCTTGTGGTGGGATTTGATGAAGAAAAATGTGTATATATGAATATTCATTATTATGTAACTAAACCACAGTTGTTTAAAATAAATTATTGAACCGGATCCTTGTGATTAAAGAATTTCTCCAACAATTGATTGACTGTTGTCTTTTATAAAAGACTAGCCTTGCTGATTGGATTGAATGTATACATAAATTACTAAAGGATGACAGTTTGAATATTAGTACATGCACGAGACTTGCATGTGCTAGCTACACATGCATTTCTTGTACATATACACTAGTATGTATGAGCTTTCTTGACTTACTTACTGATAATATTAGTTACTTGTTGTGAATGTGTAAACCATGTTCTTTTCCTTTGTAGCATCAGACACCTTAAACTTTGGGATGAAGTTTCTTGAAGGGTGGGTGTATGTAACGACCCTAATTGGATACATGCTTAAAGATTTTTAAGATTTAATCAAAGAAATTAATTATGGTTAACTGAGTAATAATTCAAACTACAGATCACATTTAATGACCGGTGAAATAAAATTAAAAGATCAATGAAAAATGATATAAAATGGTGGCGTATGTAGAGAGGGATAGCCATGGATCCCGAGAAGATAAAACATTAACTCATGACGAAGGACGGAGGATGGAGGGTGGTTGAAGGAGTAACTGCGTGAGTCGATAGGGAGGAATAAGGGACGGGAAGAGGGGGATGTGCGCACCATTCGACGGGAGGGGACGGAATGGATGCTGTGGACTGTTGTATTGGCTGTGAGCCTGTGTTATTTTGTGGAATGTTGGCTTGCTGGGAGCAAGGAATAGAGTGTTCTGGACTGTGACTTTTGATCAGGGGAGGCACTGAGTTGTTGGAGGTTTTGGGTACGGAGGGCCAGGATATCCGTAGATATCCTGGAGCTAGGTAGTTTTCCTAGTTGGCAGGGAGGACAGTAGTTTTGGGCAGTTATTTTCCTGTTTGTGGAAGGGTTGATCTGTGTAGCAGGGAGAAGAAAGGTAGCAGCAAAGCAAAGAGGCAACATAAATTAGCATCAGATCCAGGTACTTGTTAAGTTGTGTATTTATTTCATACTGTAAATAATTTAGTATTTATTGATAAATCCAAGTTACTAAAGTTGTTGTTATAAAAGTCAATATCATGTTATGAAGTTTTGTTTCAGTTTACTTTCTTAAAATGTTTAGGAAACTTAATGATGTTTAGAATTATACGGGCATTACAAGTTTTGAGAACAAAGATATTATGATCTGTGAATCCCCTTCTATGATGAGCTTATGTTAGCCTAAACAAAAATCTTCTTGAACTCCTTTTAGAAGACCCTGTAGCTTGACTAATTTTTTTGTTTCATGACCTATGATTCCCACTATGATGTTGCAAATTATCCATTTGTTGTCTCTGAATATCACTCGAAAGTCAACTGGCCCCAAGTTCCCCTTTGATGCTTCGTCAAAGTTAATTTTCAGAAAACTATGAGGGGGGCTCTGCTAAGAGATGGGACTGGAAATGGAGGGTGCAGAAGAAGGGCTAGAGGTGATCAATTGATTAAGATTGAGATGCTAGTGATTGATGATGAGTTGCTCTTCAGGGTCACATTTCATATCTTCCATTGACCATTGATGAGATCTAATTGTTTCTTGAATGTTATCTTTGAATTTTGACCAGATGAGATTGTCAAGTGAAAGATTAGACTGGAAGATCCATCAATTGCATTCCTTCCAAATCTACCAAATCACAAGGCCTAAGAGAAGCTTCCATGCCCTGTTCAAAATGGAATTTTTGAAGACTGTAGGATGCCATATTTTAATGATTAAGGAGATGTTGTCCCGATTTCTATCGACTTTCCTCATGATTTGAGCTGCATGATCCCATATGTTGGAATTGTAAGTGCATAAGTTGAGTAGATAATCTGTTGATTCTTCGCTTTGAGAACAGAGAGGGCAAGCCGAAGGTCCTATGAAGCCCCCTTTGTGAAGATTGTCCCAGGTTAGAATTCGATCGTGGATTAGCAGACAAAGGAAAGTGTTGACTTTTGGCCATATATTCATTTTCCAGATGATTTTCCAAATCCTTTCTCGAGGTTGAATATGAAATTGAGCCATAATAATATAAGCTTATATGATGGAAAAGGTTCCCTTGGGAGAGTATCGCCATCTCAAAATGTCCAGTCCATGATGAATGTGCACTTTGCTAGAAGCTAACTCTTGTTGCCATGAGTTCAAATCACATAGATTGGGGAGTTGTAGATCATCGTGATTAGTTTTCCATTCTTGCCAGGTTTGGGAAGGCTTCAGGTCTTTCCAGAGATCAAGGACTTAGAGATGGTCAGTGTTCTACATACGTGTACATATATCAAATAAAGATTCCATTTATTGAAGAGGCTGCATTTGCTACCAATATTCAATTCAGAGTAGAGCTTCCTCTCCTCCTCTAAGTTCACAAAAAGCGTGCTTTTGAATCAGGTCACAGTTTTTCCAAGAAAAGTTCTAGATGGATGAACCATAGACCTAATCATTCCATCAGATTAGCTTGGATTCCTCAATGTCAAGGGTGTATTTCTTTTTACAAAGATATGCCCATAGAGCCTCTGGGTTTTTCAACACTTTCCACCAGGTTTTTGCTCCCATTATGGAATTTATCATGCATGAGTCTCTCAAACCTAGGTTGCTCGCAAGCTTGGGCTTACAAATTGTTTCCCATCTTACCAAAGCTCATTTACGACCTTCCTTATTTCCCTGATAGAGAAAGATCCTTTGTATGCTACAAATGGTCTTCAAGATGGTCTTTGAGGAAGCGATCGTTGAAAGGAGATAGATAGGAATAAATTGAAGAACTTATTTAAGGAGAACTAGTCACCCTACAAGATTTAGGGATCATAAGGTCCTGGATTTGAGCCTCTTTTGTAAGGAGGTAATGAGAGGTTCCCAGGGGATGATTCTGAGGTTGTTATCAGCTAGAGGGACTCCCAGGTAATTGGAAGGAAGGGAACTCCTTGAGAAGCCTAAAAGACAAGTGATGTGGTTTTGAATGGCTAAGGGGGTGTTGAAGAAGAAGATTTGTGATCTTTTAGTATTAATAGAGGTGCTTGAAGTATCACTAAAGTCTTGAAGAATGCTTCGAATTTTGAGGGATTCCTTAGTCATGGAAGATCCCATCATCATCGTATCATCAACAAACTAGTTGTGCGAAGCAGGAGGGTGAATTCCATGCAAGGGCATACCTTAGAGGGAACCATCAACAATGGACACTTTTATATATCTATTCAGACCTTCAACCATGATAACAAAGAGAAAGGGGGAAAACAGGTCTCCTTGTCGGATGCCTCTGGAGGGGTATAAAGTCTGAGAAGGGACGCCATTGACTAAAAAGAAGAAAAACGCTGAGGAAGTAAGATTGAGAACCTAGTTGACCCAGTATTCACTAAAACCAAAAGTTGAAAGGAGGGAATGCATATATTGCCAACTAAGTTTATCAAAGGCTTTTGAAAGATCTAGCTTGATAATCATGTCTGGGGTTCGGGAGGATTTTAAGTTCGTGAGGCATGATGATGTTATCTAGGATTTGTTGTCCTTTGACATAACCAAATTGCTCTTTTGAAATAATGAAAGGAAGAATAGGTTTGAGTCTTAGAGCCATTACCTTGGTTTTTAGCTTGTAGATGATGTTACATAGAGAAATAGGCCAAAACTGCTTGGGATTATTAGCCCCCTCTTCCTTAGGAATGAGAGTGATGAACGTAGTGTTGAGAGCCGGAAGGACTCCCTAAGAAAGGCACACATCTTCGACCAACTGCCATACTTCTTCCTGAACCATAGGCCAGTAAAGGTGGAAGAAAACTGTAGTGAAGCCATCTAGTCCAGGGGATTTTCCAGCTGGTATTTCCTTGATGGCTTGATACACCTCTTCAATTGAGATTGTTCTGAAAAGAGCTTCATTCTATGATCCAGGAGGATCCAGAATGCTCACAGAGGTCTAGGAGGATCCATAAATACTCAAAATTTGATCATCTCAAATGTTCTAGAAAAGGACTTCAGTGTATAGAGCTCGACGATAAATTTCCAACGATGCAAAGATTGCCTCAAACAGAGTTCATAGGCAAAAGTTATAACCAATCAAAGTTTGGTCAAACCAGGGAAAAAGTCAAACAAGAGGTGCCACGTGGCAGGACCACAAGCTGCCACATTTCATCCATATAGTTGTCAAGATGATGTCAACAAGTTGACATGGAAGCATGAGAGGTTGCCACATGTCACTCATTTTTTGCATTTTCAGGCACCATATGGTGATGTGGCAGGTACAGTCAACATCCATACGCTGACGTGGCAATGACTGGGAAGATGATGCGGTGCTAACGCAGGGAATAGTTGGACCAACCAGAGAGTGCCACACGACACTCTCTGATTGACCAGTAACGACTATGGGAGAATAAATTGGTTGGGTCAAATGGGATTCGAACTCATGACCTCCAACGGAATTTTCCAACGCCTTAACTAGATTCTCCTACCAATGTGCCATACGGTTGGCTTGTTATAACTAACTTTAAACAATATATTTATGTTAAAACAAATCAACCTGAGTAAATAGCACGAATTTCGAGCCATAATTAGGTCAACCTAGGCCTATTCAGAGGGTACAGAAACCAATGCGATGGGACAAAGAGTACGAGGCTTAGAAGTTTGTGCCAGGAGTATGGATTGTCTCGATTTGCGTGCTAAGAGAAGCCTAGTCATGGTGTTGTATTGATTTGCATGTCGAGGAGCACTATGTCAAAACATAGGCTTGTTTATAGTCATTTTTCTCGTTTTCTCGACAGGACCATGATGGTGATGTTGTTTTTGTGCTAAGACGTTTTCTATGAAAGTCTTAGTCCCAATTTCCATTAATGAGCGCCACAGTGCATAGTTTGGCGTGTAAAGAGGGTAAAATTGAGCCAGTTCCTAATATGGTCAAGTTTATACTCATTTTTCTCATAATTTCGCAAGGAATTCAATGGTAAACTCTATTTTTTAGTTTGAGCAGCGAAATTGAAGAGTGACTTCAAATTTGGATTCGTAAGTCTATTTTGTATTGTAATTTGACATTTGAAGCAGTCTCACTGTTTTAAAAGAGAACTCTGAGATGTAGTAAATTTGTCATCAATCTTGTATATTTGAGTTCTTTTATTTTATGTTCTGTTATCTCATTATTCTTCAAGTTATTAATCATTTTGTGAGATTTTGGATAATAAGCATATCGTCATGTGTTCTGCAAATCACCTCAATACAATCAAGAATTATTTTGAATCAAGTTAGATGCTAATATGGTTTTTTAAAGATTAAGATTGGTATCTAAGGATTTTTCAATCAAGTGGTGTCAGAGCTAGGTTTTTGACGTGTATTTGCAAGTTGATGTGACGAGGTTCAAGACTCAAGTTGGTGAAGGTGTTTGAAGGCTCTCAGTATAGATATTTTTTTGTAAAAGATAACATGAGTAAATATCTCATGAAGTTAAGGCTCCATAAAGACATTAATCGACATATTCAGAAGGATAATTATGAATTAAGGATGCAACTACAATCTCTCCAGAAGCAGAAGCAAAATCTTCAAGATCAATTAATATGTCATGAGGAATTCCATAGAGGTATTTTTCATGAGTTAGAAATAAAGTTGCAAACTAAGGATCAAATATTGGCACCATTCTATGAAGTTGGGCAAGTAGAGAATGGAAAGTATCCAATGTAAGAGAAACTAGCTCCTTCGAAAGGTATCATCGAGAAAGATGATTCCTCATATTCTTCTTTTCCTCGTCAAGATGGAGAATGCTCAAGGATGACTGAAGTGAGGGGAACTTCAGATGAAGAGGTCCTTCATAAGCAGTTAGTATTACCTTCCATCCTAGGGAAAGGTAGCATATGTAAGACATCTCCAGGAAGAGATGGGCATTCTGAAGGGAGAGTGAAGACATTTCCCACTGGTAAGATTGGTATATGGTCTACGTATCCATGTGGTTCTTGTGGAACTAGTAACCATAATATGGTGAAATGTCGAAGAAGACAATCCGTGCAAGAAAAACCATCCAAGAAGAGGGCTAAAGGAAAAAGTCATTTCTCAAGACAAAAGAAAAGGGGGAATGACCAGAAGGAATCGTGGTTCCAAGATAGGAACAATACACTCTGCTCTTATTGTGGTAAGAGTGGACATTAGATAGATAAGTGTTGGACACTTTATCCACACTTATGTCTGAATCATAACTGAAAATATGTAAGGGCACTTGCAGGAAGACAAATAACAACCCCAAGTGAAGTTAATAGTCTTGTTGAAAGATTCGAGAAATAATACTTCTTAATGGATGGTCTTAATAATGTGACATATGAAGACATCGAGGTATGGTTCATGGACAATGGCTCATCTCACCATATGACAGGGATGAGATCGATATTCCCGAACTTCTCATATATTGACACAGATTGCTATGTAGGATCTAGAACTAACACCAGACAAGCAATAGGAGGGTTTGGATATGTAAGATTCCATCTTGAGTTGGGAGGATTTTTTGGGATAGAACATATGTTATATGTTCCAAATTTGAAAGTAAAAATACTCTCAGTTGCAACTTTTGAATATGAAGAATATGTAGTCGCGTTCTAGGATGGACATGTACTTGGATATTCAAGGGAAGCTACTCAGGATAGAACATTAGTTCTTAGTGTTCGAAAGGAGAGGTTATATAGGTTACTTGGAAGACCTATAATTGGGTCTAATGGTTTCTTAGATTCAACATCAAATTCAATGTCATATTTAGCATCAATGTCAGAGACATTGTCAGAGATATGAAGGTGTGAGACTCCTTCTAGTACAATTGGAAGAATGAGTCCATGAAGAAAACCATCTATCATAAAATATTTCATTGTAAATATGTATATTTGTAAAAATTGCAAGTTAATATGCATATGTAGATACCTTCTAATTCTATTTATATTGTTTTATTAGAAGGCTTGTTAGCCACTCATTAGAGAATCTTAAGAGTGAGAGGAATTTGTAAGATTTCTATATAGCCACCTTATCGATTTTCAAGAGTGAGAGGGATCTTATAGAGATTTCTATGCCTTTCGACAGCAGTGAAGATAATTATAATTGGCTTGTTATTAGCTAAGAACTACATATGGATCGAATTGTCTAAGTTAACATTCTTATTCTAAAGTACCGAAGGTGAAGGAACAAAATGATGCAGGCAGTTGGAGCATGTAGATCAAGAGCAGGAGGAACATCGAAGTTATGTAAATATTCGTAGAGATGGTAAATATAAGAGATACATACTTGTAAATATGTATGTTATTGCTATGACATCTCCAAGATATTATGTCATGTTTGTATAGATGTATACCTTGAGCAAAAGAAGGTCAAATAATACAAATGCATACAGATAAGATGTTTAGAGTTTCCTTCATGGCAGGAGAGAGGAAATGAACAGGGAATTCATTCAAAGAATCCTACATATACATCAGAAGTATGGAAACAATGAGTCTAAATGGGAAAGGCATAGATCAACATTCGACTTGGTTTCATGATTTGTCGATATAGACTATCTTCAATAGATAAGAAGATGGGACTGGGTGTTGAGTACAGGATTCAGATTTGAATATTGCAGAGATTCAGTGAGCAGACTTTTGTTATGAAGGAATCTATGATCCAAAATCAGATCTATATTTAATGAGCGCCAGTTGCCAAAGAGATAGAGTCAGAGCCATATTTCAAAAAAGCAGACAAAAGTACATTGATCTAGTATCCAAGATCCAAGATAAGAAATTTAGTCCTAGAATATTCAATAAGGTGGAAGAGTGAAGAAGCTTCATCATCACTAAGTTATTGAATAAGAGCATTTCAGTAAGGTGGAAGAGTGAGTTAGATTTATTATCACTAAGTTGTTGAAATATTCATACTTTTGGAAGGCCAAAATTTCTTCAGTGGGAAGATGTGATGCAGGAGGATTCGAAATGCTCACAGAGGTCTAGGAATATCCAAAACGCTCATAGAGGTCCAGGAGGATCTAGAAATGCTCAAAATTTGACCCTTTCAATTTTCTTGAAAATAAATTCATTGTGTAGAGTTCGGCGATAGCTTTCCAACGACACAAAAATCACCTCAAACATAGTTCGTATGCAAAAGTTATAGCCAGACAAAGTTTGGTCAAACCAGGGCAAAATTCAAACACAAGGTGCCACGTGGAAGGCCCATAGGATTCCATGTGTCATCTGTACAACTGTCAGGATGATGTCAACAAGCTGACGTGGCAACATGAGAGTCTTCCACATGTGACTCATTTTTGGCATTTTCAGGCACCCATGTAGACCAATAAAAAAGTGCCACGCGACATCTGTACGATGATGTGGCAGGTGAAAGGGGGCAAGTAAAGTGAGCATCTGTATGCTCATGTGGAAATGACTGGGATAATGATGTGGTGCTGATGTTGGCAACTGGTCGACCAACCAGAGAGTTCCATGTGGCACTCTCTGATTGGCCAGTAATAGCCAAGGGAGAATAAAATTGGTTGGGTTGAATGGGATTCGAACTCATGACCTCCAACGGAATATTCCAATGCCTTAACTAGATGCTCCTACCAATGCGCCATATGCTTGGCTTGTTATAATTAACATCAAATAATATATTTATGTTAAAACAAATTAGCCCAGGTATATAGCACAGATTTCGGGCCATAGTTAGGTCGACCTAGACCTATTTAAAGGGCATGGAAACCAATGTGATGGGACATGGAGTATGAGGCATCAAATTTGTGCCAGGAGTACGGATTGTATTGATTTGCATGCCAAGAGAAAATTAGTCATGGTGTTGTCTTAATTTTCATGTCGAGGAGCACTATGTTAGAACATAGGCTTATTTATACTCATTTTTCTCGTTTTCTCGAGAGGACCAAGATTGTGATGTTATTTTTTTTTTCTAAGACGTTGTCTATGAAATTCTTAGTCTAGATTGCCATTAATGAGCGTTATAGTGCATCGTTGGGTGTGTAAAGAGGGTAAAATTGAGCCAGTTCAGAATATGGTTGCGTTTACACTCATTTTTCTCAGAATACCGCAAGGAATTCAATGGTATATTCTATTTTTTATTTTGAGTAGTGGAATTGAAGAGTGACTTCAAATTTGGATTTGTAAGTCCATTTTGTATTGTAATTTGGCATTTGAAGCAGTCTCATTATTTTAAAAGGGAACTCAGAGATGTAGTATTTTTTTCATCAATATTGTATATTTGAGTTCTTTTATTTTATGTTGTGTTATCTCATTATTATTCAAGTTTTTCATCATTTTGTGAGATTTTGGATAATAAGAACATCATCATGTGTTCTGCAAATCACATTAATACGATCAAGACTTAATTTGAATCAAGTTAGATGTTAATATGGGTTTTTAAAGATCAAGATTGGTATCTAAAGATTTTTGGATCATTTTTCTTGGCAGTGATTAGGGGAGGAATGTGTTGAGTTATTTTTATGATGGCTAGGGAGCGATCAAGATAAAGTTCAGATAACATCTCTTTAAAGTATCTAACTAGCTCTCGTTCGATTCCTTTATGGTCCATGATAATTTGACCCTGATTATCTTCCAACCTTGTAATCTTGTTGATGTGTCTTCTTTGAATAATTGATCTAGGAAAAAATTTGGATTTTTTCTCCCCCTCTTTAAGCCATTAGATTCTTGATTTTTTCCGCCAGAGTATTTCCTTCCATGCATATCTATCTTCAAGCTGCTTTCTTATTAACTTTTCCTCTTCAAGGAGTGATTCGATGTTGCTTGTGGTGATGAGCAATCATTGTATTTCCTCCATGTGTTGTTCCAGAGTTTTTTGGGCCTAAAATATATTGCCAAAGACGTTTTTGTTCCAATCCTTAAGTTTCTGCTTATAGTTCTTTAATTTTTGTTGGAATTTGTACATGCGAGTTTTGTGAGTGATCGTCGCCTTGACCCACCATGTAGGAGCATTTTCTTGGAAGTTAGAATTGGTAAGCCATAATTTTTTGAATATAAATGGTTTTCTATGAGGGGAACTCAAGGTATCCAACCACAATTGAATCGATCAATGATATGATCCTAAGCGAGGGAGGATGTTGTCTTCCAAAAGGTGCCCTTCCAACACGAGGGACTCCGATATAAGGAATCGATCAAGCCTAAAAGCAACTTGATGAGAGACGGATTGACGGTTCGACCAGGTACATGTCCTGTTGATGGTGTTGAGGTGTACCAAACACAGGTCATCAATAACTTTTTGAAAGCTATTGTTGTCATTGTCCATTCTTCGATTGACTCCATGCTTTTCCTTAAGAGATATAATTGTATTGAAGTTGCCTCCCATAATCCATTGCTTTTGTCCCACTATTGCGCCCAGATATGACAGGATCTTGAGGAAGGATTCCTTATGCAACGACATCTGTGGTTCATAGGTGTTGGTGATTTCAATATACCAGATATAAAAAGTATGCATAATAGAAATAAAATGCTAGAAATCGCAGAATAACAGTAATATAACCAACATAATCTCCACAGTAACACATAAATGATATAAGAACAACAACAGAAATAACACTTTGATTTAGAAAGCAATGTTCACGGGCCTCTTTCAGGGGGCAACCTCCAGTCGAGCAGCGCTCTGTTACAATAATCTCCAAGCTAGGGTTTTCATACCCTCGACCCTTATTTATACTAAATATGTCTATCAAGAGAAGCATCTAGAGGAAGATCCTTCTAAAAGGGTAAGCTTCTATTAGGTCTTCTTACATCCGCCTTATTCTATTTTATTGAAAGGCCTTATTAATATTGATCTTTATTACATCCGAATATATTGATATACCTATGTGCAGGTTAGGACCCTAACATGTCTGCCCCCTTAAAAACAGCCTTGTCCTCAAGGCTTGAGATGTGGAAACTGCTGCAGAATGGTAGTTGGTTCCCAAGTGGCATATGCTGGAGTTATATCTTTCCACTGAACTAGCACTTCCTTGATGGTTCTCTGATGCAGATGATGCTCACGCTAGTCCAAAACTGCTTCTGGTTGTAGCCAAATGGACCCTTCTTCAGCTAACTCGGGAAGGTTGGTTTTAACTTGGCACCTAGTTCCAATCACCTTCTTCAAGCATGAAACATGATAAACATGATGTAGCTTCGATTGACTGGGCAGAGCTAACTGATAGGCGACTTGTCCCACACGCTTGAGAACTGTATAAGGACCATAAAATTTGGGTGCTAGCTTCTGACAATGCTCGACCTTGAGGGAAGTTTGCTTGTATGGTTGCAGTCGTAGAAACACTTGATCCCCTTCTGCAAATTGACATTCAAAGTGACCTTGATCTGCTTGTTTCTTCATGCGATTCTGTGCCATGACCAAGTTCTCTTTAAGGGTACGAAGAATATCCTCTCGAACTATAAGTGTTTGGTCAACCGCCTGGACCTTCGAGGTACCCGATAAGTATGAGAGCACTGAAGGTGTCCATATACCGCTTCAAAAGGAGTCATGCGTGTAGTTGTATGGTAGGAAGTGTTGTAACACCATTCAACTAGGGGTAACCATTGAGCCCACTGATTTTTCTTTTCAGAGGCAAAACACCTTAGATATGTTTCCAAACACTTGTTGACAACTTCTGTTTGACCATCAGTCTGGGGATGATAAGCTGTGATGAGATGCAATTGGGTGCCCTGTAGCTTAAACAGTTCTTGCCAAAAATTGCTTGTGAAAGTTGGGTCACAATCAGAAACAATAGAGTGCGGCATGCCATGAAGCTTGAAGACTTGGTCCATGAAATTTGATCCACCGTGGATGCTGTAAATGGGTGTTAAAGAGCACAGAAATGAGCATACTTGGAAAGGCGATCCACAAACACCATTATGACTGATTTATTTCCCGATTTGGGTAAGTTGGTAATAAAGTCCATAGAGATATCCTTCCAAATAGCAGGTGGAATCAGAAGCAGTTGTAGTGTGCCTGGAGATTTTATTGTTTCTCCCTTGTTGTGTTGACACACCTCACATTTAGCGACAAAATTACGGATGTCCTGTTTCATACCATCCCAGAAAAAAGAACGTTTGACCCTGTCATAGGTTTTGTGAACCCGGAGTGCCCCGCTGTGGGTGTAGCATGAAGCTCAGAAAGTACCGTGGATTTAAGCTTTGATTGTTTGCTTAAATACAAATGGCCTTTGTATCGAAGCTCATCCTAGAGCCAAGAGTACCCTGGGGGAGCTGGAGCATTGGTATGCAATTGCTGGATCAGATGCAAACTTTTGGTATCTTGTAGCCATTCCTGGCACATAGCTTGGAGCCAATCTGGTACAATGAAGGAAAGAGAAAAAAGGGATCCTTCTTCTTCATATTTTCAGGACAATGCATCTGCCACCACATTGTCTTTGCCCTTCTTGTAAATGATCTCATAATCATATCCAAAGAGCTTAGTCACCCATTTTTGTTTCTCCGGGGAGGAAATGCGTTGTTCCAAAAAGTACTTGAGGCTTTGATGGTCTGTCTTAATTTGGAAACGTTGCCCCAAGAGATAAGGGCGCCACAGATCAATGGCATGCAGAATAGCCAACATTTCCTTTTCATAAATGGGTTTGCCCAGATTCCTTTCAGATAGTTGCT
>ML784521.1:259524-274772 GCA_009831015.1 Picea engelmannii
TAAATAAGGTAATAAGTGTTAAGGGATATAGAATTTAAGAGTCAATAATAATTATTTGTTATAAGGATTAAAGGTTATATGTATTCATTGTCATAGGGGTTAATGATTATAGGGATTAAATTATGGGTTATAAAAAATAAGTGCAATGGGTTAATTGGTACATAATATTAGTATTATTGATTATTATTGGTTAAGAGTTAGTGATTGTAGGAATTAGAGGTTAAAGACTAGAGATATAAAAATTAAGGGTTGTTATGGTTAGGAATTCAAACTATTAAGAATTTGTGGATATATGTGTTAGGGGCTAGGGTCATACAATAGGTAAAGTGTTAGTGGTTTTAATGGTTTAAGTCCTAGTTATTAAATTTTACAAGGGTTATGAATTGAATTTTATTGGGGTTATATGGTAAGGGTTACAAGGTTTAGAGGTTATAATGTTTACACTTAGTATATGTTATAGAGCTAATTGAAGTGATAGTGGTTATATGGCAATTAAGGTGACAAATGGGGTAGTTAGGGTATACTAGGAGGTAATGATGATCTTATCCGGAGGCATAATACTGAACTTTATGATACTGAGTATGAAGGCTTATATGAGTAATTTTGGGTGAGATCCATCCTAGGGTACTTTGTGGGTCAAGTGCCTCCCAAAGTAAATGACCAGGAGATGGATCTATGAGGTATGGGAACCCTTTTTGCTAGCAATGCATGCACATGTAGAACCTGACAAAAGTGTTCTTCCAATTCCTATTTAATATCCCTAAACATGTCTATGAAATCATTATGTGTGGCCCATGGGTATGCAAGAATACCCTAGTGGTCATGAACCAATGGTCCCATGATTTATTAGTTGACTAAGAGGCCCAACTAGATTTCCCAATTTTGGTTAACTTTGTTGGTCCTATCCAAGTAAACTTTGCCCAAGGGCTTGGTTTAAAACTAGTTGAACTCATGACAAATAAAAGTGAAAACTTCCCACTCTTATGAATCTATCTTATGAAAGCACAAGGAAACCATGATACTTGAAGTTTAAGGGATGTCAACAATATGTTTTTTGATCAAATCTCCATTGATAGTGGTTGTAATATAGGAGGAAAAACAACTCTTCATCTCCTTTCTAGATTACTTGGAAGCTAAATTGGAAGGAAAAAGGCGGGTCCTTCACTTGTATATTGACATTGTATATTTTCTATAACTTCAAAGAACAATACTTGTTGTTTTAAACAACTACAGATAATGTCTAGAAGGTACATGTATATTATGGTAGACAAAGTTTGTGTACTTGGAAACATGATTTGTATTCGACTACTAGGGATAAGGCTCTCTCAAAGTCAAACCTAATATATTGTTAGATTATTAAATAATAATTGAAGGGAAAATACATTTTCTCTAAGGATATTCAATATGATATTTAATATCAAAGGATCTTGAAAAGTGGTCCTCAAAAAAGCTAGAAGAGTTTTCAAGGTTTAGAGGTGATTCTCACACTTTATTTTATTTGAATCCTTCTTGCCCCACTATCTACCTTCCTAGGTGGTGAAGGTGTCTCTGTGCAACACATACACATCTTCACTCTCCCACCATGCACCCTCCCAAGGGGGTGAAGGTGTGCCATCCATCCTCCCCAAGAGTGAAGATCTATGTGTATTTTTTATTCTGATTTAATAAATCTTGCAAGAACTTTTTATAGAGGAGGTCCCCTCTAAGAATAATGCATTTTTAAAGGATTATTACATTGACTTTACTTCCTTTGTGTTAGAGGAAATTGAGTGTTCATCATTGTTCCTATGTGTTTTATAGGTTTTTAAAGATTTCTTAGGGTTTTCCATAGAAAGTGTTTTCTAAAGCTTGTTCTTAAAAACTTCTTTTTGCTAGAAGGATTTCAGATCATGATAATCATTGGTGCTATATATATAATACTTGTGTAAGAGCAGTACTTTTTTTTTTTTTTTTTATTAATTTTTGGTTGCTTTATAATAATTTATAAATGCTTCCTTGATTAGCGAAATAACAAATATATACACAACATTTAAAAAAACAAGGGTTTCATTACACAATCACTACATGAAAAAATCTTATAAATTTAAAGGAGTTAAAAGCTATTGGAAAAAAAATATTATAAAAGTTAAAAAAGCACTCATACCCTCATAAACATTAAAAATAAATTTATGATAAATTATTATTTATAATTTAATTTATAATTTATAATTTAATTTATAATAAATTTATGATAAATTTTAATTATAATTTATAATTTAATTAAATTATATTATAGTGTAATATTTTTATTCTTAGTAAATTATAATTAATTTATTATCAAATAATTTTATTTAAATTATAATAAAATATTTTTTTATAAATAAATTAAAGTTACCAAAAAATTATATATTAAATTAAATATTATAAATTAATTTTAAATTTTAAAATATAAAATTTTATTTGATAATTGAAAGATATTTTTGATAAGATTAATTTAACTTAATTTTACACATCATTATCATGTATAAAAAATTAATTAAAAGAATATTAAACATTATCATATATCGATTCTATATTACACGAATATAACGTTTAATACGACAGATTGTCGAACGACGGCCAATACCACTCTGTGTTACCAGCAGTGCCAGTCTGCATTGTACCCATGGGGCATAAGGGGAAACAACTGTCTGGTCAGTGTATCCACCCGGTGTGCTCAGAACAGGTAACAGCATAGCAAGCAGGTACACGTGTTAGCGAGGTTGGCACGAGGACGAATGGTTAAGTTCTTCGAGGAGAAAATTAATTAATGATGGCGGCTATCATCATTAGCAGGAGTGGAGACGAGGACGAATGGCAGCGGAGTGGAGACCTTGGAGGACGAACTGCTTTTTGCGTTACGAGGCTCGCAGCTTTTTCAATACTTCCATCATCCCGTCGCCGCCACCGCAACCGCCAGGGGAAAGTCCTCCGGTATCCGGTATGTTCTTTAACAATGATAAGTGATATAATGGTTTTGTTCATTTTCGGAAATAAGACATCGCAAATTTACTAAGGCACAGTCAATTTACTAAGGCTTCAAGAGCAAATTTGCAGGAGGCAAAAGTTCGATCGTGCTTGGTATAACTCTGGGCGTATTAGCCGCTACGCTTGGATTAATTGCAGCCATATGCCTTTGGAAGTGGAATTTTCGTCGAAAACCTTGGATTAATTGCAGCCATATGCGCATTTCTCGAACCAGAGGTCCTGAAATTGCTAAATCACTAGTTTGCGCCTATAAACTTGTGTTTTGTGAACTGCTCATCTATTTCTTTACCGCAAAATAAATAGACGCCTGGTAAATGTTTTCTCAGGTGAAGGAATTAACTTATCGCTCAGTACGACATATTCAAGTACGACATACTGAGAGAGGCCGCGTCCAATTTTAATGAAGAAAACAAGCTTGGAGAAGTAGGTTTTGGATCCGTCTTTAAAGTTAGCGCTTAATATCGTTGCTTTCCCTCTAATTATATATTTGGAACCTTCAGCTTTTTCCCTGAAGAATAAAAATAATTTTGGAGTTTATTGTCCTGCTGTAGGGGGTTCTACCTGATGCAAGAGAGGTTGCAATTAGCGTAGTCGGAAGTATGGCGGATGATCGTCCCCAGTCCTTGCTCAGCGGGCGTCCGAAGAGTTATTCGGAGCTCCGTTCATCGTACGCACCAGGGTCCCACGTTTATGATACCCCGTGTGACAGTATGAAGAGGCTCTAAAATTTTCACCGGATTTACGCTTCTTTCGTGCGCTATCTGGTTGTGACCCTGAGTGTAGTGTTGCATGCCTCTTTTAGAGAGGTGACGGACTGAACTTCTGGACGAACTTCCGGTAAACAGAAAATACCGGCGTGCTCGAGGTATGTCTTTGACCTTGCATGATTTTATTCTGTGGATTTTTTCTGGTTCGTGTGGTTTAAGGCGTGGTATTTTGGTGATTTCGATGTGCGGCAAGTTTTCGGTGTAATTTCGGCTTTTCTGTAACTCTTTTTCGGTTTTGTTGCGATGACATCACTGTTTTTTTTTCAAAATTTTGGAGTTTTTCGACCATTTAACCTTCACAAAAATTACAATGACATTGTTTTTTTCGGTTTAATTTTAGGTCAATACCAGACATCCCTACTTTAAAAAGTCTCCAAGAACTCTCTGAAGTAATCACATATGTAATCAAATATAACGAATTGAGTTAGAACCCTACTTTAAAAAGTCTCCAAGAACTCTCTGAAGTAATCAAATATAACGATTTGAGTTAGAAGCCAACTTCTTTAGATATAGACTACTCGGCCAAGAACGGCCAAGCCTGAAGGCTATAGACACCACCCAAGAACGGCCAAGCCTGAAGGCTAGACACCACCCAAGGCTCCATAGATACCACCCAAGACTCCATACCCCAAGGTCGTAGGTGAAAATTGTTTATAATATGCAAATGATATAATTTATTCATGTTGCAATCAGCAATTATTTCAGATTGCAAATATGTTGCAAGGGTTGTGATACCATAATAAAGTGTAAACATATTGGATAATCTTGATACAGATTAAATAATCTTGATACAGTTTAAGAGAAACAAAATATTGTATTTGCTTGGTTGTTGATTCTGTTTAAGCATATTTGACTCAATTTTTGGCCACAAAGGTAGCCTATATACAAGAATTACACATGCATGTGAATATAGGGGCACAAACTAATAGTTTGCTTAAAACGCAAATTTTTTGAACTATGAATCTTAACTAATTTTAAAAATAAAAAATAAAAAAATATTAAACATTTGCCATGTGTCCTTATTCATTATCTTCCATCAATATCAACCGTCGACATTGTATTTCTGATTTAGCCATTCAACCTGCTTATGTAAGACATCGGCATTTTCTCTTTTTTGGAGACATATTGATTATCTTCCATCAATATCTTACCGTCGCCATTGTATTTCTGATTTAGACATTCAACCTGCTTATGTAAGACATTGGCATTTTCTCCTTTTTTTTTGGAGATTTAGTGTGACCATGTACATATATAATCATAGAGTATGTCGATGGTATTTATTTTTCCGTTCTTGCAGACGAAAGCCTCCATTACATTTTCACTTCTTCCTCCGTTATATCATCTGGATTGGTTGGCCCCAACATTTTCCCTAAAATTTCTCATAGCTTTTTCTTTGGAAACCAAAATTTTAAATTCTCTTATAATCCCATACCATAACTGCTTATTAACATAATTTTTGGTTTTTGTCTCTTATGCTTCTTAATACTTTTCCTTTCTCTTTTCAATTGTTGTGAAGGTGTAGCCCTAGGCAGAGAGGCACTGAAAATAAAGGTGATGGAAGGAACAAGCTTAAACTTATTTCTATGAGGCAATAATTATTTTGATCGTTTTTGTACAATTTATTTTCATTTAAGTTGTTGTTGGTCGTACCCTAATCCATAAATAAATTAATTTTTGATTTCATGATTGCAGTAGGATGGAAGTGAACTCAAGTTTCCTTTGGCCAGCTACTCTTCTCTGCAAACATTGTTGTTGAATACTTGCACCATCTCAGATATGTGTTTATCTATTTACCCTGAAAATAAAGGTGATGGAAGGAACAAACTTATTTCTATGAGGCAATAATTATTTTGATCATTTTTGTACAATTTATTTTCATTTAAGTTGTTGTTGGTCGTACCCGAATCCATAAATAAATTAATTTTTGATTTCATGATTGCAATAGGATGGAAGTGAACTCAAGTTTCCTTGGGCCAGCTACTCTTCTCTGCAAACATTGTTGTTGAATACTTGCACCATCTCAGATATGTGTTTTAATCCATAAATAAATTAATTTTTGATTTCATGATTGCAATAGGATGGAAGTGAACTCAAGTTTCCTTTGGCCAGCTACTCTTCTTTGCAAACATTGTTGTTGAATACTTGCACCATCTCAGATATGTGTTTATCTATTTACCCCCATCTTGATGAATGAACTTGCTCATTTGGATCGAGAAGGATCAAATGTACACGTCCTCATAAGAGGAGGATGAGAAAGTAAAAGAAGTTTTAGTGTGGGTTGGATGAAGATGAATATGAACATGAGGTAGGTAGCTTGCATTCATGTTTATGTAACTTTGTGTCCATGTTTTCTGCACTTCATAGATTGCATTGATTGCTTTTTTAATGGGTAACTTTCCAACGGATTGAAAATTTGGAAATAAACCACTCTCTCCCCTAAAATTTAATACAAGAAAGAGTGTCAGCATCTCCTCGATTCATTACATTGATAGCAATCAACACCATTAATAAGCCACAAATGACAATACACTACGCGGGGTAGGAGTATGACCACCGTGATTTGAACAAAGGTTATCGTGGTGACAATTGCCCCAAGTTATCCCTAGACCACAACACGACGGATTGATTGCATTGATTATTTCCCACGCTTTCTTTGTTGCATTTATTTTTTGATTGCAAAGGGATGAAATCCAACTCAAGTTCATGTGAGTGTGTTGCAAACAATGCAACCATTGATTGCTTGTCGCTTCTTGTATGTTAGGCATTTATTTATTTTCTCATATGTTTAATAACAAAGTTGCTCATCCATATCATGAATTTTCTCATATGTTTAATAACGAAGTTGCTCATCCATATCATGAATGAATGAATTGTGGAGGTGCATAGAAGGAGAATACGAGGAGGAAGAAATTGTAAGGGTAAAAAAAAAGGCAGTAAATAAGAAAAGAAAAATATTTTTAAAAAGGGAAAAATAGGTAGGTGCTTATGGAGTGAAGTAGTAGAACTTGAAAACCAACTCTCATGAAATAACAAGCTTAGCTTCTCTCTATCATTATCTTATCTTATCTACTTTATTACTATCTTATCTACTTTATTACTAGCTGATTCCAATGGTAGAAGCAAGACCTAGCCCAGGGTACACAACATTAACATCCCTATAGAGACAATGCTTCCAATTCTGATTCTGGGACAATTCAACCAAGATTTGTTTCTTCCATGATTTGGTTACCCCCTCACTTCTTTATGAACGTGAAGTCTTAGGGCCTCCTGTACTTGCAACAAAATGGCTATATTTGTATCAAGAGGGTGCTTATCAATATGCTATCAAAGCATATTCAGTTTAGGAAAACAGTTCCTCACTTGATCATCTTAGTTAAATGTGGGACATGTCTGTATTTCACCTCAATAATATTCCAAGTTATGAACATGCTACATAAGATTTGATGAATGGATGACTCTTAATGAGGTTAGAATAGATATACGTTTTTAGCACTCTAATCTTCTATGTTCTTGGCTAGACAAGGATATGGTTGTTGTTGGTATACTAAAGCTACTACTCTTCTCCAATTGTTGAATATTGACATAGAGAGAATCCCCCCTCTAAAGTTTTTGATGGATTCTCCTCATCTCACTAAGTGTAAAATTAATAATGGCCTTCGTGAGGAGATCTACAGGGTATATGTGAAGACAATGTGGACAAATTCGAGGGAACCTTGATCACCAAAGCTTCTCCACTACCAATTATATTTGCACCTTCTTGTCATAACATCTTACACGGAGATTCTTGCCTTCCTTGAGACTCCTCCTAGCACATCTTCATGTATGTTGTCACGTACTTCAATTGGAGTTCAATTATTGCATTCCTCGATACTAACATACCTGTAGATTTTGTCTTCGTGAGCTAGAGTTTGAGGATCATTTCATCTTAGATGCCTATCTACTATGAAATTAATGGGTGGTATTATTACCTATTCAGATTCATAGGGTTCCTTTATGGCTCCAATAGAATATGAGATTGAAGGCCCGTCTCTTCATTGTCTTCCCCCTTAAAGCACTTCGAGCTCCCTTCCTTGTACTTTGTCCTCTTAGTTTGACTTCTTCAATCTGGCTACTCTTGGATAAGGATGTTACAAACAAAATGTAATTATAGCTTGTCAAATTCTATCTTTTTCCTGGGAGGGTTTCTATTTTAAGTCTCACATAGAGTTGACATGGAAGGAAATTATCATCAAGTGGAGCTAGAATGATTAGATTGAAGAAGGTAATGTGAGACAGGGATAAGGGACGAAGCCCAAGGGGAATCCCAAGGGTCATATCTTGGGTCATATCTTGACCACTAGAAAGGTTAGTCAATCAATCTCTCTATTGGTCTCCTAAGTGGGAATGAAACTTGAACTTTCCTCCTTTGTTTCTTGTTATGGTCAATTCATGTTATATCAATCGAATAGCAATAACGAGTACAATTTACAACTCTTATCTCTCTCTTGTTACCAAAGGGATATGTTCGTGATAAGGTCAATTAATGTCATATCAATTTAAGAGCAATAATGAGTATTGTTATCACTAAAACTTGCACCCTAGGGCGAAGCCTTCACAAGGTGCAAAGACTAGTGGAACATTAGAAATGTTGCCACTATCACCTAGACAACTACTTCCCTCATTTTAGTGACGGATAAGTCCAACACAAGGGAAGCTTCCCTAGTAGTACCTAGTGTTCTTAAGGCAAGATAATTGAAGTCCTAGGTCACCTATGTAACTACCCAAATTACCATCAATTTAATATGATAGATAAGTTATGGATCAGGGGGTTACCATATTTTAGGGTTTCTTCACTTTAGGTCTGTTTTAGAGGGTTTATCAAGTGATTATCTAATGCCAAATTATCCCCAAATAACACAAATCTGAAAATTACTAAAGGCTGTTGTAAGACTTGCATAAAAGATAAGAAATTACAGCAGTAAACAAGCTATAACAACAATGTATTTCAGCCACTTAAGTAGATTGTAAACAAGTGAAATTTAGGGCTAAAATGAGGAATAAAACTAGGGTTAAAGTAACTTAATAATTCTGAAAATTTAAGAGAATATAACAACCAATAAAACCAAGACGTTCAGCCCTAAAATTGTTGTAATATAAACCAACTATGCCAATTTTCCAAGAGATGATTTTAGGTCAAATACTTGAAAGAAAATGCTAGGATTTTAGGTCAAAAATGTGTAAGAAAACCCAAACATCAAGCGTTTTTGATGGCTGAAAATTAAATGTAAGCTAAAATAACCCTAGATTTACCCTAAAACAAAGATAAAAATTGGAATTTTGAATTTAAGATTGACTAGATGAGAAAATACTAGCGTCCACTAATTTTTTGGGGGCATATGGGGTCAACTAAGGACTCTCTTGAGAAAATCTAAGTGAAACTAGGGTGATAGTTAGGGTTGTCCACTACAAACCCTAGCAAATTTAGCTACTGCCTTACAAGCTTCAAGATAGTTCAGGGGAAGATACTGCACTAGTAATCTTCGAAGAGCTTTGAAGAAGGGGATTTTTCAAGAAAGTAGAAAGAGAGTGCACCACCACCACTAGAGAAGCACAACTACACTTACAATCATTCATAAAAAAATCCATAAAGACTTGGAGAGACCACTTACTCAAGAAATCGATTCATCCATAAAACCCTAGCCAATAACATCCATGAAATTTTGTAAGCATCCCACAAGACATCATCTTCAAGAAGTCGCTCTAGTTATCCATCCTTAGCAAAAATATAGAAGTCATAGTAAATAAGTAGTGTTCTCCACAAGTTCTACAAATGGGTTACAAATGAGAAGTGCTTCTCTATTTATATGAAGACATCTAAAAACCCTCTCAATATAAAAGTAATATTCTCCTATTTTTAGCTTAAAAGAATATAAAATACCATTATCTCTTTACAAACCCTAGAGATATGGTAAAAAATACATGAACTATGAGGTGCTTAATCCATTTATACAATAATATCCATGATGCATGAGTGAATGAGTCAAAAGATCTCAAAGATGCTATTCAATGATAATCCTCTCGCGATAGATTTTAAAAGCTTCATAAATGTGTCAGTTTTTCCCAAATTTCTATTATAGCCACATTTTGAAAATCCCATGGCCATTTTGCATCTAATGGCATTAGTCTAGTGGAATTTTGGGCATTTTGTTAAAAGATAATTGCTCATGAAGTTGGTCTCCTTCAAAACATGTGCTAAAATCCCAATGCAACTTAAAAAGTAAGTCATGTTAAATGTAAATTCCATTAGGTAGAGAAACATCAAGTATCATCTTCTAACTTCGCAATAACTCATAATTCATACCACTTTTGCCAAGTTTAGGTATGATGGGGGTATCATTAACCCTTGTAACCTGTGTCAACACCCAAGAAGAGTAGTTCCCAAGAAAGTTAATCAAGAGGCATGTGTATGTTGAAAAAACCTCAATCCCCAACACTTAGATAAATTATTACCTTGTGTTTTTCCTTGCTTATAAATAAATTACGGTACACAAGATACAATATATTGGTTGAAAATAATAAAACAACAGAAGCAAAATAGAAACCAAACTTCACACAACACAAAAATTTTGCCCTTCAAATCAACTTTTCATTAAATAATGACTACAAGCTTACAAGGGCTCCCAAATTGGAAAATGAGAACAGAAGTAGAAAATTACAACAAACCCTGATAGCTTGATCTGCTGCCCAACACCTTTGTCGTTGACTGTATGGCTTTGTACGCCCCCCGTCTATCCTGTACAACGCGTATGTATGTGCCGTAGCCTTTTGTCCGCACATATACGCTCCTTGGACTGCTAGTGCTTGCGTACCCACACCTTGTTGAACTTGCGCTGCGTGTACCCACACCCTGAACCGCCTGTGAGTCATGTATGTACATGCCATGTGAGGCGTGTGTGTACGTGCCCTGGACTATCTGTTCGATGCATACGACGTCTGAGACTCTATACGGTCTGTACCTGCTGTTTCCCACTTGCTTCTTTCTCTTTTGGATTGAACTAATCTCTAGGTTAAAGTCCTTCTTCACTCTTGCTAAGATCTCCTTGAGCAAAAGTCCTTTTCTCTCTATTAGTCACTCACTCCAAATAGATGTGTCTTCTCCTTTTTCCTTGGCTGCCTTTTATAAACATTAAGTTGAATCCCTAACCCTAATATCCAAAGTGATTAACGGTTGAGATTATATCTCACCTCACTTGAGATTAATTGTTGAGATTAAGTCTAAATCACTAGTGTCATTAAATTACATTTTATTTAACTTTTCCTAACTCAATTAAAAAGAGATTGATTTTAATAATTCCTTTAATTAAAGTGATTTTCCAAAGTCTTTGAAAGGTCCTTTTGACTACTTTCACACGTCTATTAGACCCGAGCGGAAGTACCTGTCCAATGCTGCAAACATCAACACTCCCTCTTAGCAAGGAAGACACTTTTTGAAGAGTCACCTGGAATTGGTTGTCCCTTCGACCTTGGAATAATATCTGTTAGTGCCATGAAGTTTGGAAACTTCTTCAGAGGCTTGCTGTCTCTGACAATGCTCCTAGGAGCCATGCTCCTGAGCATCCTTCAATGTTTGCTCAAACCACATAGGTCTCCTGGCAGAGCTAGAGGGGGGTAACTCCTCCTCCCCACCTGAAGGTCGACTCCCTGAAATGGAAGCCTTTGAACACCGTTATCCCATCGAAACCTCCTGTTCCTCGTCCTCTGCCATTGGTGGTGGCTCCTGAGACTTCCTAAATGCTAATCTCTCCTTGAACTTAACATCTTGACTTACAACTGTCTTCCTCTGTGCTAGAATGAAGATCTTGTATGCCTTTGAAGTCTTGTTATATCCCACAAGTATGCCCTTTTGTCCTGAAGGCTCCAACTTGGTCCTCTTCTCCATAGGCACATGAATGTATATTGGACAACCAAAGATCCTCAAATGTCCTATTTCTAGCTTCACTCCTGGGAATGTTTCCCTTAGGAGTCTTGTCCCCCAATATCATGTGAGGACTCTTGTTCTGCACATACAGTGTTTTGTTACATGCCTTCACCCAAAGGAATATAGGCAGATCTTGGTCATGTGTCATAGCTCTGGCAGAACCGATGATGGACCGGTTCTTTCTCTCCGCAACCCCATTCTGTTGAGGGTTGTATGAGACTGTCCACTCCCTCTTGATCCATGCCTCCTTGCAGAAATTATTGAAGTCATTGGAGGTGTCCTCTCCCCCATTATTCAGCCTCAAGCCCTTGATCTTCTTCCCTGTCTAGTTCTCCACCTAGGCCTTGAACTCTCGAAATCGATTGAAGACCTCATCCTTGGTCTTCATAAAGAAGATCCAAATTTTCCTTGAAAAGTCATCAATGAATGTCACATAATATAGTGCTCCCTGCACTGATGCTACTGACATCGATCCACTCACATTTGAATGTATAAGATCCAAGATTCCCTTGGATCTACTCTCGCTGCTTGGAAAAATAACATTGGCATTCTTGCCAAGTGCACACCCTTTTCACATGCCCTTTTGATCAATATTAAAATCTGGGAGATCGGTGACAATCTCCCTCATGATCGACAATGCCCTGTAATGTAGGTGTCCCATCGTCTTGTGCCATAGCTCACATAGGCTGTCACTATCATGTACCAAGGCATGAACAGACTTGACCTACAGGCTATATAAATTTCCCTCTATAACCCCAATGCTCATTGATGTGTCAAGGCTATATCCCTCTGGACATACAAGTACTTTCCCTTTCTTGAACATGATGACAAAACCCCTGTCCTCCATAACTGAGACCGAGAGAAAATTCTTCTTCAGTGTTGGTACATATAGCACATCCCGGGCCTCAAACGAACCACCTAACTCAAGCTGGAACAAGATTGTTCCCTCACCCTTCATTGCATACTTGGCATCACCACCAAGCTCCACATGGATCCCTGAGTCCTCCTTTAGAATGCATAATAGCTCTCGTGATTCTGTCATATGATGCAATGCATCACTATTCAAGAACCATGCACTCTTAGTGATTGTGTGGGTAGAAAGGCAGGAGGCTAGTGTGAATTCGTTCTCAAACTTAGCTGTAAACTCATCCGACTGATTTTCTACTAATGCTGCTACGTACTGCAAATTCCCTTGTCCCTTCTTCTTCTTTGGACACTGAGATGCATAATGACCACTCTTTGGCATGCAAAACACTTGATCTTACTCAAGTCCTTCTTCTTAGTCGACTGTGAGTTTTCCCCCTCACTGTTACCCTTGGAACCCTTTCCTTTGCCCTTCTTGGCCTGACTGACCAGGGCCAGATTTTCCTCTCCATCTCCATTTCCCTCGAGTCTCTTGCTAGATGCAATCATCCCAAAGCCTCTCCCAATTGGGAATTTTCTCTCGAGCGCAGATTCCCTTGAAAAATGGTTCCCATAACTTGGTGAAACCATTCAATGCCACATTTACAAGTTCTACGTCATCCAGTTTCTCCCCAATGGCTACACGATGATCACGTGTCTACGTGATCCTCATGCAGTAGCTGGTAACATTGTCAGATCTTGACATTTGGATGGATCTGAGCTTGTTTCTCTGATCATCTTCGTGTTCATGTTTTCACTCTAGAACAAATCCACTAGAGCCTTGAACATCTCTTTGGTTGACTGCTTCTTTGCCACGTGAGGGTTCAAATGATCCTTCACAATGTCCATGATCACTCTCTGGGATTTTGATGTCCTTTTTCTCATGAGCCACCTTGTAAGTTGCATCTGTTGGTACATGAACAACCTTTTCTACAATCTCCCAAAGGTCATGTTCCTTCAAAAACAAGGTTACCTCGCCTTCCAGGATAGGAAGTTAGATGCTCCATCCCATCGGTCTTCAAACTTTACACTGATTGCTACCATTTCTAGATTTGAACAAAAACAACTTCCATGTGCTTATTCCTTCAAGCACCCACAAGAATTTCGATCTATAGAGATCTCCTTGTAGATCTAACAGATTTGCTGCACAAACTGTTGTTTATTTGAAATTGGTCTCCCTCTCAGACTGCAAGCTTTGATACCATGTTGAAAAAATTTCATTCCCTAACACCTAGATAAATTATTACCTTGTGTTTTTCCTTGTTGATAAATAGATTACATCACACAGAATAAAATATACTGGTTGGAAATAATAAAACAATAGAGGCAAAATAGAAACCAAACTTCACACAATACAATTTTTTTTTTCCCTTCAAATATGTTTTTCACAAAATAATGACTCCAATCTTACAAGGGCTCCCAAACTAGGAAATCTACCCACTGTCAACAGAAACACAAAATTACAGAAAAACCCGACAGTGCAATATGCTGCCCAACACCTCTGTCGTTGACTGTACGACATTGTATGCGCCTTGTCTAGCATTGTACAATGCATATGTACACGCCCTAGCTTTCTGTCCAGCCCGTATACGAGACTTGCACTGTTGGTGCCTGCGTACCCGTGCCCTAAACGGCCTATGAGGCGCGTATGTGCATGCCTTTGACTATCTGTCCAGCGTTGTCCGTGACTCTGTATGACCCATACATGTGGTTGTGCCTATCGTTACTGCCCACTTGCTTCCTTCTCCTTTGGAATGAACTGTTCTCTAGGTGAAAGTCCTCGTTCACCCTTGCTAAGATCTCCTTGAGCAAAAGTCCTTTGCACTATGAGTCACTGACTCCAAATAGATGTGTCTTCTCCTTTCACCTGCCCAAAGACACAAGAAAATCCAACTTGCAATGATATATGTTAGTATGGATCAACAAGTTAAGCTTGATGTCCCTAATTTGCAACAGTAGATGACATTTTATATAAAAAAAATAAAGCATCTAAATCAGCATGTAAATCATGAGATCAATGAACAATATTACCAATGAGTGTGGCAATCAATTATGACTTTAAAATGGCACTTTAAGGCTGAATAAAGCAAGCTGTTATAACATGTGTTTTCTGCAGAAAATTGCAGCCTTATGGCTGTAGCTTTCAGTCACTTATATCAACAAATTACACCATCAAAATATGCCAACAGTTAGCCCCAAAGATGCGCCCTAGTTAGTAGAGTAAATGAGCAAAATTTATGAGCTAGTCTAGGGTTAGTTTAGGAGTTATGGTTAGTAGTTTATCTAGGTTAGATCAGCGCTAATGGCTGTAGGTTAGGGTTTGTAACAACAATTAAAGTAGTGGGAGAGAGGGGATGCCCTAGTAGGGGAAGACTCCTCTCAACAAAGCAAACCAACTCCAAGCAAGAGACCTTTCAAAAGATAAAAAATCACGTTTCCCAAGGAACTGATTTTATATCTCCAATGCAAAAAATATATGACTAGTGTCTTTACTATTGGGTTAATGGAGTCAAATAAAGAAAGAGCTAGAGAAGCTACCTCCTTGGGGGTGTAATCCCTTTTATTTCCCAAGGCAAGTTCCTCTAGCTAGGGTTTAAGCTAAGAGGGTGTATGCC
>ML784521.1:302160-315732 GCA_009831015.1 Picea engelmannii
GGGACGTCTCCCTTGGACTTGCCCTCCTAAATAGAAAGAGCCCCCCATCGAGGTGACAGTGGGTGGGGAAGCTCCTGTTACGCCGGTTTCAAGCCCTGACTCAAGCTCTTGGACCTTTCCTACAAACCGTGCGATAACAATGCCCTCTTGACAAAGCTTTACAGAACCTTCAATAGTTCTGTCTTCTCCCTGAACTCGAGACAGAGTTCCTTCCTGTGCACTCCTTGCACCTCTGATGATGAAGGTTCAACGCTATCCCTCTTGAGATTTCCTGAGGTTGTCTCACCTCTGTCAACACAGACCTTGCGGACTATGTGCACTCCTTGCACTCGGAAACTCCAAGACGGGAAGAAATTGAAACTTATGAAATACTTCACCAGTTATGCATTCAAAACACGAAATGCATAAAAACATGCAAACACATACAGACAATTCATGGCAGGAAATAATGCTCTTCTATTAATTCAGAAATGCCTATTCAAGGTGTTTACAAAGGCGAGACTGTAACAAGTCTCAGCTCTCTCTCGAGACCTCTCTGCTATGGTCTCTCCTCCTATCTCTCTCTCTAATTTCTTCATTACAAAAATGAGGGCTCCCATGAGCTTATCCTCAACCACCGTCTCTGAGCTATCGCTATCACAGAGCGGCTCCTACGACTACATTACATAAATGGATGCCCAGTCCTGACTACGTCTTGGGCTTGCTGCAGGCAACCATTAAAGGAAACCTCAACCACTACCTGTACAAAGGTGTGGTCTGGCATTAAAAGCCTTCCAACATTTATTGAAATTTCGAATTTCAAAATTGAGAGGGCTGCGCCTCTCCCTTTCTCCATTAAATGCGTGCTGGATGTGTTGGCTGGCTAACACATTGTTGACATGAAGCGATGCTCCTGCATCACCAAAATTCTGAAGGATCTTTATAACATACTTCCCTTTCCCTAGGAATATTTCTCCACGCTTCTACCATACTTCTAGTCCCAAATAATAATGAATGAGACCAAGATCCTTCATATCGAATTCAGAGGCTAGCTCCCTCTTACACTAAATAATGAGAGGCTCTGCACCTGTCAGAAACAAATCATCAACATATAGTAGTAGGATCATAGGTGCATCATTCACAACCTTGTAATAAAGGTTTGGATCAACATAGCTCTTGGAAAATCCAAGTCTCGTCAAGTCACTGTCAATTCGTGCATAGCAAGCTCTTGGATCTTGCTTGAGTCATGTTCTTCAATATACGATGATGACTTCTATTCTGAACATATACGACTGTCATAGTTGCTTCTCCCCATAGAAACATGAATAGATTTTGGTCATTCATCATTTCCCTTAACATATTCTTTAATGGATTGTTTCTTTCTTTCTGCCACATCATTCCGTTGAGGATTATGTGGGACAATTAGCTCCCTCCTAATCCCGACTGATTTGCAAAAGGAAATGAGCTCCTTGGAGGTGTATTCTCTCGCTTAGTGAGGAGGTTGACATTGGTCCACTCAAATCCAAAACTCCTTTTGCTTTACACGCTTCCTTTAGAATTGGTACTTGGTGAGATCACCTGCCTCACCACTTGATGGAGTCATCTGCTCCATGTTTGCAATTACACTGTAGCTCCTTCTTAGATCTATCCCCTTGTGACTTGCCCGGAACAAGAACAACAAGAGCAAAAGTATTTCCAATAGCGTTTCCATAAGAACATATATATGGTAACAAGGATGGTAGTCATCATAGAATTACCAAGGTGACATGCCTGGGAGCAAAACAAGAGATATCTCCTAAATAAGCAAACAATTGTAATAAGCATCTATATCAATAGTACTTACATGCAACCAAGTATACCTAACAGTAATAGAACCTTTCAAAGATTCTTGTCACAACTATATTGTTTACTTGTACTGTATCAACTATCAAACTTGATATGTGCAAATTGAAACTTAACAATTTGATCAATCAAACCTGGAACCCGGAGCCTCAACTGCTTGTTCCTTTGAATGTATTGAATCCAAGATCACTGCTTGGACAAGGTCTCTTATACATTCCCTGCAAAACACACTCATGCTTTGCTGGATGATATAACATGAAAAGCATATACAAGTGCATACCTTTGAAATTTGCAGCATCGGTCAGCTTGTCTTCTAATCTGAAACTTGACACCATCTTGACAAGAAGAGGTTAGAAACTGAATAAAAAAGATTCAATGATTAGAACAAGCTAGAAACCCTGGAATTCAACTTTGACCACAAAATCAATTTCGACCAAAAGTCAACCTTTGACTTTGACCAAGAACTCAAACCTGACGTTTTTGTTGGCCGAGGACACCCGAGGGTGCGCTAGGCTAGGGTGCACTAGAATATCCAGAAATTAGGTCCAACGCTTCACTTAAGGTGCCCAAATAATTAGATTAGGGTTTGTTGCAGCTGCAAAATTAGAGACCTTAGCTGCAGCTGCAACTGGTGCTACAATGAGCTTGACAAAGAACTCCCACTCTACCTTCTAGCGGTTAGACTGTTTTGAAGGTAGTGTGGACCCATAACCTGTTAAAATATTGATGTGCTCGTTTTACCATAGACAATATCACAATATTGTCACCCAACCATAGGCACGCAACCACCCCCAAGAACCTTAACCTTTGACGGATAGAATGATTCTGGAAGCAACATTAGAACCAACAGATGATGAAGAGAGCACACCTTTCTCCAAGGATAGTGCACCAAACAGAAAGTCCCAAAACCACTGAACAAGAACAATACTCAATTGCAGCACTTGCAGTGTCACTTACCAAGAATACCACCAAGAATGTCACCAACAATACCACCAAGAGATACTAGAAGGTAGGGCACATATTTTAGGCTAGATAAAACTAGAGAGAGAGACCAAGAATCACCCCAGAAGATCCACCTTCCATTCTTGCAGCTGCAACTCCAAACTTGCGCGATAGATCAATGAGTGAGTGTGTCAAATGAGGAAGGTGCCACCTTTATTTCTACTAATTTGTCCAGTGACTTTTCTGGCAGGGCCGACCTAACCTTTTTGGAAAATATATATTTTTTTTATCTTTTTCTTTAGCCGACTTTACTTCTAGAGCAATATAATTCTTCTGTATTATTTTCTGTGAGGTCGACTTGTCTTTTAGGGGTTTGCACATCTGTTTAGGGTTTCTCTTGCTTTCGAAATATTCTATTCTAGTCATAGGTTACACATGGAGGTTAATACCTCCTGCAGCTACCCTAATATCAATAGTTAGGGATTAAGTATTATGGATCTTATAAATGTTAGCAGTTTGACGATGCTATGGTATTAGGAGGTATAATGATTATAATCATTAGGAGTTATATGGCTTATATAGGTTAGGGGTTACAAAAGTTGTTTGACGATGCTATGGTATTAAGAGGTATAATGGTTATACTCATTAGGAGTTATATGGCTTATATAGGTGAGGGGTTACAAAAGTTGCTATGGTATTAAGAGGTATAATGGTTATACTCATTAGGAGTTATATGGCTTATATAGGTGAGGGGTTACAAAAGTTGTTGGATAGAGGGGTTTGGGGTAATAAAGATCTTAGCGTTTTAATTTAGTAGGGGTTAAGGGTTATATCGTGATCATTGTTAAAGGAGAGAATGATTATGTGTGTTAGGGATTATGGGATAAGGGGTTATATACATGGGTTATGGAGGTTAGGCTATATATTGGCTTTGACTTGGGGGTTATAGGTTAAGGGACATATGGGTTGTAAATAATAAGGCTTATATAGGGTTCATATCAAATATGTGATATGGTTTGGAGATAATAGGGATTATGCATTATAAGGGCTATAGAGATTGCATGTGATAGAATTTTCAAGTTTGGGGTTAAAAGTGTTAGTTATTTATGGTTATATTGCTTTTGGGTGATTTGGGTTGGAATTTATGGGGTTTGTAAGGATAAATGGTTATAGGTTAGGAGATATATATGGGTTATGAGTTATAATGTTTTGCTTTTGGGTTAGAATTTATGGGGTTTGTAAGGATAAATGGTTATAGGTTAGGAGATATATATGGATTATGAGTTATAATGTTTTAGGCTTATGGATTATAAGTATGAGGGGTTAAGGTTCAAGGTTGAGAGGAGTTTTAGGGTTTATCATAAACATGGATTAGAGGTTATGGGACATGGATTATAGGTTTTGAGAGGAGTTTTATGGTGTATCATAAACATGGATTAGAGGTTATGGGACATGGATTATAGGTTTTAGGTGTTAGGATTTATTGGGGTTAAGTGTTAGAATAAGGTTTAAGATAATATGGATGATATGGGTTGTTAGGTGATGGAAGTTAGGGGTTTTAGTTGACTAAGGGTTTGGGTTATAATTGTTAGGGGTTCTACATTAGACGAGTTATCATTTATAAGGGTCATTGACTATAGAGTTTAAGGAACCATTTTATATTGGTAAGGGGTTATATTACAATTTATAAGTAATATTAGGGTTAGGAGTAATATTAAGGGTTTCTTAACTTAGGTGTTAAGAATATTTTTTAGGTGTTATAAGAAATATGGTTTCTATGACTTATAATGTTTTAAGTGTTAAACATTATAAAGTATAAGAATTGAGGGTGTGAAGTTATGGGGGTGAGGATTATATGAGTTATAGGGTTTAGTGGTTATAATTGTCAAAGGTTATATGGATTAGAGGTTATACATATTATATTATATGGGTTATAGGCTCTAGATGTTAACATGTAGGGGTTAAAAGAATTAAGGGTTGGGATTTATTGGATTAGGGGTTATATGGATTAGAAGTTACAAGGATTATATGGGTTAGATGGGTTAGATGCTATAGATGTTAACAGGTAGGGGTTAAAAGAATTAAGAGAATTAAGGGTTAGGATTTATTGAGGATTATATGGGTTAGGATTTATAGATGTTAACATGTAGGGGTTAAAAGAATTAAGAGAATTAAGGGTTAGGATTTATTGGATTAGGGGTTATAGAAGTTAACAGGTAGGGATTAAAAGAATTAAGGGTTAGGATTTATTGGATTAGTGGTTAAGGGAAGAGGTGATATGGGATATATGGTATAAAGGTTATACAAGATTTAAGGGTTGGGTGTTAGATATTGTTAAAGATAGATGAGTTAGGTGTTGACATTCAATGATTATAGGGGTTGAGATGTATCCGTTAAGCTTATAAATATCAAGTGTTAGGGGTTATGAGCGATAATTATATATTAGGTGTTAAGAGAATTAAGGGTTAGGATTTATTGGATTAGGGGTTATAGAGGTTAATGTTAGGACCCATAAATGTCCCTTTTTCACCACATCTTTTGCCCATTCAACCTTATCATTTCTACGCTAATGTCTACTGTAATGCAGGCTAAGACCCTTTTTCCAAGGTATGAATCATTTATCCTGCTTTTATATTTTCATTTACTTAGCATGTTTCATTGGTAACGTTTCACATGTTTTACCCATAAAATGATTCAACTAATGATCAAAATGAATAGAATAGCCAAGTCTTGAAGAATGGTCACTGCTGTTACACTAGTTGTTACACTAGATGTTACAGCTATGCGCCAATCTTGGAAGCTGTTACAACTATACGCTAATCTTGGAAGCTGTTACAACTATGTGCCAATCTTGGAATCTGTTACAGCTAAGCACCAATCCTGGACGCTGTTACACGTCTGCTGCAACAAGTGCCACCGATTCTGCTGTTACACGATCGCTGCAACAAATGCCACCGATTCTGCTGTTACACGACTGCTGCAACAAATGACACCGATCCTGAAAGCTGTTACATGTTTTGGCTTACAAGATTAGTTCTAGATCTTGTATTAATGATATCATACGAACATCTTGAGAATCGGGGATTCTCAAGGCTGTTCTGATTTTGTTTTAACTGAATGAATCTGACTTTAACTAGCAGAGCTTTTGTAATCAGAAGGGACGGATTTTTGAGTGTGAGAAAGTGAAGTGAAGTAAAGGTGATTGTACACGAACATTTTTGCAAATCAATAAAATAGTGGATTGAGTTTATTAGCGGACTATAGCCTATTTCTTTGAGTGGATTCAGTGAGAAGGAAAGGACCCACCTTCCTCACAGATTCCCCTCTGTTTTGAATTCCAGATTAGTTTTTTTAACATGAATGATTTATCTGTTAAACATTTCTAGAATACAATTGTTGTTATAGTCTAGTTCCCTCTGTTAGATGCGCATAAATCTGTCTCATGAGAATTAGAAGTTGATTGCTGAACTCTGCTGGAGAATTGCTTTCCCTTTTTCTGCATTAGATTAAAATCTTGTTCCAAGTAAAAGAAAATAAAATTGTGAATTACTTTCTTGCAATAAGTAGATTTCCTTTCTGCAAATAGTATATAACGTTTTCCTGCAAAAGTAAAATAGAAAGTTTGACTAGAGTAGGGAATCCAGGGTTCTTATACACTCATCAGTTTAGATTTCGACTATGATTTCAATTCTGTAGAACTCCAGCTGTATCAACACAATTGTGTTAGTGATAATTTTTGTTTCTTTTTAAAACTTCCCTACTACAATTAAATTAGTGTTTCTTTCATAATCTAGCATAGACTGTGCACAATTATCTTGAAACAACCGACTTCCCTGGGTTGACAATTTATATTGAACACCTTAATTTTCTATTTATTTAAACAATTAAAGAGCCCAACATTTTGGCACCGTTGCCGGTGAAGATAATTATAGATTTTTGTAAGCACATTAGTTTTCTTTCTTAGGAATGATTAGTCTGCATGAATCGAGGAACGCGAGGACGTATTCCCCAAAATACTAACCCTACAGGTACCAGAGGGTGTGGAGGAAGAAATCCTACACTGGAAAGGAAAACCTTTGTTGATGAGATTATAGCCAGAGCAGAGTCTTCTTCAAGATCTATTTTTCGCCCTGCAAATCCTCCAAGAAGACGTAATCCTCAGTCATCAGAACTACCCCTTCTCGAAACATCGTTTTCATCAAGGGCTGAAGCTGAAGCTGAAGTTGAAGTTGAAGATTTGTCACCAACAAATCAGCAAGCAACACTGGAGAATATTGAAGATCAAGGAAGTATAGCTCGGAACAGGGAAAATCTAGAAGAAGCGGTTTATCAGATCAACGGTCGGATAGTCACTAAAGAAGAGTGGGACACTTTTCATATTGAGTGGAGAGAAAGAGCACGTATGGAAAATCAAGGGGATAATGAAGAAGAGTTCCACCAGAGGAATCCACAAAACAACGAAGATAAGAAGCTATGACTACACTACCACTACACAAAAGCTTAAACTGTTTCCAGCGACATTGAAGGGTAATGCATTAAGATGGTTCATGAGCCTTGGAGGAGAGAACATTTCAAAATGGGTACAAATGAGGCAGCTTTTCCTAAACAAGTACCAAGACTACTACCGAACAAGAGAACGAAGAGAGGAATTGTTCAAAATGTCTCAGAAGGAGGATGAGACCCTTGAAGATTTTGTGGAATGACTCCAGTATAATCTATAAAGGTCTGGACATCCGGATGTGAGTAAGGACATTCTGAAAACTATTTTGCTAAAAGGAGTTAGAGAAGATTGTTTAGATATGCTGAATATGTTTGGCAAAGGAGATATATCTAAGGAATCCTATGAGGACATTGTAGATCTCTGTAAAAGATGTTCTCAAGGATCTACAAGGAATAAGTCAACTACCAAGGATACCACTTTTTCAAGGGTACAAAAATCAGCAAATGGAGGAACAACAAGAGCAGAAATAGGTAATCTGTTAGAAAATTTCAAAATAGAGATGATTAACTCTTTTGCTTCACAAATGGACACTTTGCAGGTCAAGCAGAAACAAGCAAAATCAGAGCAAGCATTGTGCATTTTCTGTCCGAAATGCAAAAAGAAACATCGACCAAGGGAGTGCCCGCTGAACAGTGTCCAGGTATGTCTTATTTGTGAATTAGATCATGCTACTGACCAATGTCCCTCTCTACCAGGAGTAAAAGCATCAATGAAGGCAACTAGTGAGGAAGTAGAGGCTGTCTATCTAATAACACAAAGAAGACAATGGCAACCAAAAGGTCAAGGTATGAACTCTCAATTCTCTCCTGCAACCCTTAATTATTGGAACAATCAGCCACTATATGGCCAGACGAATGGCCCCCCTCCACATTAGATTCCACCCCCTTATCAAGATCCCAATGCATGGTTACCTATGCCCCATCAACAGAATCATCATGGACAATGGAACCCATATTGGAGAGGCCCTCAACAACAACTCAGTTATCAAAACCATCACCAACCGAACCCCTATCAACAACAGTTCCAACCCCAGTACCAGTAGCAACAACTGCAATTACCTCCCAATGCCCCATCGAACAATCCTCCCTTACGACCTCAGATGCCTGTGCAACCTAACCCAAAACCAAATAATAAGGCCGTTCAAAACATAGATATACACAATGTGCCAGCCCTGTCTATTACTCCTATGCCTTGTGATGAAATAAAATTAAGATCAGGGAGAATAGTCGAGCCAATAATTGAAGATGCTCCATCTTCAGAATCATACAAGGAATCTGGGGAAAAACCATCTGCTGATACAAAAGAAATTGACCAACCTATTATAGAGTCAGCAGATCCACCATTCCCTAAAAGACTAACAATTACCAAACCTGTGGAATTACCATCTTTCAATCTCTTAGGAGAATTGAAAAATATGCACATTAATATTCCACTATTGCAAGCGATAAGAGATGTCCCTATTTATGCCAAGACTGTAAGAGATCTTTGTATAAAAAGACCTGGACG
Source organism: Picea engelmannii (assembly GCA_009831015.1). Classification (NCBI taxonomy): domain Eukaryota; kingdom Viridiplantae; phylum Streptophyta; class Pinopsida; order Pinales; family Pinaceae; genus Picea; species Picea engelmannii. The sequence continues at coordinate 310,931 of ML784521.1, forward strand.
AAAACCCAGGGACCCCCTCACAATGCATGTAGTGGGGGATTTCTCTGAATTGATGTTAGGAAAAACCCCACCTATTAAATATGGCGACCCAGAAAACCCTACAGTCACTGTCAAAATTGGACATATATCTATTCCCCGTGTGCTAGTTGACTTAGGGGCGGCAATTAACATCATGCCAATAGAAACTACACAATTGCTGCAACTCAGAACACAAGTCTGACCTACTCCTACTGCTCTAGAATTAGTTGATTGTTCTACCATCAGCGCAGAAGGATTAATTGATGATTTAGTCATTTCAGTGGATTCATGGGAGTATCCTGCTGATTTTGTCGTTTTGCAACCCAAAACCCGTCTGGGGGGCCACCCTCTAATTCTGGGAAGACCATGGTTAGCTACAGTTGATGCTTTCATTGGTTGTAGATCTGGTTCCATGACCATCTTTGATGGTTATGACACAAAAAAACTGACCCTGTATCCTCATGCTACACCCAGTGCGAAACCTGAAAATTCTTTATGGATGGACACTGAGGATGAAAGTGCTATGCCTATGCTAACCATAGGAAAATCCCTGAGTTTCAAGGACGCGACAGAGGACGAGTTAATCAACTGCTTTATCTTTGACTCCTCTGCTGTTACACAAAACATGCACCACCGATTGATTAGAGTCTTCGACCCTATCGCCCAGGGAGAGATGAGCTTAGAAATGTTCTCAGAAACCACCGGAAATCAAATTGATTCAGCTATAACAACAATCGCTAGAACAACAAACGCTGTAACAACAAATGATGAAACAAAAACAACTGAATTATTTCCTAAAGTCAGTTCTAAGAGCATCGTTGTAGAAATTGAACCTGGAAAAACCTTGAACATCAATCCCGATCTATCCATTGTTGAAACTCGCTGATTGATGAAATTACTGATTGAACATAAAGAAACAGTTGCCTGGGATTACATGGATATGAAAGGCATTTCCTCTGAACTATGCACCCACCATATATACATTAAGGAAGAATGTCGACCCATTTTCCAACCCCAGCGAAGGATGAACCCAAACCTTAAAGAAATTTTTAAGGAGGAACTCCAGAAACTTCTCAATGCCGATTTCATTTACCCTATATCAGACAGCGAGTGGGTATCACTGTTGGTTATTGTACCTAAAACGAATGGGAAATGGAGAGTGTGTGTGGACTATAGAAACCTGAATAAGGCCACGCAGAAGGATCATTTTCCTCTGCCATTTATTGATGAGGTTCTAGACAACCTAGCTGGGAAAAAGTTTTTCTCTTTCTTAGATGGATTCAGTGGTTATAACCAGATAAAGATTGCTCCATAGGAACAAGATAAGACCACCTTTACTAGCCCTTGGGGTACATTTGCCTACAAGGTTCTCCCATTTGGATTGTGTAATGCACCAGCCACTTTCCAAAGAGCTGTAATTGGTGTTTTTTCTGATATGGTGAATGACTGTATGGAGATATTCGTGGATGACTGTACACCTTATGGTATTGATTTCGATGAAGCTTTGACTAATCTGGAAAAGGTGCTCAAAAGATGTATACAGTCTCATCTTTCTTTAAGTACAGAAAAGTGCCATATGATGATGAGCGAGGGTGTAGTGCTGGGACACTTCATTTCTTATGGAGGAATTTAGGTAGACCCAGCCAAAATCCAGGTAATTTTGGACATTCCAACTCCATCAACTCAAAAAGAGGTAAGAAGTTTTTTAGGGCATGTTGGATATTACAAGAGATTCATTACAAAAATTTCCAAACTTGCCTCTCCCTTGTTTTTTCTATTAACAAAAGATGTTGACTTTTGTTGGACTGACAACTGTGAATTGTCTTTTGCAGATCTGAAATAGAAATTGTCCACAACTCCCATTTTGAGAGGGCCCAATTGGGCTCTTCCTTTTCACATTTCTTCAAATGCCTCAGATACTGCAATTGGTGCAGTACTAGGGCAGAAGGAGGACAAAGAGCCCTATGCTATCTACTATATCAACAAGAACATGGCTCCCGTTGAATTAAATTATACAGTTACTGAAAGATAATTCTTAGCAGTGGTTTATGCAATCAATAAATTCAGGCATTATGTCACTGGTTATCCTACTTTTATTCATACTGATCATACAACAATTAAATATCTGATGAATAAACCTATTACTAATGCCCGAGTAACAAGATGGTTGTTACTACTACAATAATTTGACATCACTATAGTAGATAGACCAGGAAAAGAAAATGTGGTTGCTGATTTTCTGTCAAGATTACATATAAATGATGATAATTTACCTGTAGATGATTCGTTTTCAGATGAACATTTGTTTGCAGTATCTACTCACTCACCTTGGTATGCAAACATTGCTAATTATTTGGTTGCAGGAAAGGTACCTCCACATCTATCTCCTCGAGAAAGAAGGAAGATTATTCAGAAGAGTGCTTGGTATAGTTGGATAGGAGGATACCTTTTCTACATAGGCCTGGATCAGGAAATCAGGAGATGTGTAAGGGATGATGAAGTGTATGATCTGCTGAAAGATTGCCATGATGGCCCTTGTGGGGGTCATTTTGCTGATAAAAGGACTGGGCATAAAATTTTAAGGAAGGGCTATTTTTGGCCCACCATATTTCAAGATGCCAAGAAATATGTCCAAACTTGTGACAGTTGCCAACAAATGGGTCAACCAAATCATAGAGATGAGATGCCTCTCCAGCCTCAGGTAGTGTTAGAACCTTTTGAAAGATGGGCCATGGATTTCGTAGGACCCATTAACCCACCTTCCAATCAAAAAGCCTATATATTGGTCTGTACAAATTACATGACCAAGTGGGTGGAGGCAAAAGAACTCATCAGAGTCTCAGAAGAAGCTGTCTTAGCATTTTTGTTTGAAGATATCTTTGTTAGGTTTGGAGTTCCTAGAGAATTAATAATTGATGGAGGGCCGCCTTTCACATCACATAAGTTTGAAGCCCTACTCAATAAATATCATGTTTTACATAGAATATCTTCTCCATACCATCAACAAGGCAATGGCCAGGTGGAAAGCACCAACAAAGTTATCGAAGCCATTCTTACTAAAACAGTGAAAGAACATCATAGGGATTGGTCTGACCGATTGCATGAAGCTCTATGGGCTTATCGAACGACTTGGAGGAACACAACTAGTTTTTCTCCTTATGAGATGGTATATGGAAAAAGCCCTGTCTTTCCCATTGAATTCGAAATCAAAACCTTAAGAACTGCATCAGCAGTCTACCTTGACTTGACTATGGCACATAAGGATAGACTATAGCAGCTCAATGAGCTTGATGAAAAGCGTTTGTACGCTATTCATCAAACCACGGTGATTCAACAACAGAGAATGAAATGGCATGACCGAGTCATCAAGAAGAAATTATTCCAGAGAGGAGATTGGGCTCTGTTGTATGATTCACGCTTTAAAGAATTTCAGGGTAAGCTGCGTACACGATGGCTAGGAACTTATGTGGTAGACACTGTTTTTTCCAATGGGACAGTCAGGTTGATCACTATTGATGGATCCAATACATAGATACATGCAAATGGTCATCACTTGCGTCTGTATCAGCGACCATTGTACAAGGAAGAATTCAAATCTAGATGTACAGTTGATACAGGTTATCAATTCTTAAAAGGAAAGGAGCTTGCTCCTTTTCCTTCTGAACCTTAGTACTTATTTTGCTCAGACCTTGTATATAAATAAACTCAGCAAAATTTGCATTTCATTGTTTTTGTTTGAAATTTTTATATTTCTTTAATATGCTAATAAATTCAGCCTTGAAGGGTATCAGACAATTATGTGTGTGTAGGTGAATTGATAAACAACAAGATTGAGTATAGAAAAAGGAGTCAAACGATTAGTTTATGGAAGTTGAAAAACTTCCTAAAAACTAAGTGATTCAGCGTTCGGTCGATTTCTATGCTGTTACACCCCTTTTCCGATAAATTGGCCGATTTCCATGCTGTTAGACCCCTTTTCCGATAAATTGGCCAATTTACATGCTGTTACACTGCTTTTCTGATAAATTGGACGATTTCCATGCTGTTACACCCCTTTTCTGATAAATTGGCTGATTTCCATGCTGTTACACCCCTTTTCCGATAAATTGGCCGATTTCCATGCTGTTACACCCTTTTCCGATAAATTCGACGATTTCCATGCTGTTAAACTCTTTTTTCGATAAATTGGTCGATTTCCACGCTGTTACACCCCTTTTTTGATAAATTGGCCAATTTCCCTACTGTTACACAATGGTCGATTTTCATGCGGTTACACCATTTTCTTTTTCGACCATCTCATTTTCCCTCCGCCATTTTGGTCGAAGGACCTGCTGATACACTGATCGCTGTTATTCTTTCTTTCCACTTCACTCTTTCTTTTTCGCATTTCTGCCAATGCTGCTACTCCTGCTCTACAATCTTTCCGTGCTGCAGCACCGTTAATTTGTCAATACCGCTACTATTTTTTCCGCTTTCTCTGTCCGAAAGTGCTGCTTCATCATTTCTTAACTTTATATTCGGCGATTTCCAGCTGTTCAACTACAGAAAGGACTCCATCTCTGCTCCAGTGGTCATATAATCATTTCTCACGCTATCCTTCATCATTTCAGCTATTCCACACGACTAAGATGACGGTTGGATAGTGCGGTTACTCCGACAGATCGTTATGTGCGGTAAGATATGAGGTACGTGACTAATCCTCCATGTTAAAGTAATGAAGATATAAAAGCACACTTTCTTGTTACTCACCAGTTGTCCTAAATCGATGCACCTAGAGCCAATCC
>ML784521.1:343061-372959 GCA_009831015.1 Picea engelmannii
TGCGATCTTGTATGATCATATCCATAAACTTGTGGTCAAAAGGTGGGATAATTTGAATGTTCCACTCCATGCCTTGGCATATGTCCTTACCCCAAAATATTATTCTTCATCTTGGTTGGCCCAACCAGCACCCGAGGGTGGGGGAAAGGAGAAAACCACACACAGATCCAGAGGTGCAAATTGGATATATGCTTGCATTGGACAAGTTGGTACCTGATGAAGAGGAGTGTGCTCAAGTATGAAGCGAATTGAGCAAATACATCAGTGAGCATGGAGTCTTTGGTAACTTTCATGCAACCAAAGATCGAGACAGGTTGGGTGCTATCGAATGGTGGAACATGTATGGCTCCCCTACCAAAAATTTGCATAAATTGGCAGTGAAGGTGCTTTCTCAGGTCGTTAACACCTCTTCTGTAGAGAGGTGTTGGAGCACCTATAGCTTCATCTACAGTGTAAAGAGAAATAACTTGAATGCAGACCGGAAAGAAAGTTTGGTTTATGTGCATTACAACTTGAGGTTGTTGCCACATTACTGTGATGTAGAGGGGAATGCCTTTTGTATAAGAGATATGACTTGGGATAACAATCCAAAGGAGACTAATTTACAGGATGAAACCATTGTTTTAGAGCGCTTGGAAGAGGAACTTTTGAGTGATCGTGATGGCGATCATATTCCTGGAGGAGACATGCCACCCCCATTCACTACAAGGGTTCTAGATTCATCATTTTTACCTTTATCTGCACAACGTCCATTGTCACGTGGGGGCCATTCAGCTGTTGTTCGTGTTCCACGATCACTTCCACCTGTTCCTGCTCTTATTCAAAGATCACGGGAGAAGAAACTAGAAGTTTCTCGTGGAAAGAGGAAAACTTAGATCATAGTACTTAGTACTTGCTAAGTTGCTACTATATACTAGATCTCTTTTTTTGTTTCATGTTTAGAAGTAGTCTATAAAACTTAGTACTTTGTCTTGAGTCTTGACTCTTTATTATGGCTTATTCTGTAAACAATGAAGTTATGAACTTAAGAACATCATTTGACAATTTATCTTTGAAGTTTATGATTGATGTTATGATGCTTTAATGATTGATGTAATGATGCTTTTATGATTGATGTTATGATGCTTTAATGTTGAGTCCCACAAATGCTTATGATTGATGTTATATGTGTAGTATGTACTATGTACTAAATGGTTGATGCTTTAATGATCATCACTAATCAATTAGTTAAATTATCTTATATCTATGTTTTCATGTTTTTTGCAATTGATTCAACATTCTCAATGTTATATATATATATATATATATATATATATATATATATATATATATTATGTATTATATAAAAAACGCTCCCGCTCCCGAAGATTTTTGAAAATCTGCGCTTCTTGCTCCCCACTCCCGCTTGATCTTTTTCACCACCATACATGATATTCTTATCAACAGGTGGAATAAGAATTGCACACCTTTGCATTGCTTGGCTCACTCATTGAATCTTAAATACAACAATAGTGAGTGGCTCAGTGGCGGGACTTCAGGTAGATTCCCTCCTCACATGGATCATGAGATTTCATAAGCGAGGAAGGAAGCATTTAGACAACTATTTCAGGATAGAGCATCCCTTGATGAGGTGGAGGCTTTGTAGAGTTTTCTATTACTAGTGGGAGATTTTCTAGCTATGATGTGTTCGAAGACAGGGGGGCTAAGAAGTCCTATGCTTTGTGGGTAACTCATGGGGTAACATTCCCTCCTCTACAACATTTAGCCATGACGATCCTCTCTCATGTTACTTCATCATCTTGTTGTGAGAGGAATTCGAGCACATATGGGAATTTGTACAATTTGAAGAAGAGAAGGCTTGAGTAGTCTAGGGTAGAGACAATGGTGTATGTGCACACCAACCTCTGTCTTATTTATAGGAAGAGGGAGGAGTGGGACTAGTAGTTATAACGTTTGGAATTCAAGAGTTATAAGGGTCTAATTTATAGAGGTTATAGGGATTTATAATTACAAGTTTATAGGGGTTAGGGGTTATATTGACTATAAATGTTAAAGGGTAATGATTATTGGGGTTATGTGGTTGAACTTATAGGGGTTATAAGGGTGTTGGGTTATATTGGTTATGATTGTTGGGGTTATGTGGTTTTACTTATAAGGGGTTATAAGGGTGATGGGTTACATTGGTTATAGTTACAAGGTTGGGGAGGTCACCTTTTAAGGGGTCATATGGGTTAGATGTTCATCGTGGATTATAAAGGTGATGAGTTAGAGGTGATAATCCTTAAAAGGGTAAGGATTTATATGGGTTAGATGTTGCATTGTGGATTATAAAGGTGATGAATTAGAGGTGATAGGGGTTAGAGTGGTTATGGGTCAAAGGATATAGGGGTAGAATGTGATAGGGGTAAAGGGTTATAGGGATTAAAATTAAAAGTTACAAGTGTTAGGGGTTTAGGGTTATAAAGGTTAGTGGTTATATGGATTTAGGTTATTAGGGTAATAGGGATTAGATTTTATAGGTATAAGGTTTAGGGGAGTTAAGGGCTATACAGATTACAATCAGGATTGCAGGTGTTAGGGGTTAAATGTTATATAGTTTTGTAGTTATATTATAGGCTACAATGGTTGTTGTTTATGGGTTATAAGGGTTAAGTTTTCATTTTTATGGTGGTTATAAGGTTTAGCAGTGACTTAATTATATTAGGGTTTAGGAGTTTTAACTTCTCGAAATCAAGGGTGATACACTATAGGATGAAAGGGTTTAATATATACATTATGGATATTGTGAATCATGGTTAGTACTCATGGTGGGTTAGTGTTCATGGCGGTTAAGGGCTTGTATGAGTTATAACAATTATTGGTTACATAATATTGGTTAAGGTTATAAAGACTTATTCATTTGTCGATTGGAGGTTATATGGATTGGGAGTTAAGGTATTATAAGAGTTAGGATTTAAGGGCTATTGGGGTTTTAGATATTATGTGTTCTATGTGTTTGTGGTTGAATATTATAGGTTATAGGGTTTAGGGTTTTAGTTACAAGGTTCAGGTGTTATATTATGGGTACATAATGGGTACAAATTATGAGTTAAGAGTTATAAGGGCTATTTGAGTTAGAGATTATATTAAATATTAGAGGTGGGAGGATTTCTACGGTTTTGTAGTTAGGGGTCATAATGGATAAGGGTTATATATGTTATAGAAGTTAGGGGTGGGTTACCAAGCAATTATATATGTTCTAAGGATTAAGAATAATTTGAGTTAATGTTTATATGGTTTAATAATTATATACCTTAAAAGTTATATATGTGGGGTTAAGTGTAAGAGGCCATTAGTGTTACCTTTTAAGAGTTAGGAGTGACAAGATTAATGGTTATAAGCTAGTAGTTAGGGGTTATATGGATCGGGGTTTGTAATTGTTAGGTTTTATAAGGATTAGGGGTTAGTGAATTTAGGTATAATGGGTCAAGGGTTAGGTGTTAATAATTATATGGGTTAGTCATTCTAGGGGTTATGGATTATATTACCAATTAGGAGGGTTAGAAATTAGAGTTTATTGGGGATAGCTCTTTGGGTCTATAATCGTTAGGGGTTATATGGTTATAATTGTTAGGCGTTATAGGGTTAATTTTGGTTATATGGATAATATAAGTGGTAACTAAGTTAATAGAGTTTGTAGGTGTAATTAGGGTTATAATTATTATCTATGGTTATGATTGTTAGGGGTTATACGGTTAGTTTTGGTTATATGTGTAATATAAGTGGTAACTAGGTTAATAGAGTTTGTAGGTGTAATTAGAGTTATAATTGTTATCTAGGTTGGTGACAAAAGGTTTTAAGAGTTGGGGAGTATACGAAAGGTTTTAAGAGTTGGGAAGTATATAGGTTAAGGGATAGGGGTGAGAAATGTTCTAAGCAATTAGCAATGACAATGGTTATACAAGTTTGGGATATAAGAGTTATATGTGTTATGGGAGTTAGAGAGTATAAGGCTTATAGTGGATACAAATAAGAGACAATGGATTATAAGGGAGTTAGAGAATATAAGGTTTATAGAGGATACAAATAAGAGGAAATGGGTTATATGGGTTAGGGAGTATATAGGTTAAAGTGATTAGAAGTTACATGCTTTAAGGGTTATAAAGATTTAGAGTTAGAGGCAATGGGTTATAAGGGTTAGGGAGTATATAGGTTAAAGTGATTAGAGGTTACATGCTTTAAGGGTTATAAAGATTTAGAGTTAGAGCGATTGTGGGTTATATGAGTTATATGAGTTATGCATTTGTGGTTATAGGGGCTAGTAGTTATAGGTGTTGAAGGGTTATAAGTGTTATGGTTAATATTGTCTATAATGATTAAAGTTTGTAGAGGAAAGGGTGATCATCATTATAGGGGTTAAGAGTTGTAGGGGATAAGGGTCACATTTGAAGATATAGAAGATAGAGGTGATGGGGGTTATAAGTGTTATGTTTTACAATAGTTAAGGGTTATAAGAGTTTAGAGGAAGGGGTTATAAGTGCTAATTATAGATTAGGGATATAGGAGTTAAGGATATTGGTTATACATACTAGTATTTAGGGCTTATAGGGGATAAGTGTTCGTTGGTATATGAGTTGGGGGTTTTAGGGGTTAAGGAATAAAGAGGTTATGGTGATTTGGCAGTAAGGGGTTATAACAATTAGGAATCAAATTAATGATAAATATGATGTATTGTGGGTGCTAAAGATTATCAAGAGTAGAGTTTACAGGTTTAGAGGTTACATTGGTTATGGTTAGAGGGGGTTTAGAGGTTACATTGGTTATGGTTAGAGGGATTAGGGGTGATATTTGTTAAAAGATGTAGAGTGTATATGTGTTGGGACTTTTAGGGGTTATAGTTATTAGCAATTAGGGGATATTGATGTAGTGGGTTATATGGGTGAGGGGTTAGGATTAGAAATCATAGTTGTAAGTGGTTAGTGTTTTATGGGTAGGGGTTATATGGATTTGGTAGTTAGGGGTTATAACTGTTACAAATCGAATTAGTGATAAATATGATGTGTTATGGGTGCTAAATATTATCAAGAGAAGAATTTAAAGGTTTAGAGGTTACATTAGTTATGGTCAGGGGGATTAGGGGTGATATTTGTTAAAAGATGTAGAGTGTATATGTTTTAGGACTTCTAGGGGTTATAGTTGTTAACAATTAGGGGATATTGGTGTAGTGGGTTATATGGATGAGGGGTTAGGATTATAATTCATAGCTGTAAGTGGTTAGTGTTTTATGGTTAGGGGTTATATGGATTTAGTGCAATAATGGGTTATATGGGTGAGAGGTTAGGATAAAAATTCATAGGTGTAAATGGTTAATGTTTTATGGTTAGGGGTTATATGGATTTAGTGTTATAAGGGTTGGGGGTTATAGGAGTTTGGATAAAGGGGTTAAATTGATAAGGGTTAAAGTGGTTAGGGATTATGGCTTAAGGGTTAGTATTATAAGTTTTAAGGGTTTTGGGTTTTAACGATTAGGGGTTGTAAAGTTAGTTGTTATGGTTTGGAAGGGATATGTGTTAGGGATAATAAGGTGTAAGGGTTACAATGATTACAGGGTTTATGGTTTATAGGTGCATGTATTACATGTTAGAGGTGGTATCTTATAGAGTTTAGTAGAGACGTGTTATAAGAGTTAAGAGATTATATGCGTTATATGGGTTCAGACTTAGGGATAATAAGTGTTGGGGGCAAGGGGTTATAAGCATTAGTAATTATGAATTATAAGGTATAAAGGTTATTGAATCTAAGGGTTATATTAGTTTTTATAAAGGTTAGGTGTGATATATGTTATAATAGTTAGCCTGATATAAGTTATAATATTTAGCTTGATGGGTTAGCTCGAGTGGTTGAGTGTTGTGAATTACAAGTAGTAGGTCATAAGGTCAATTTCATTGGTTGGTTGCCTATGTGGATATTGTGGGACTCACTTAATGTCCCCATCTACAGTTGATTGATTACCGTGGGTGCCATCTTCAGAATGAGGGAAAGTGCCTAGTGGGTTTGCTTGGGATGTGCATTTCATCAGATAAAAAAGAAATATAATATTTAGGTGATAAGGATTACAGAGGTTAGTAATTAGGGCCTATAAAGAGTTAAACATTATAGGTGTTATATTAGAGGTTAAGGTGATTATGGTTATAATAGTTGGTGATTATATCGTTAGGGGTTATAGAATTTAGAGGTTAACTAGTAGATGTTATAGGAGTTAAGGGATAAGTGTTATACAAGTTTGGGGTATGAGGGTTATACAAGTTACATGATATAGAGAATATAAGGTTTATAATGGATAGGGATAAGAGGTTACAAAGGTTGGAGAATATATAGGTTAAAAGTGATTAGAGGTTACATGCTTTAAGGGTTATAAATATTTAGAGTTAAAGGGATTGCGATTTATATGAGTTATATGAATTATGTGTTTGTGGTTATAGGGGTTACTAGTTATGGGTAATATTTCTTATAGTGATTAAGGTGTGTGGAGGTAAGGTTGATAATCCTTATAAGGGTTAAGAGTTGTAGGTATAAGAGTTATATTCAAAGATATAGAAGATAAGGGTGATAGGGGTCTAAGTGTTATGGTTTATAATAGTTAAGGGTTATAAGGGTTTAGGGGAAGAGGTTATAGGTGATAATTATGGAAGATAGGGGTGATAGGGGTCTAAGTGTTATGTTTTATAATAGTTAAGGGTTATAAGGGTTTATTGGAAGAGGTTATAGGTGATAATTATGGAGTAGGGATGTAGGTATTAAGGGTTAATGGTTATACATACTTGTATTTAGGGGTTAAGTGTTATGGTTTACAATAGTTAAGGGTTATAAGGGTTTAGGGGGAGAGGTTATAGGTGATAATTATGGAAGATAGGGGTGATAGGGGTCTAAGTGTTATGTTTTATAATAGTTAAGGGTTATAAAGGGTTATAAGGGTTCAGGGGAAGAGGTTATAAGTGATAATTATGGATTAGGGATGTATGTATTAAGGGTTAATGACTATACATGTATTTATGGTTATAGGGGATAAGTATTAAGGGTTACATGTGTTAAGATAACTATGATATAAAGGTTAAAAGGGATTTGGGAGGAAGGGGTTATAATAATTAGAAGTTATATTAATGATAACAGTGAGGTGTTATGGGTTAGAAGGGTTATAAACAATAAACATTAAGGATTTAGGGGTTAAACTTGTTATGTTGATATTAGTTAAAGGACTTATAGAATATAAGTGTTAGGACTTATATGGGTTATAATTGTTAACAATTAGGTGATATGGGTGTAATGGGTTATATGGGTGAGGTGTAGGGTTAGGAGTTATAGGTTTAAGGGGTTAGTGCTTTATGTTTAGGATTTATATGGATTTAATGTTACAAGGGTTGGAAGTTATATGGGTTAGGTGTTAGAGCAAGATTTGCCTCACCCTATGCAATCTTGTAGAGAGGGCCTTATTCCATTTCCCCATGCAGACTTACTTTCCCTGATTGATAAATCCAGAGACAAAAGTAAATATTTTTCCACTTGTACGCACCTTGCAAGTTATACAGCGAGCGTATATGCAGGCTAGTCCACTACAACGTGCGTACATCGGGATTTGTGCTAGAAAATCAAAATTAAATGTCGGTTTTCCATGTCACGACAAGAGATATCTGATCCTTGGCCTTCCATATACTGGAAACGTTCCAACTCAACCCTTTAGTTGCATTTTGAAGGCTATAAAGAAGCCATTTCCGAGCTATGGAAAGGAGGAGAGAATTCAACTTTGAGAGCAAAGTTACTCTGGAGAAATTATTACTTCATTATTGAGTCTGCATCCCTTTGTCCTTTAAGCTTGAACACAGTGTTCAACCCCCAAGCTCTTCCCATATTGATGATGAACCTCTTTGTATCCCTTATATGAGCTTGCCTTTGGTGGAGGATTGAAGTGGTGGAGGCCCAGTTGGAAGGAACTTGGTTTCAAGTCTCCGTGATATATCGGATAATGTCTCTTCCTGGAAAATACATAGGTGGGGGCATTACATACCCCATGAGACTATCCCAATCAAAGGGAACCTCGTCAAGACTTGGAGGGAGAGAGCTCAGGAAGAGTAAAACTCTCTCTTGTTTAGAAGGTGCAAGACTAGAAATGCTAAGGACGTGTCATAGAAGGTATAGAACCAGAACCATAAGAGCGGGATAGACTGAAAACTGCATTGGCGCGACTGCTTCCTTAGACTTGTCACTCTCCAAGAGAAGAGTGGGGTCGATCAAAGATTGCATCGACACAACCAATTCCTCAACCATTGGTTGAAAAGGATGTGGGACAACAAGGTCAAGAGGTGTGTCACCCTCGAAAACAAGAGTGTTATCGGTTGAAGATTGCATTGACACGAGCATTGGTTGAACAAGATGCGAGACAACAAGGTCAAGAGACGCATCACCCCCGAACATAGGAGAGGTGTCGGTCGAAGATTGCATCGACACGAGCACTGGTTGAACTGGATGTGAGACAACAAGGTCAAAGGATGCATCAACCCCTAAAGGAAAAGGGGTGTCAGTCGAAGATTGCATCGGCATCACTGTCGTATCAACCAAAGAAATAACGGAGTGTATGGAAACCATAGACGACTCAGAACCTGAAGGGCCCTCAAGTTAGAACGAAGCTTTCGGTATCCCGGCAGTAGCACGACACAAATGAGTAAGGTGGTTCCCTTCGCAAGCCTTGCAAAGGAATCTGGCCCTACATCTGAAACGTCTAGGATTCTCGATCATATGAATGCCCCCAACATGACTTGCAGTGGCTGGTGACATGCTCCCAGCATGCGACTTGCAGAGGCTAGTAGACAATCTCCAACATGACTAGCAGAGGTTGGTGATGAATCCCCAACATGACTAGCAGAGGTTGGTGATGTATGTGTAGTGTGACTAGCAGTGACTAGACTAGTGGTGGTAGTGAATTGTGGCATTTGAGACCAAAGTCCAGGGAAAGATTGGTTTTGAGGAATTGCAGGATAGGAAGGATCCTAGTTTACACCCTGTCCCTATCCGGCAAGATAGTATCCTCCTCCATACTGATTCATAAAGGGTTGTAAGGGCATCGACACTAAGGAAGCTGCTTGCGAAGAGAAAGCGACATGACAAGGGTTACTCATGTGAGGATATATGTTGCCCCTAGACAAAGGAACTTTGTGAGGGGGGTTGCCCATACTATAAAAATAACTCCCCCCAGATGAAATACCAGAGGACAAACGAAGGTCCGCCATGGGAAAAGTGTTCGTAGGAACCGACATAACGGAAGAAGGATGAGTGGATGGAGTGTAATAAGTAGAATGATTGCTTATTTGGGCACTTACTTTTCGCATAGTGGATTCGTAGGAAGGAAGATTCCAACCTCCTATCGTAAGAGGTGTTTGAAGGATATGACTCCCACCAAATGGAGAGGGAGATTAAGGAGGCATCATGCCCCCAGACCCAAAACTTGTATTCGCATAAGGAGGTGAGATAGAGGATGGCAAGTGCGAATACATATCGAGCATACCATGAGAAAAATGATTAGAGACCCAAGGCATTGACTGAGTATTATAATTCTGCATACCATAATGCGAAGCGGAAGGATCCATCCCCATGAAATGAGTGGACATCATGGGGGGGGTAGCAGTAAACGAGGGAGCAAAAGGAACTCCACTGTCCATGATAATGAAGACTCAGTATAGACTCCTAAGGCCAACTAGTAATCAAAGAGCACACCAAAAGTCAAACAGCCAATATGCATGCAAACGGGTAAAGTGGATAAGTGGCCTCCCTCCCTAAAGAACGTGTGTCTATCCCAAGGGGGGCCTGAGACTCCCTGCTAAAGATCGGAGGTAAAATAATTAGTTATGAGGGTCCTCGTGGGCTTAACAACCAGTCGGTCAGATCCCCCAGGAGAGGTAATCCTCCATAAAGGGTGTGTGTTGTCCGACCCCTATCTGACCCAGGGTACTTGCAAAATAACCCCTACAAGTAACCTATGAGATACCTAAGTCAAACAACTAATAAACCACTGTATAACCGATGCATAGGCAAGCAGTCGTAAGTCCGGATCACCATATGGGCAGGGTAGCAAAGCCTGAAACCTTGAAATCACCGCCTCTCATAGAGGTATGGGCACTAGAAAGATCCACAAATACGAATAATCCACAGAAATATCTCTGACGCTAGGCGAGTATTCGAGGGATATCCCTTCAACCAACTTTGCACGACCTCGTGATTAACTCCGGTGTGAGCGGAGCCTCTTGATCTTACCAATTATACAATGGATTTCTCTACTCCCTGACTCAGACACATATGTTGATTTAATTTTCTTAGAGAAGTTTACTCACAAAATCCTATTCCAAGGCACCAAATCCTAGGCTAGTTTGTGCACCCTAGAAAATAAAATCATTACTAATAAATTTTAAATTATAGCGTTGATTTTATGGTCGTGATTACTCAAAAAGGTATATGGTGATGAAACCAATGGTGTTATGACTCTAAAAGAAAAGTAAATATGAAAGTGATGCAAAGTCCTAACTTTAACTTTTGATGAATGATATGCTCCTAAAAACGATGCAATTTTCAAATTCAAATCTACGATTCAGAAGTAAAAATGCAATATTTCACTATATGCACTAAGCTAATGATAGAGATTCAAAGACAAAAAATGCCAAGCAATGCAAAATGCCTATTTTTTTTTGTATTTTCAATATATCAAAATTGAAAATGCATGGACTGAAAAGTAACTTGATATATAGACCGACTGTGTATAAAAGAGAGATAACTCAAGCAGGATATCAAGTAATGAAGCACCCAACCCAATGTACAAGGACAATAAAAATGAAACGATGAAGAGAAAAACTTCGCCCAAAAATTCAACCAAAAGAGGGTTTCTTGTCATCCCACAGGCACTCAACAGGCACCAGAGAGACCTGAGAAGGCTCAACAAGCATCAAATCCCACCCAGCAAACACCACACCAAGCAAACAGGCAAGGAAAAAAAGTGTACGCGATTGTTTGGGCAAACAGAGCGTATATACGCAGCTTGCAGTGAGATAGCCTGCGTGTATACGCGAGTGTCAAGCAAAAAGGCACATATATGCTTTGAAACAAGGCAAGGCAAGGGAGAAAGGATGCAAACTCAAACCGAGAGTCAATAGGAGCTGTCAAGCAATGACATGACAAGAACCCCAATAGAAACAAAAGCAATCTAAGGAGAAAAGTACTTCAAACCCTAAGAAAGAAGATTCATCCCCAATATAGTCGCCAATTTTGTTACGAGAAAAATCTCTCTATGGCTAGGGTGAACCACAACAGACAGGTGTGACTGTAGAAATCAACTCAGCATATCCTATATAAACTAATGTGCAAGAGAAGTAAGAAAGAGGCTTACCTCGTCCAAACTTTTGATGTTGTCCACCATTGAGCACTTCGACCCAAAGCTTTATCCCTGCAAAAAGTTCTCAACAAACAAGCAAAGCAAGCATATAGTGATAATATGGAAGAAGCATATAGTGGGTCCAGTTGGTGGAGTTGGACCAGCACCAAAGCAAGCAACATTTATCCAGGCCCTCTACTTACCTAAAAATAGCGAGGGTGTTGGGTGTATTATAAGGGGAAGGCATTACCTTTTTTAAGAGTTGGTTGGGTTATTTCCGATAAGTTTGAACAGACTGTGGAATAAGCCTACCAGACGGATAGATCAATTTCGTAGGAGTAACGTGTACAAGTAGAGTATCATATCCTTTTTCCTCCTATTTTTCCTCTAACATGCAGCATTAGGACACTAACTCGAATCCTCGTGTGGATTTGCTTGAAAGAAACGGGATTGACAGAAATGGTATTTGCTTGAAAGAAATCTGGGTCATGGAAACTTTTTTCTATTGTAAATTGTAATTTTAACAAAAGTGTCTAGGTCATTAAAAGATTGCTATCCTCAACATAAGTAGGTAAATAAAGATAGGTAAACTATTGATAATAATAAATATGTTCTCTTTGTATTTGTTATAAATGGGATTAGGATTATTAGGGTCTAGGGTCTCTTTATAACTTGCCACTCTATACATTCCCTCTCTGTTATGATCAAAGGTTATGGCAGATCTTCATCCAGGTGTGTCCCTTGATACAAGTAGAGCCCTCAATTGAATGCAAATGATATGCAGAAAGAACAGAAAGAAAAACATAAACTAAGACAAAAATGAAGCAAGAACAACTCTAAATATAATTATTCTTTTAAAAACTCTTCCATAATATTATAATATAATATTATATTTGCTAAAAATCCAAAATGAAAGAGTGTACTCTCTTACCTCCATGAGGGTGATAATTAGATGTCCGTAACAAAGTACAAAGAAATATTATATTTGCTAAAAATCCAAAATGAAAGAGTGTACTCTCTTACCTCCATGAGGGTGATAATTAGATGTCAGTAACAAAGTACAAAGAATTGTTGCATCAACTTCATCTTCTACTTCTTCCCCTGCCATGCAATTAACATAACAAACTCGTGAAAATGAAACAAAAAATGTGAAAACACCATGCAGCCTTTCCATTCCATTTATGACACTTACCTCTTAACCTTTTATTATTAATTAAATTAGTGACTCCATCGTGATTTGATTACTATGGAGGTTTACATTGTTCATCACACCAGAAAGAGGCAATGTGCCCACAGAAAAATATAAAATAAGTTTCATTTATTTGAATTTTGATAATTATCTTGAAATGTCTAAAATAAAATTTGCATCTATGAAAAATAAAGTTTGAAATGTCTAATATGTCTATAAAATAGAGTTGTCAACCTAAAATATGATATTTAAAAAAACAAAATTATCACACCTTAAAATATTAAATCTCAAATGGGACAGTGATCTTAAAAGCATAAAAACCAAAATTATCATACCTTAAAAGATTAAATCTAAAATGGGACAGTGATCTTAAAAGCATAAATTACTCAAAGTGTGAAATGTCTAATATGTCTATATGAAAAATAGAGTTGTCAACGTAAAATCTGATATTTAAAAAACCAAAATTATCACACCTTAAAAGATTAAATCTCAAATGGGACAGTGATCTTAAAAGCATAAATATTAAAAACCAAAATTATCATACCTTAAAAGATTAAATCTCAAATGGGACAGTGATCTTAAAAGCATAAATTACACATATTAATGAGGATATAAATGTGTAAAAACTCTCTCTCAAACGAAGCAATTCATAAATTAGACATATTAGTGAAAATATAAACATCTAGCTACAACGTATTAGTCTCCTCTCAGATGGCACAATTCATAACAATTATTTTTATAGGATTTACTACCATTTGCAACTAATACTTTAGCACATCAAATCACTTTCTGTTTCCTCCAATTTAAATGAGTTTTCTGGCAAACTAGAACAATATGATTGCAAAGGTTGGCGCATTGTCAAAAGCACAATTCAAAATTGGAGATCGCAAGCATTATGTCATTGCACAAAAGTTTGTACATCTTCCAAATATACTCAAAAGTAAAAAAGTGAGGGCTTCCTTCCGTGTCAGATTTGGCTAAATTGAGAACTACTATAAGATACAGTTATAAACAGAGGGTGGTAAGGGTTTCCTTGGACAGTTGTGGTTATATGCCTAAATTTACAACTATTAGAAAACAAGCTGCCCGTGTGAATGAATTACGGTAGAAAGGAATAAAAGAGAATGATTTTCTTTGTCAACATTGATTTTACATTTCCTAGGAATGGTTTGTGGCTCATGGGGTCATTGGTCATATATTCCCTTCTCTTTTATAACCGTGAGACTATAAGTTTCAAAATGATGCTTGTACAACCAAAACACACATCATTTTCTTCTCATTCAAAAACTCATTAGGTTATTACATTGTGTTGGATTTGTATTCTATTTTGAAATTGATGTTAAATGCAGAGTTAGTAATAAATATTTGTTAAGAGTTTTTGAATCATTAGGTTATTACATTGTGTTGGATTTGTATTCTATTTTGAAATTGATGTTAAATGCAGAGTTAGTAATAAATATTTGTTAAGAAAATAGTTGCTGAGGATTGTTTTCTACGTCTGTATTAATTGTCATTGTGAGAATAAGAATGTGAGACTAATAAGAGGCCTATGCATGCATAATTTAGGGTTGGTTCTGATCTATTTGTAAATCTCTGTGACCTGGCCAATCAGATTCAAGTCACACAAGCATGGACATAATTAAAAATGTTTTTTTGGCCAATCATATTCAAATATTCAAGTCATACAAGCACTGGGGGCCAAGGACTAGGACTGCAACAGAGGTAAAGAAAGGCTGCATGGACTAAGAACTTGGATTGCCATGGAAGAATGGATTATTATCCAGATTGGAGATTGCAAACTTTATGCCTAAATTTGAATTTACTAGTCGACAAGGTGCCCGTGTCACGTGCTGGCTTAATTCTGAAGGAACCCAAAGAGTCGTGCTGCTCACCTACAGGCATTGTTGATTATATATGCTCAAAACGAATACAAGAACGTGATTGGAATTTTACAGTGGTAGAGGAAGATCATGGAGATGATGAATAGAGAATTATTTAGGTTTCTTTATTAAAGGGATGTATGATGATGATAATAATAATAATCATTTGATTTTAAGATCACTGACATTTGATTGATGCATGATGTTCTTCTAAAAGATCATCTCTTATTATTGATGGATGAGATTCTTCTAAAAGATCATCTCTCATTATTGATGTATGAGATTCTTTTAAAAGATCATCTCTCATTTTTCTGCATTGTAATAGGAATCATCTCTCATTTTTGCAGAGTAATAGGGTGATTTTAAGATCACTGACATTTGATTGATGCATGATGTTCTTCTAAAAGATCATCTCTTATTATTGATGGATGAGATTCTTCTAAAAGATCATCTCTCATTATTGATGTATGAGATTCTTTTAAAAGATCATCTCTCATTTTTCTGCATTGTAATAGGAATCATCTCTCATTTTTGCAGAGTAATAGGGAAATCAAGGTGGATGGTAATCATAAGCCTGACATCAGATTGATGTATGATTTTCTTTTAAAAATCATCTCTCATTTTCTGCAGAGTAATAGGGAAACCAAGGTGGATGGTAAACATAAGCCTGTAAAAAAACTAATGTAGGATACATCACATTAAGTCCCCTCTCTATTCAACGGCGGAAGGAACTTTTCAAAATTGGTCCACCACGCCGCGCTAAAAAAGCTGGTAAATCCAAAGAGCGCTCTCGTGCTTTTCTTTTCTTCAATTTCCAATCATACTTTTTTATTTATTTTCAGTTTCTTTAGAATTCCGCTTTTTGGATTGCATTTATTAGCCCAGATTAAATCACATAATTTTGTGAATTCTTCAGATTCTAATTTCAATTTGTACACTCGTATGACATGGACACTGACTTGGATGAAGTCTCATGTGTGAACATTCATTTTTTTGGGTTTTTGGGCTTTGTCTATACAGAAGGTCATTTTTCGGGCTGTGTCTGGACAAAGGTTCATTTGACATATATGGGACAACTGAAACCAAAATTAAGATGTTGAAGTGGAACTGTAACTCAGTGCTGCTAGCTGCACTGGTGAGATATGACTAGCAGCACTGGTGAGATATGAAGAGTAGTATAGCATCCAAATGTGGGGTTTCAGTAATTATCACTAGTATCTAAAACAAAAATTGAGGTACTCGCGAAAAAACAAGTTAATGTTTGCATGGGAAGCAGAAAGATCGATACATGTTATTTGTTGGACTGCGTGTGGATTAGTGATTCGATACATGTTATTTGTTGGACTGCGTGTGGATTAGTGATGCATGTTATTTGTTGGACTGCGTGTGGATTAGTTTGCATTCTAAATCTTTGCTGGAGCAGTGTTGTTTGTGATGAGTTTATAGTCTTTGTGATTGATAGTGTGAATGTGCTTGTCATGCCACTATATAGCCTTTGTGATTAATAGTGTGAATGTGCTTGTCATGCTACCATCTTAATTTCTTGTGCCTCCTACTCTCTTTAATCTCAAGTTTTAGTCTGCTGCTGAGTATGGCTTTCTCTTCTAGAGGCTCAGAGAATCATTTGGCTATTGAGTGGCTATTTAAGTATTTTGAAACTTGCAAATATGAATATTGGGGACGAGTTGGAAGGCCCTGATGATACAAACAATCTTATTAAATGAGAGTTCAGCGACCTTAGGCATCTCACATGACTACATTCCTATTCTTGATCAGGCTTGTGACCATTAGACAAATCTTGGTGGTAGCCATCTCCGCAAATCCTATGACAAAATGTGCAGCTTTCATCATGCACATCAAAAGGACCAGTAGTTTTTAGTGGTAGGCATGTCACGGCACTAGCTATCCTTACGGATCACTGGCATCCACTTTTTTCAATATTTTTATACACAGAAGAAAAAAAATATGCCTCGAATCCGCTCAGGCCTTAGAGATGAAAACGATCAGTTATAGAACAGATAGGTCTTCTTATGGAGAGACCCATAGGTAGCTAAGTAGGACTCTTCCTTTTATATATATATATATATATATATATATATATATATATTTAAAGTCTGAAAGGCCGAGGAAGTCTTTGAACATATATATGGGTTTGATCCTAACTAAACTATTGGTTGTTTTGCTTGTGCGGTTTTGATGAAGAACGAATGAATGGTAAATGAATGCCAAAGCTATCTATGGAAAGTTAGATAATATGTACATATATAGAGCGATGGCTGGACACTGCCTATAATGGCGAAGAGAGCAGCGGGCCAAACCAATCAATGCATGTAGTGTAGATTTGGTGTATTCTTCTATGGATGGGATGGGGAGATGTAGTTCTTACTTTTTCAGATGTGCTACGCTGTATAAAGAAAAGTGGTTAAATTTCAAGGGTCTTTTATCATATTGCCCCTGGATGCATGTTATTCTTGTTTATGATTATGGAAAGTTGAAGGTCTTGATATTTGGAGTTGATGAAGATGGCAGATTGCAAGTGAAAGTGGTTGTGAGGAAGATACAGAAGGTGGTAAGTCATCTTATTTATACACAAGGCAGCGCGGGACCTGCTCTTTGTGGCAATTATGCATGAAATATTTCATGGAGATGAACCTTATGAGTCCATGATAAAGGTGGTAAGTCATCTTATTTATACACAAGGCGGGGCGGGACCTACTCTTTGTGGCAATCATGCATGAAATATTCCATGGAGATGAACTTTATGAGTCCATGGGAAATGGATAGTCATCAATGGATTTTGGGAAATAGAGAGTTGCTATTAGATTTTGGCAACAAGCTTGATAGGGAAGGAAATCATGATGGGTTCAAGGGATGGGAAAGACAGGCAAAGTTAATTGGTATCATCAATGGGGATGAAGTTGGGGATGAAGTTGTAGTAATCTTAAAACAATTTATGGAAACCTGAAAACCTTTTACCACAAAAAATGGTTCTTCTAGGCTTTGGTAGACACCCGTTTCAAATATGCCGTTTCTTTGGTCAGGGAACATCTAGGATAAATTACAATGTAACAATTGATACTTTTGTTGGCAATCTTTTGTTGAAGTAGCCTCTCAAGGCAAGTAAATAACTTATGTGGGCAAGTACATAACTTATGTAGGCAAATACACAACTTATGTCATCCACAGAATTCGTGTGTTTAAAATTACAAAACTGTTATGGATTTGTTGTAGAAAAATTTGTCTTGCCATATTGCCAAGACAACAAGATAGAGTGATAGAGTGAGGTTTGCAAATTCTCTTGTCAAATACATATTCTTTTCTTAAAATATGGCAATCAAATTACAATTACGAGGCTTACACCAGGGAATAAAATTGTAAGGTACAGGATGTTGAATAAGAAGCAAGAAGGAAGGTGCTTGAATAAGAGGTTTCAAAAAGCCTAGCAAGAGAATTGTGCATTTTAAGCACATTAGCTTGTAATGACCCCCCAGAATTGGAAGAAGCATAAAAATAATTATGAAGTTGCGTGAAGCAGAGATTGCAAATCTGATGAATGATGAAGGTGGTGCTTTTGATAAAATCAAATCTAAGTGCAGAAGAAGCTCTTAGGAATCTTCTTTGGTTGTCAGATCCAGATGCTATATTCCTTGAAGCATCGAGAGTTTATAATTTGCATCTCATTGCCATTGTTGCCCTAAACTCAGTGATCCAAAAGAGTTTCTTCCATTTCTGCAAGAACTTGAACTTATGTCTCCTCCTATTCTGTTATATATATATTGCACGCTGCACATGTATGCGAGTACCCTTAAAGTATTGTTGCAGAAGGAGATGTTTATTCTAAGGAGTGCTTGTAGAAACTCGTGAAGATAAATCCAAAACTTTTTTCCCTCATCCTTGACATTTTCAAAGATCGCACAAAGATGTCTTATTCTGGAGGCCTATTGAGGCCTGAGCTATTCATCTGCTCAGTGAAGAAAGTTTTAAGAATGTTGCTATGGCATATTCAAACACTTGTTCTTTGGAAAAATAACGTTTTAAGAATGTTGCTATGGCATATTGAAACACTTGTTCTTTGGAAAAATAACTCTAGGGGCATTTCATGTAGGTGGTCTATGGAAAAATGGTTGGAATGCTAACGCTCACAATTGATGAGTTTTCAAGTTTAGCCAATTGACTTTGTGAAGAGATCGAAGCTCTAGGAAAGCCTAGCAGAAACTGCAAAAAATGCATTGAAGCACTGAAATGATGTTCAAAGTGCTCTAAACCTACTTGTAACTATTCAAGAATGGGTCGCGGCTTGAAGGGTTGGACCTTTATATGACATGGAAAACCAGTGCAATATATGACATGGAAAACCAGTGCAATCTCATGTTAAACCGTTAAACTTGCAGTTATTAAATGTGCAAATTCACTCATATTGGAGTATGAGGAGGGTGTATAGCCCATTATTTGGTTGGTTGTACCATAGTGATAAAAAAAATAGCTCAAACTTCCAATTATGTGCAGCTTATAGTTGCAAGATATAAGCTGCAAGATCATAAAGAAATTATATATATATATATATATATATAAAACCTAATTGATTCTTCTTAAGATAATGCAAAATTAATTAGGATTGTCATTGAGAATAAATTGTATCAATAAAATACAAGAAAAACCTAATAACCCTAATCTAATGGGTGTTCATAAGGAATTGGACTAGTGAGACTACTAATTAGGAAAAGAGAAACCCTAGTTTAATATAGGTTTATGCTATAGGTTTATGTTCTGATGGACAATAAATAAAGACAACCCTATTTTAATATATGATGAATTATAAATAAAGACATGAAAGAAAATCATGAACACAGATAAAGATCACTTACCATGTGGACTATCGCGCATAGCTTTTATCTGCTCGTGTTTTTCAATCTTTGTGACCATCACTTGTAGGTGCATTCTTAAGGTTTTTTATGCCCAATTTTCGCGACCATCACTTATAGGTGCGTTCTTAAGCTTTTTTTTTCTTTATCTTCTTTCAAGCCGAATAACATAGGGATTACACAGCAACTGTCGGGATCAAAATCCACATTAGTGCATGAAATCTATAAAAATACACGAGGAGATCAATCAATCAAATTGCATAACAGAAAAAATTGCAATGTAAATTAACCTCTGGTCCATTGTGACCATTTTCTCCAAAACAACATTCTGTTTGTTTTTCATTTTTCACTCCATAAGAGTTCAAGGTTGACAGACTGTTTGACAACTTCCAATGTCCATTACCTTTATTATCCTTTTCTTATGTGTTTCTTGTTTTAATCTATGACATTTCCATTAAAAAAACATATATAATACCACTTACTATATAATAGACACTTTAAATGAATATTCCTATGCAGAAAAAGTTATATGCCCATAGGTGGTGGTTGTAGGTGCCGGACTGAATTTTATCTTTATATTATTCTTGGGTGCATGGAATTCTACACTAATATTTGAATTCACTCCTGTCAAAATAATGGTTGAAAGCGTCATAGAAACCGATATTAACATATTAACACAGTGGTACAGAGATACATTAAGTAAAAGAGATAGTTCTCAATATTACTGTGTGTGTGGTAGCTGAACTAAATTGCCAAACGTAAGTTCTCAAAATTTACAGAACTTAGCAGAGGCCATAACAACCCAAATAAACCGAATTGTTGGACAAACATTTGGTGTCGAGCGTGATTGTTAATAATGTGCGTGGATCTTCATTTTATCAGAGAATGTTAATATATGTTAATAATGATCGATGGCGAGGAGAGATCGTAGACCGCGGCAGGATAAATCTAAGTAATAAAAATGTGAGTGAAGACTATCTTACAACATTTACATTGGCTAAAGATAACATTGTAATTCGATACATACCTGAGAATACACACAACTTCAATTTCAAACCTGAGATAGATACAGGAGAATACATATAACTTCAATTTCAAACCAGAAATTATCAGAATTACGATGAATTACTGTAGTGGGGAAGTTGCAAGTACTTACTGTATCTCTGAACCGTTTGAATTTCCAAATAGCAAGACCGTATCTCTGCACCGTTTGAATTTCCAAATACAAGACCGTATCTCTGTACGATTTCCATTTCCAACCAGCAAGACCGTAAAATAAAAAACAAGAACAATCACAGAACCACACCAACAATGACACCTCAAAAATTATAAAATAGACACATGGACATAACCCCCCAAAAAAACAGTAATCAACTCAAACACCTTACATACCATAAACAAACAAGCAAAAAAATCAAATAGCACGGCCACTCTGAAATATAATATCATCTAAAAAACCATGAAAAACTGGATTCTGAAATGGAGATGAGCCACAACAACATCAGGAAACGGCGACCTGGAGATGAATAAAAGAGAATGGGTGAATAAAAGAGAATGGGTGGATGAACAAAATTCTATCTCAACACCTCACCCAAAAAAACCATTCCAGCGCCTCCCATTGCATTCAAAATTGTTTATTCATTGGTTCACTTTATCTCTTTGCTTTTTTTTGGTTCAACGGCTTCTTTTGCTTTTTAGTTAGACGGCTAAATCTAGTCTCCCTTTTTCCTTTTGCTTTTTAGTTCAACAACTAAATCTAGTCCCCCTTTTTCTTTTTGCTTTTCAGTTCAACAACTATATTTGGTATAGTCGGCTCATAAACCTAAAAATTGAAAATGCTTTGTATTATGTTTAACAGTTCATAATTCTAAACATATGCTTTGTATTGTTTTTGAACTGTCATAAAAGGGTTTATGTAGCCACGCACGCTAACACGGATGGGTGTGTTAATGACGGTCACTTGTGAAGAATTTATCAAGGACTTATTTTTTAGAAGGGTTTGGGTTGTGGTGCAATGGTTGGTTGGGACACTGTGTTGTTATGCAAATATGGGTTTGGGTTGTTGTGCAATGGTTGGTAGGGACATAGTGTTGTTATGCAAATATGTAGAGGGTTACATTTACAAATGTGTAGAGTCTTTGTGCATGTAGATCTCAAGTATGTGTGTGAGGAAAGGTGTTTAACTTCTCTAAGTTGGATTCCCTCCATTATTAGTGGGACTTAACACATATCTAAGGTACAATCCAAATAAATGTGAACATCATCTCCTTGCTAAACTCAGCACATGTTTGAGGTACAATGCAAATATATGTCAATGTTATTTCCTTGCCAAATTGATTCATAAACACCTCATTAACACTTAGAATATGTTTATTATAAGATGATTGTATACAATTTGTGCTGATTAGAAAATAATGTCAATTGGGTCTAGTGCAGGTAGTTGAGAGGAAAAATTGACTCTACTTGTGACATGTTTGCTCTTCATGAGTCAATTGTTGATTTAGCTCTTTGTCAGTTGATTGTTGATGGTTGTTGGAAAGGTACTAGCAATCTCATTCTCACTTACCAGCTGGAGGGTGGGACAAATTGTATTGCAAGGAAAAAAAAATATATTATTTGAAAACAACCCAAATTGTAGAATGTATACTTAAATACACGAGTTTGAGAGATCCATCTAAGAATGCAATCAATATAAAATGTGAGCCAAAGGCCTTATATCTTGTTGTGTCTTTCTCTCTAAGGTAGTGTGAGTTTTTATAGAAATCATCATAGGAGTTGGAGATCTTATTTTCTCTACAAAATATTCTAATACCACTAGAGTTTGCATTGAAGGATTTCCTAAGACATTGTTCCACTAGAAAAAGAGGTGATAATGAAGTCACTCAGCTATAGATAGCTATGTCTGTGAGAATGAAAGCTATGGAGGAAACTCAAAGAAGGGAAGTTTCATCATATCTATATGATTTGTTATTGATGATGAAAGGGAATAAGAAGGTAAGGGAAGAAGTTGAAGAAGCCCGGGTCCATAGGAAAGTTGTAAGGGAGAAATCTACGAGGTAGACTTAGGATGGAGACTCCTACCTACTCAGGAACCCTAAACCCAAAATAAATCACAGGTGGGAGAAACAACATCCTTTATTCATCCATCCCTTTGTACTTCGTAATCCATCTATTAGAGAAATTTTGAGGTCTAAAATGGGTCTCCTAAGGAAAATAATTGTTAAAATAATTAAACATAGTTATGAATTTTTAAAGGGAAATAAAAAAACTAGTTTTTAATTGTATTTTTTACTTATCTCTTTGTGGGTTTATTCAAATTTCAATTGAGTCACTATCGAAAGAGTACCTACACTGCACACTTCTAATAGGCCCACATTGGGAAAAATGTGTTTCTTGAACATTTGAGATAAATTGGGAATACATGAAAAGAAACAAGTTTTTTCATGTATTCCCAGTTTATCTCAATGTTCAAGAAACACGTTTTTTTTCAAGTTTATCTCAATGTGGGCCTATTAGAAGTGTGCAGTGTGGGTACTCATTGGATCAAGAAACACTTATTTTTCATGTATTCTCAGTTTATTTCAATGTGGGCCTATTAGAAGTGTGCAGTGTGGGTACTCATTGGATCAAGAAACACGTTTTTTTCATGTGTTCCCAGTTTATCTCACCATGGGTGTACTAAAAGTGAAAATGTGTTTATTGAAAATAAACCTTTTTTTCATGTATTTCTAGTTTGTCTCACTATGGTTCTATTAAAAGTACGCGGAATTTAATTCACATCCAATAAGTGCATATATTTGAAGTTTGGGTAAACCCATAATGAAATCAGTCGAAAAGTAGTTTTTTCCCTCCAAAACTATTTACCCTTATGGTTGACATCATCATATTAAATCCTATTGGTCATTTTAAAGTTGATGTTGATAACACATTTTTTGTTTTGATGGCCCTTTTGGTTTCAAAATTTATCCAATGCAAATCCAAATCTATGAGATGGAATTCAAATTCAATTAACATGCAACCTCCTCTACACACACACACACAATATAAATAGAAACATAGGAACCACACACATAGAGACATGGCCACACAAACATAGAAAGACACAAGACAGAGTGATTCCACTTCAAACATCACACAATTCAATACAACAACCCCATAAATGATAGTGGAGGAGGATGTGAAGAAAAAAAGTTTAAACTATTACACTAGACACACATATACATCAACTTCTACCATTTTGTTTTCCCTTATCCATTGTTAACTAATAGATTCCTTCCTTCGTCAATTGTAGGGGGAGTAGATTACCAATTGTAGGGGGAGTAGATTACCATAACAACTATGTCAAAAAATGCATGAATTGCATTCCTTGAAGTTTCCCCTCCTGCCTCATCCACCTCTTAGGTTAAAATTATATTGATGTCTCTCACTGTTTCTTAGAGTTTGAATGTTTCATAAGTTTAAGTTTCAATTTAAGCAATGGTGATGGCCCAACCATGAACTCATGAGGTATCAATTGTCATGCTAGTAGAGCATTGAGAGATATGTATTTTGTTTTGGTGGTGGTTGGGGAGACAACCCATTAGGAGCAGTTAACAAATTTTAGTTGTTTTTGCATAGGCTGCCCTCATGATCTTTGGTAGGTGAGATAGACATCATTGATCACAACCCAAAAGTTGTGCTTATTTTATCACCCTACCATACAATTTCTTTGTTGGTTGGTAGTCTCCTCATAAGTGCCTCGGGTAAAATTTACATCATCCGACATGGAACACTTTTGTATAGTTTGCAAAACTTTTACCTTCTAGAAATCCATTTCCATACACCTAAGAATGTTGATTTGTATTAATGTGAGCATTAAAACCACACAACTTC
Organism: Picea engelmannii; assembly: GCA_009831015.1. Lineage (NCBI taxonomy): Eukaryota > Viridiplantae > Streptophyta > Pinopsida > Pinales > Pinaceae > Picea > Picea engelmannii. The sequence continues at coordinate 367,254 of ML784521.1, forward strand.
AATACCTTTTCAACAATCTTTATCCTCTTCCTCTTTAAGTAAAGACATTTATATAGGCACAAGCTATTAGTCCTTGGAAATCCACATGGGAAAGGCCCTTTGCTTTAACACTGCAACATAACCCAATTCTACATCTAGAAAATGTTTATAACTATGGGCATGATAATGTTTGACATGATGTTACTAAAGCTTATTTCGGTTCCTCGGTTCCTTGTGTGTATCAATGTTTGTAATTAGGAAGCATAGTGTGGCCTCTTTACTAACAAAATGGTCGATTGGTTTCTTGGTGATTATGCTTTATTGTTTGGCCTTCCCATCCCTCCTACATGGCATTGTGCAAGTGTGAATAATAACAAAAATATTATTAACAAGAATAATAAGACTTCAATATGTGCATATATTGTGGTGTCTTTAAATAACTTTTATGACTATAAAATTTATTTCCCTCGTATTCCACATTGGTTTTGAGGATTGGTTTGCAATAAGATATAATCCCTAGTATAGGATGATCTATATGCCAACAAGGCCAGCCGCATAGGTCATGCCCCCATAACTAACATAGTAGTGGATTGGTTGTGTATGATTGTTCTTTCTTTCCCAACATTCCCTTCCTCCTCGTGTCGTGTGTGAGTGTGTGAATAATAACAAGAGTCGTGATAACATGGATAATAAGTAATATATGCATATTGTGCCTATAGTCAACATATTTTAGATTTGTTCATTATGATGATACACTTATTGTTTATATATGTGTACATCAAATGTACATGAAGATGAAGACACGCTAGGATCAACATGTAACTTTTCTTGCTGTCTCTCTCTCTAAAAAAAGATGTAACCGTGTTGGCCTAGCCTTAACCTAGACCTTGGCCTCATGATGTACCATTTTTCAAGTTAGTAGAGCATTGATAAATACATGTTTTGTCTTGCTCGGAGTTGGGGAGACTACTATCACCATTAAGGGTAGTTATCCAATTTTGTTTTTTCTACATATGTTTCCCTAAATATATTTAGGTGGGTGAGGATAGACATCCTCGAAAATGACTCCAAATCCATGCTGCTTGTACCACCAAATTGTATGGTTTCTCTATTGAGGGGCGATCTCCCCCCTAGTTCCACACGTCAAAGTTCCACCACCTATTGTTGAACTCATTTGTACGGTCTATGAAACTTTAACCTACCAACAAATCACTATCATATGCTTTAGAATGTTGGTTTGCATTGTCGTGGGTATAAAATCCATGCAACTTCACGACCTCTTTGCCGATCTTTAACATCTTCCTTCTTATCCAAAGGCATATACATAGGCACAAGCAATCAATCCTTGCAAATCCACATGAGAAGGACCCTTTTCTTTCTAGAGTGCAATATACCTTGATTCTACATTTGGAAAACATTCATAATTATGGGTATGATGATGTTTACCGTGATGTTACTAAAGATTCTTTCTATTCTTAGCTTGCATATACACATAATGGTTGATTAGCGTGGGGTGATTATCCTTGCTTGCTTCACCTTCCCCCTCCCTCCTTCACATGGCCTCTGTGCATGTGTGTAACATAACAAAAATAGTAATGAAAATAATAATAATAATAGTCAAATTCACATACCTTATGGTGTCCTGGAATAACTCTACGACTATAGAATATCCTTCCCTCCTATCCCATATTAGTTACGAGGATTGGTTTGCAACAACACATTGTTGATATTTTACTTATACAACTAGAAATTATGGTTCTTCTTTATTATTACAATCATTTAGCGCATTAACTGCATATATAGGATCATTGAAAGAGAGACAATCACATAAATAAGAGAGACACAAAGATTATCTTGGGAAACCCTCTAGGGGAAGAAAACCCAACGAACTTCCTCAATATGGATTTAGCCAACCAAGAAAAATGCTTCTCTCCAAGAGAGAACTAACAAATTAGAAGATCCTCCTCCACTGCTTCACTAAGAAAGAGTAGTGCACCACTTAACCAAGATGTATCCAAGAGATAGACCAAAACCCTCATCAAGGTCACACCTAGTTGCAGTGGCAGTTCTTCCAAGACTTGTGCACTTCTTCATAATCCCAAAGTTAGTGTGTGTGTATCAAGTGAGGTGCTAGCCTCCATTATAAATAGTGGTCTCACCTCCTTAAATTAGGTCTGGGCTGACCTATCTCTTTACCCCAATTAATTTAATTGTCAAGGCACAATATGATCGACTTTTACAAAGGCACAATAGGGCCATCTTAATAAATATAATATAATAACATTCTCTAGGGTTTATCTTGGTCAAATACAATAAGGATATCTTCCGAAGAAACTCAATCTTCAACACACATAAGATCCAATATAGCATGACCCTTATGCCAACAAAAACATCCATAGAGGTAGTGGTCCCTACATAATCGTTGATAGTTTGTGGGTTGAATATTATTTCTTGCTCAACCTAGTTGGGTTGTACATAATGTGAAATGGCTACATGCCCATATTAAAATGATAAAAGCAAGTCCAGTGAAAAATAAGTAAAAAAATAAACCAAAATAGGTCTATCTTAATCATTTGATATATGCTAATGAGTGTTAAATTGGGTATGTTCCTTTAGGTTCTGCAACTCAAGTAAAGTAAAAATTTAGATCATGGGTTGCAACCCAAGTTCACTAGAGCTCATAGATGGAGAATCTAGCCAAAGAGAATTCTAAGGCTCCAAGGATGCCTTATAGACTGAGGTGGTGTTCACTTTGTGACATTGATTGCACAGCAATGGATTTTTTTAGCAGGAAGCATTAATGCATTTAAAAAACACTAAAGGAAGTCCATGGTGATAGAAAATGGTCACGACCATTCATGGGGTGGTGCTCTTTTTGTGAGGTTGATTGCAAAACCACGGAAATTCTTTGCAATATCATATATTAGGGGAGAAATGTTGACTAATGTTAAGAATTGAGCATAATTCCCAAATATAGCAAGATGAGGAGATGCAAGATATGAACAATATCATCGAGTTCAGACAATATTGGAAAAGAAAAACATGGATGAAAAAATAAGGAAAAACGTCACTGAAGAATGTCAAAAGTTCCCATATTCAAGCTAGGTTTTAAATGTGCTAATGGTTATAGAATTCAATATATGCAATAAATAATTACATAATTATAGTCAACTCCATTGTGATACAAATAACTAGATTCAGTTTTGTAGTAGAGGTATGGTTGTACAAGTTAACGGTAGGCCCTCAAATAAGTATGCTTCTTGTATTATATGTTGCAAGTTGCAACATATTAATAGGATGGGCCATAGGCATTGATGATTAATGTGGTGAAAAGAGATGTAAGAGTGAGTGCCAACTACAAGTCATACAAAAGTATAGGGTTGGCTTGGGAAAATGTGCCATTGCTTTCATATGGAGTAAACTATTATATGATGAGATAATGTTGACGTTGGGGGAGGAAATAAGAATCCGTAGGTGCAATGATATTGACTTTTCAGTTTGTTTCCCTTTTTATGATTTTTTTCGCAACAGTATTTACTTTTTAAGCCATGGTTCCAAAAATGTTGCAACAATAATATTGAAAAAGAAAAGTGTGTTACTAGTACCTCTTTTCGGTTCGAGGGGTAGATTTTATGATTTTGGTTGTTATGGTGTCGCTTGTCAAGGACATGGTTTCAAACAAGTTGCAATTTGAACCTTGAAAAAAGGGGTGTTAATTGTAGCACCACTTTTCGGTTTAGGTGTTGATTTTAAGGTTTTCATTCGCAATGATATTGGTTGGTAAGGCCATGGTTATGAAAGGTTGTAATTTTAACCTTGAAGAAAAAAAGGGGGTGATTAAGGGAGAACCACTTTTCAATTCAAGTGTTGATTTTAAGGATTTTGTTTGCAACAATATGAGGATTTAAGTCCATGGCCGCAAAATGTTGTAATTTTAACCCCCCAAAATAAGGAGTGATTCTAGGAGCACCTTTTTTTGATTTGGGGTTTAATTTTGACGTTTTTAACCAAAAAATATGGGTTTTTAGGGATGAAGTTCTCATTTTGAGGTCTTAATTCTCGTCAAGTTGATAACCATGTTTTATATTGTGAAGAGGTAGAGTAGGTTCTTAATGATTGCCACATTGGTTCTTGTGATGTCCACCTGTCTGGAATGTCTACAACACAAAATATCCTCTGTATGGGGTATTTTTGGCCCTTCCTTTTTCACGACTTCATGCTTGTGGTTATGCGGTGCGAACATTGCCAAATCTTTTTCTCTATGATAGAATCACCAACAACTCCTCTATATCTCATCATCATAGCAAATTGCTTATGCAAATGGGGATCCATTTTCTGGAATGTCATAACACATCCAATGATGACCATTATTACATTATTGTGGTCGTAGGTCATTTCACTAAATTTGATGAAGCTATGCAAACCTTTAATTTTATTTCGCATATGGTAGTTGGCTTCTTTTTTAACTATGTTATAACTCACTTCGGTGTACCTAAACAATTGGTGTTTGACAAGTATCTCACTATGGTAAACATTTGGCTTCCAAGAAATGGCTTCCATGTTGGTATTCACCCGTGACTTTTCCACTCTTTACTATCCTCGAGCTAATGATCAAGTAAAGGATGCCAATAAAGTACTAAGACTATGTTTTAGAGGACATCTAACAAACAAAAGACCAACTCACAACACATTATTTTTCCATTTTTATGGTCCTATTGGATATCCTTCAATATTTCCATAGGCTTTACACCATTTCACCTTGTTTATGGTATCGATATAATTTTACCAATTGAATGTGAAATACCCCTTTGTGTCGCCATCAAACTTCTCCCTAACACCAATATAATGGAACAACAATCAGTAGAATTGGAACAATCTAATGGAGACCACACATTGCCTTACAAACCAAAGAGGCCATGAAATGCACCAAGGCCCACTATGATCGACATGTTTTCCCTCACTCCCTTTGTGAGGGTGACCTTGTCTTTGTCTTCAACTGAGCCAAAGAGAAGTTAAGCCTTGGGAAATTCAAATCACTATGGAATGACCCCTACATCGTAAAAAAAATCTAGATAATGGGGCATATGTGCTTTCCAATCACGAAGGATAATTTCTCAAGGAGTTCCTCAATGATATTTGTTTGAAAAAGTTCTATGCCTAAGCCACCATTTCTCATCCATTGTACATAGTTCCAGTTTTTCAAGTAGTCACACACGACACTGTGTTTTATGTGTTCATGATTTTTTAATTTTTTTTATAGGAAGCCATTTTTTATGATTTTTCACTGGTTCCACTACAAGTATTATTCATTTCATTGGTGTACATGTATATGATCACCCTTTGTTATGATGCATTTGATCCTTTTTTCCACCTTTGAATTTTCCATAGGTTCCATCTTGTATCAATGAGAGGCTTCACCCCTTTAAGCTAGTTGTCTACCCTTGTCAAATGTAACATCCCGCTCTGGCACACTGACAAAACTTATTCTTTGAGGACACTTGCTCGCAAGTGATCTGGATTTTTATGATGATGAACCACTTAACCTTGATGATGAGGCGTCATGATTGATGACAGGATGTTTTATTATTGCTATATACAGGTGCTTTTGACTCAGTTTCATTGAGTGTGCAGGGTTTCGGACCTTGAGGATGCAGAGGCATCGGTGGAACTTCCTTGGACTCCGGATTGAGTCAGGGAGTGGGCTATTTGAGTTGTTTTCATTTACAG
>ML784521.1:393890-421882 GCA_009831015.1 Picea engelmannii
AATAATACTAGATAGGTGGGACCCCTTTAGAAAATTAATGAGAGAAAGCGCTCCTCTTATTGCACTCATGTTTACTTTACAAGAAATATTTCACAGTTTGAGAATAAGGAGGGAGATCCTAACTTGTTTCTATGTGCCATTAATGGATGTTGGGCGTGTTAGCAAATTGATTTTAAAATGGAGAAAGTGTTTATTTTATTAGACATTTTAGTTTTCTCTTGCTACACCTAGACTTTGATATATTACTCCAACTCTAAGTATAAGCCACATGCAACTTATGGTATACTTGTTATATATATGGACAATGAATATTATAGGGAATGATAATACTCCAATAGCAAGGAATGTGGACATGTTATTTTGGTGTTAAGTGTTAAATGGGCATATTATTGCTATGAAATTCATGTGGGAAGCTAATTTGACTTTGAGTTTGGAAATGGTATGTTATGTTTTATGGATATTGGATATATGATGGTCAATATTATATGTTTGGAACAAGGTTTTTGGAGGTTGGGTGCAGTCCATATTTGGTTGTGGTTGATGGAATTTAATGAAAATGATAAAAGAGACGTGCATTTATTGCACGTCGTTCTTACCCTACCTCGAAGCCACCGCCTTCACTATTCTCCTCACTTTCGTTTTTGTTGCTCTAGTTAGTAGTTCCTCAATTGTGCTCGACCTTTGATGAAAAAATAGTTGCGCTCTTATCTTTTTGGCATTCTTCTTACATGTATGTTAGCTCTTATCTCTCCATTCATGGATTGTTAGCTCTGCTCCAGATGAAATTGATTTTCTGGCTCTAAAGTTTTCATGCGTAATGTGTTTGTTTTCCAAAGTTTACAATGGATTTGTTGTGGTATTATGGCCATGTAACTCACATTTCGATTTGGGTTTCTTCCTGTTGGCATTTAAATGTTTCAAACTCGAAATATTGTTCGGAATTTTTTATTTTGTTTGAAGTATATGCTTGTATGCACTTGGAGAAAAGGTAGTATTATTGTAATATGGCTGTTGGAAAATGTTTGAGGATGAATATGTTCAGTTTCACTCATTTATTGTCCTAAAATTTTAAAGAGTTTCCTCTGTTAAAGGGAACAATCGGGTTTTGTGACTATTGTGTAGTATCCTCACCTCATGCCCAGACCCTGGAATATATGCAGTCTTATTATTACCACAGATTGTGAAGTTATGGGTGGCCTGTGTGTTTTATCTTGCTGTCATTTTGATAGGAAGGAGTTGGTTTTACTTTGCTTGCAGGCCACGTTTCAAACCTTACGCCCATATGCCTACTCCATGCCTTGTTTCCCCTTCCAATGTGTGGGCAAGTGAATCAAAGAAAATCCAGATTCAAAATTTTGTTTTATTGTTTTGATCCAACGGTGGGAAAGATTGATATCACCCATAAAATCGTGGGTCATTTGTTATTTATCTATGAGGGAATTTTGTCGATTTTGAGTTTAGTATGAATTCTATGGAAACAATGCCCACCAGGTTTGCATGGGGATTCGAGCCTGATTTGTTTTGCAACTGTTATTTGAGGTTGTGATGTAAATTTTATATAACTAAAGGTCGATAGCCTTATGTTTCTCTTCCTCTCATGATGATTTGAGGCATTCTGTTATGATTATGAATAAGTCAAATTATTTTGTAAATAGTCTCCTACATAACGTTATGCTAGTTTAAAAGAGATATCTATGGTTTTAAAAAGGGAAATGAAACTTGCAAGTTTGATAATCCTATAAATTTCCTTTGAGTTTTATATTGAGCAGTTTAAAAGGATTATTTCCATGTTATGGATTCTGTGTGTTGAAGTTTAAAATATTGTTATGGTACAAACAAAATTTGGTGTGACTTTTGGAAATAAATGGGCATGGTAAACAATGGATATTCAAATGATTTGTGTTGAATGATGGAAATGTTGATTTTAAAGTCAATGAATGTTATTTCTTGTAACATAACAGTAATCACTATGATTCATGTTCATTGTCTCATTTTTCACTCATTATATTCCCACCACCTTCCCAGATAGATTTAATTTATCCCCTGTTTTGTTATTATGAATTTCATTCAAAAGGAATGGATGATGACTTGCGTTGGAATTTTTGATATGGAGACATTTTTTTTATAAGTAAAATAGCCTTGCATTTTGCTTGAACAATATTCATTTGTTGGGTCTCGTCCATGCTACCATTTTTCATTCATTATTAAGCCCCTCATCTTCCCAACGACCCTATCAGTTCCTGTTCAAATTGCAATTGATTATTGAATTCAAAATGTGGTGAGTTATATCAATGGATGGATTGCTTATGCTTCTTTTGTGAATGATATAACCAACATCTTGATTTTATTCAGGTAGAGTATTAGTGAATGGATTTTTAAAATTTTTCATATTTTGATTGGAGTATTGCTTCAGGATGAGTTTCTTTAGTAGGGGTGGCAATGACAGAGGTGAAAACAAAGGTAGAGTAAATAATTGGTAAAGAGGCCATAGAAGGCCATGATTTTTAATATATTTTGACGTTGATCTGCAAGAACTGAATCAAATTTTCCAAGATGGGTTTTTCAATCTAGTTGGCGAAGGAATTCTGCAACCTAGATCTAAGAGGCCTCCTTTCGAGCCACATCAAAATTTCTCTATTATCCGTGTCCCCCCTCATGTTTCTATGCAGCTAGAGCTACCTGCCAATGCTGACTGACAAGAGATTATCCATCAGCCTATTGAACATCACCATGGTTGGCCTACAATATCGTTTCCATTTCCCCCTCCTCTATCTCCATTCAACCCAAATGCCCATGCTGATCGTGTTTCCTCGCCAGTATAGTCCTCCCATGCAAGAAAGAGACTAAAAACTGTCATCCTTGAGCCAGAATTAGATAAAGGAAAAGGGGTGGCTAATCCCTCTAAGTATTCCAAAGACTCCTCTGAATCAGTGTCCTCTCATCTCCACCTCAAAGATAGTTTCTCCCATGTCATCAGTAAAATCCACCCACAAGGTTCCAATCAATTGAAGGTTGTTGCACAAGAAAAATCAGAAAAAGGATCAAAATAAAGCAATAGTGAAAAGAGACAAAACGCCTCTCACAACAAATATGGGTTTTAATGCTTTTTAATGTTATTTTTTTTATGAGGACATTTTATTGGTATGATGACAAAATGTTTTGGACAACAAAGACACATTTAGACATAATGTTTTGGACATCATGGATATGATTCTATTTTTGGCTATAGTCATGTTTTATTTTGATACTAAAATATTTGACTATTTATATGAGGATGAGAGTTACAAGGTGAATATTCGAGTTAATTTTGGGGGTGCTATATTTCATATTTTGATGATCATTAAAAAATGAAAATTGGAGTGACAAGGGGTCCCACCTATTTAGTTTTTATTTAAATAGACCCTTATTTATGCATTATTATTTATTTGTATCAAATTATTAGTTAAGCTAATTAAGCTTAACCAAATAAAGGTAGTTGAAATACCATAACTCATTGGGAAATAATAAAATATCGATCAAAAGAAGAGACAAAGGAAGAGAGAACATAACGAGAACTTATGATATAAGGTCTACTCTATACTTGTGAGATAATTATTTTCTTCATTCATTTTGAGTTTACTAGAAAACTAAACCATCTTGATGACAACAGGGTCTTATTTAAGGCAACATGATTCAAAACTGAATCATATCTTTCAACGGGATGTTTCTAAAGGTGTATGATCTATCTTTGGTAGTCTGTGTGTTCTTATTTGTTTATGGATTAGGTTTCATGACTGATAAAAAATATTTTGTAGAGTCAAGCGACAAAATTTTTATGGCAAGTTGATCTAGATCTTTAGCTTCAGTGTTTCTTTTGCTGTGAGAGACTTCTTGTATGGTGCCCATCAGAGACTTCTAAATATGACTTTGGTCCCCACCCTCACACAGGTTTGTAAAGAGAATTATGATTTGTATCTCAGAATGAAGTTAATATAAAAATCATATTTCTGATTTCATTCTCACATGTGTATCTTAATGATATTTTCATATTTTGTTTTTATTCTTGTCTCTTATCTATGTACACACTTATGTATATTTTTGCTTTCTTTTTTTTGCATAGTTGCTTATAATATATAAAATCAGCCTTGATCCCTCGTACATATTATCTGTGGATTAAGTGATTGTTTTGAATTTAAGGATATAAACTACGGGTAACATTCCCAACTATCTTGCCTTAGCCTAGCAAGATCTGAAAATGTTTGAGAAAGGTTCTTCGTACCTTTTCCTCAACATTTATTTGGCGAACATACTAGGGAGATCTTTCAATATCTCTCTGGTTGATTGTATAATGATTGTATTTTATTTTCTTGTTTTTTCTGATTACTCTTTGACTGATTTTCCATGACAATACCAGTTGTGAGACAATCTAATATTGGAAACGGTATTGATGACCATACTGACATTGCCTTGAATTTATTCAACACTATTTTATAAACTACTAGTACTTGTGTTGAACTCGAACACTCTTGGGAAGCAATTGAAAGGGACATAAATATCCATGAACGTTGGGAAGCTAGGAAAAGGAAGCCCATAAATTAACAATAAAATTTCCTCTTACCTATTTAATATTTTATTTCATGTCCTTTAATTCACGTATTTCTCGAAGAAGAAGAGGATTGTCCCCTGAAGTTACCCGTATTTTTTAAATAAGGAGTAAAATTGTCTTATCAACACACCAAAGTCCTTTTAGGAGAACTCTATCTGATTGTGTCAGTTCATCTTCATCACCCATACCTATCACCTTCAACATGATGTCTTCGGGTAGTGGTAGTGGTACTGGAGGTTCTTCCTCCTCACATCCTTCTTCTTCATCCGTGATTGGAAGTATATATAGTCATCAAGTCCCTATTCAATCTACTACCAATCCTGCTAAGGTCATTAATAATTATGGACTTTTTCAATTTGAGGAAGATGCTACAACCACCCCATGGCACATGTTTTCTCCCTTGAATCTCACACCATCCACCCAACTATTACCGAAATTCATGGATCATTTACCTAGGTTTTCAGGAAATGGTATCGTTACCACAATTGAACACCTGGTAGCATTTTCTAATGCTTTTCATAACATAGGGTCTAATGATAACGACACTTGCATGCGTCTATTTGTCAATTCTCTTGAAGAGAAAGCTGCAATAAATTTTTTTGACCTCCCTCCCAAAATCCTTTCATTTTCAGAAGAACTGGTTTATTGGTTCAAATCCACTTATGGACAACCCAAGACTCCCATTGATCAGTTAAGGGAATGCAACAACATTTCCTATAAGGATGGTGAAACCATTAAATCTTTTAACTTTAGTTTCACCAAGATATATAATCAAATCCCCGAAATAATCTGCCATCAAAATAAAGTTGCTTTCATGCATTATTATAATGTTTTACCTTCTCTTTATCATCATAGACTTGAAGAAAATGCCATCGACAATCTCGGTTCCACCCTTCATGATTTACTAGAATATGAAGAGAAACTTGAAAGAATGGGTATTCCTAAGGGAGACTTGGTCAAGCAAACAAATATGTCTACCATTATATAGCTCATGCAAGACATGAATAATAGGACGATAGCCTACGAACGAAATGGAATTTCTTCTTCATCTTTCCCCAGGGCTTCTCTTCTTCCTTGGCGCCTTTTAGAAATACTAATGAGAGAAATTTTCAACCAAAGGCCATAATGATCTGGATTATGTTCGGAACGAAATGAAAGCTGAGAAATTACAATAAAATACTCACGAAAATTGCCAGAAACAAAAAAATATAACAATACTTTATTTCTATTAATGAAAGAATTGTAAAGAGACTATAAAAATACATATTGAAAGACTCGCTAGAATGGTGGCAACGTTATCTTTAAGAAGAGATGTGACAACTACTCTCATTCACAATAAGATGATTACAATGAGGCTCTAAAAGAATTTTTATGATAAACATGAATGCCAAAACCCTAGACATCCAAAACCCTAGGAGATGAAACACAAAAATTCATGTGGGCCCCGTTTGGGTAAGTTAGTACATTAACTTCCTAGGGTTGTAACTTTTGCATACCATCTCTGTTTTAGGCACGTGATAGCCTGTTGGAAAGGTCTTTTCGAGAAATACACATTATGCCATCAAAATCTAAGTCAGTCTACAATTTTGTTGTGGCACGTCAAAAAAACATTGTTTAGGGCCCCAAAATGGCCCTAGAAGTACAAAAAGATGTGTTGACATGAAAATTTCCAAAATAAGCCAGTTGGATTAGGTGGGAGGCCACCAATTTGCACCTGGAAGATGTATAGGGATTCAAACATCCCCAGAAGTGTAGAACCCACAATTACACATAAGTACATAAGAATGTTTTGAACTAAAAATTGATAAGAGGAGCCGGTTGGAATAGGTGGGTGGCCACCAATATCCATCTGGATCAATCCTCCTCCCTTAGGAATAAATGGTCTCCATTGCGTTGAGTTCCCAGGGAAGAGGGAAAAGCATTTTCTGAATCTGAATCTTGGTGAGTTGTGTGCCTTGTTGGAGAAGTTTTGCTACTTGGTCTGTGGAACATTGTCATGTGACATCCCCTTAAAAAAAAAAAAAAAAAATTGAAATAGGCTGGAAATTTATTTTCGTTTTTGGCAAATTTGAATCTGGAAAATTTTTGCCATTTATGGCAATTCCGAAATTCGAAATTTATAATTGTAATTAATTATTGTGACTGTTGGGCAGAGCTCTGATCTGACTCAACTAACTAGTTGACTATGACACTTGTATAAAAACAAAACATTTATATATTAAATGCAGGAGGACAAATGGAACAACCATGTTAAAAATCAGCTGACCATGACTCCATGAGTGGGGAACATGCTGGAACTGCCTCTAGGATGATTATTACAAGTGGAAAATCAGAGATTTGGCCACTGGTAGCCCCTGAAAATCAGGGATTAAGAAAGCTACGAAAATCCCCAAAGGAGGGAAAAAGACCTGGGAAAAATTGATAAATAGCATATGTGAGGAGGCAGGACGCTGCCAATTATGCTGGGAAAGGATTGCGAGTCCTCTTGCTGTTATGAGCACTATCGAGAAAGTGTGAGACAAGGGGATAACTGCTGAAAAATTTGGAATATTGCTGAGGAGTCTCCAAGTTCGCCCTCATGGATTCATGGTCAGGCTAGTGGGTGAATCGGGCAAGCAATTTTGGCTGCCCTGTTCTACGGTTGGGAGGAACGTGGCTATTCCCTTTGTCATCCCGCGGATTTGATTCAGATATGTTGATCTACCCCTCTCTATTATGAATGTCTATGTTTCATCCGATGTCATGTATTTATTAATCCGAACTGGAATAATTTCCATTCTTTGTTTTGAATGATTTGATATCTGATGCATTGTATTTGATTAAAACAGAACTGTAACGTTTCCCTTTTTCTGTTTGTTGTGAGGAATATATGTGAAGGAAATGCATATATATATATATATATATATATATATAGTTGTAATACGTCTGCTGAAATGTTCACATCTATCTGCTGAAGTTTAGTTAATTGTTGTGGAGGGTGAAGTCCTTTTGAAATTTTAATATGCCTGTCGTCGTGAAGATCGTAATGAACATCCAAATTCTAGAAAACTATTCCTCCTGTGAGTAAAATGCTAGATGGATGCACCTGTAATTATATTTCTATAAATAAGTAAGGAAAGGAGGAGATTAACGTCAATGGGGCAGATCTTCTCTGTAGTTAAAACCCTATAAAACCAAACTCAAATCCCTCGGAACATCATTTATAATGACCAAACTCTGATGGAATGATATTCTTATTTCATGTATTTACATAGATGCAAAGATCTAGTATTGTTGACGTTTAATGCATTGATTAAAAGAGGCTCTAAGTGAATATAATAGGAGTTACCTTTTTCAGAAAAATGTTACCCTAATGTACCCCTTTTTATAGATTATATGCGTATAAACTCATAAGTTCGGAATTCTGTTAGGTGAATGGATATTGAATCCTTCTACACCTACTGTTTCACAGAATGAAAGTAAGAATACTAGTACAAGGAAAAAATGTTAGAATTATGAAAATAATGTGAATTTCGGCATTCGGGACTTGTTGGTTACATTTATGCAAAGTTCCCTTGCTTTCCCAAACCCCGAAACCCCGAATCCCGAAATCCTGAAGTGTTGGTCCCACATCCTTTCACCTTTCGGAATTCAGGAGTTGTTATGTGTTGTTGTTTGGTATTTGAAACCCTGAAACCCCGAATCCCGAAATCCCGAAGTGTTGGTCCCACATCCTTTCACCTTTTGGAATTCGAGAGTTGTTGTGTGTTGTTGTTTGGTATTTGAAACCCCGAAACCCCGAACCCCGAAATCCCGAAATGTTAGTCCCACATTCCTTTCTTTTTCGCAATTCGAGAGTTGTTGTATGTTGGATGTTTGGCATTTGAAACCCCGAAACCCCGAACTCCGAATTCCCAAAGTACTGATCACCTCTCGCAACCTCGGGAGTTGTTGAGTGTTGATGTTTGGCTTTTGTATTCACGAAATCTCGAACCACGAAATCCTGAAGTACTCGGCATCTTTTCGCAATTTCGGGAGTTGTTGAGTGTTGATGTTTGGCTTTTGTATTCACGAGATGCCGAACCCTGAAATCCCGAAGTACTCGACATCTTTTCGCAATTTCGGGAGTTGTTGAGTGTTGATGTTTGGCTTTTGTATTCACGAAATCTAAAACCCCAAAATCCCGAAGTACTCGACATCTTTTCACAATTTCGGGAGTTGTTGAGTGTTGATGTTTGGCTTTTGTATTCACGAAATCCCGAACCCTGAAATCCCAAAGTACTCGGCATATTTTCACAATTTTGGGAGTTGTTGAGTGTTGATGTTTGGCTTTTGTATTCATGAAATCCTGAACCCCGAAATCCCGAAGTACTCAACATCTTTTTGCATTTTCGGGAAATGTTGAGTGTTGATGTCTAGATTTTGCACTCGCGAAACCCCAAAGTGCTGGCCCACAGTCGTTCCGTATTTTGGATTTCGTCAAACAACGGGGTCCTTTGTTTGTTCGGTACTTGTAATCACCAAAAACCTGATTGACCTCTGTTTCTTCACAAAACTGTAGGAACATAGTAGGTATTATTGTTATAGGAACAACCCAAATACTGTAATGAATGGACTAGTAGGAAACGTTGGAGAATATTCCTCCCGATTAGAGGTATGGAAGTAACAGACCTGTTTTCAAGTCGCTTGTATGGTTAAGCCTGTGTTGTTGTTATAGGCATCAACAGATAAGAAAATATTGGTAAAATTTACAAGACTTTAAATAACATTGAAGTGAGGAGTATACACTTATTGTATCGTCGAGTAGAAAGTTTTAAGTTGCATAGTAAAGACAATCAATGACAGTAAGGTCTCTAACAAACTTTCAGACTCAAGCTTCATAACAGAAGACTTAATTGCTTGAATCTCGAAACTATGCAAGGATAATTGTACCAACAATTATTTTTTTTTGTGACAGTTTTGAGGTACATTACATGCCACAAACTTGTTGCTGGCAGGGTTGAATCTGTTCCACCAACTTGTTGTCTCTGTATTTGAAGGGGCATTGTGTAGGCACCATTGTAGGTGAAGAAACAATATCTTCTTTCTCTTCGACAATCTGTTTTTGTTGGATAGAAGGTGTTGAGGCTGCAGTGGTTGTAGTGGTATTTTTTGCATCCTTTGACTAGACTGTGAAGAGGATGAATTTCACAGTATGAGAGATTACCTTGCGGCACTGTTTTGGTGGATCAATAGTCAGAACTACCTTTGGTATCTTATAGATATGATTGCCCAAAGTAATAATGACACTACGGGGTCTAGACTCATAAACATCATGACGTTTCCACATATATGGTTGGCCCAAAAAAACATCATACACTACCTCATCCTTGAAGGGATGGATGCCATAGGACAGGTGACACTATTGGCTGACACGAAGATCTCGTCCTTGGTGAAGCTACCCGATGTTGTAGGGTTGCGGGTGTGGTGTTGTCGACAACCCCAACTGTTTGACGACCTTAACTGAGATGAGGTTCTTCTGGATGTCATTATCAACAATGAAATGCAAGAGGGTCCCTTTCACCCACATCTATGAATGGAAGAGACGCTCCCCCTCTTCAGAATCTACTGGTTCTTCTGGTTGAATTGTTGTGGTTGTGACAGTAGCAGTGGGGTCTGCATCGATGATCTGTCTGGTTTCAATATTTTCTGGATTAGATTCTGAATCAAGGTTCGGTTTTGTGTCTTTGACCTCGACCACCAATGATTGTTTCAAGCAACATTAATCATTGTTGTGCCAGGGGATTTTGTGGAAGTCACACCACTTCCCAGTGTCATTCTTCATCTTTCCTTTGCCCTTATTTTCCTGTGTCTTGGATTGGTTGTCTAAAGGTTGTTGGTTAGGGCCGTCTTTACCATGCTTTAGTTGTTGTAGATTTGCAGACCCAAATTCTCATTTGTTCTGGAGCCTAAATTTCTGCTCGATTTTGACAACATATTGATAAGAAACTCCCAATGGTGAGATGTTTAGGAAATCCATTTTGATTTGGATGTACCTATGAAAATCCCCACAGTATTTCAGAACTAGATGCTACTCTGAGTCTTTGATAACCAACTTGGTGCGTAAGGTATGGAAAGTAATTGTGAACTACGACAAGGTTTGGCTCTTCTCTTGCCACCGTGTGGTACATCTCATGTTCCGGTCTTCATAATTATCAACAAGATAATATTGTTCCTTGACCACATCCACAAAAAAATTTCAAGTGGGCTCGACCCCATATATTCCATATTCCTCTATGGAACTTTTCTCCTAGTAAGTTTCCATCCAATGTTTGACATGGGGGAGAGCCTTGAGGAGTGCGAAGGTAATCTTTTCCCCATCGGAAAAATTTTGAACATAGAAATGATCTTCTAATATATGTTACCATTTTTTGAGGGCATCTGCATCTATCTGACCTTCAAATATGGGAATATCAAAATTAACTTGTATTTTGAAGAGAGAGGTTCCTCCAAAATGGCCACTTGATGAAGATGTGCCTATTACTATCGACATGCATTGAAGGATGTGTGAAAAATTCTCCATCATTTCATCCCTTTGTTGTGCGAGAACTTTCTCATGCAACATGTTAATAGAATCTTTTGCTCTGTCTTTTTTATTTTCTGCTACCATTGAGGGTTTCTTGGGCGTGCGAGAGTGAAATTCCTCAAGAGAGACAATATCGAGACCCAACTAGCTATACTCAGACCTCGTCGGGAACATGCACTGAAAAACAATCAAGAGCATCCTACTCTGATACCACTGATCCAAATTATTTTTGGAACGAAATGAAAGCAAAGAAATTAAAATGAAATACTCATGAAAATTTGCCAGAAACAGAGAAATCTAACAATACTTGATTTCTATTAATGAAAGAATTGTAAAGAAACTGTAAAAATACAGAGTGCAAGACACGCTAGAATGGTGGCAACTTTATCTCTGAGAAGAGATGTGACGACTACACTCATTCTCAAGAAGATGATTACAATGAGGCTCTGAAATCCTTTTTTATGATAAACATGAATTCCAAAACCCTAGACATAAAAAGACCTAACCCTAGAAGATAAAACTTCAAAAGTCATGTGGGCCCCATTTGGGTAAGTTAGTACATTAACTTCCTGGGGTTGTAACTTTTGCATAGGATATTTTTTTTAGACGCGTGATAGCCCATTGGAAAGGTCTTTTCGAGAGCTACGCATTGTGTCGTCAAACTCTGACTTTGTCTATAGTTTGATTGTGGCACGCCAAAAAAACATTGTTTAGGGCCCCAAAATGACTTTGGAAGTACATAAAGATGTGTTGACATGAAAACTTCCAAAATAAGCCAGTTGGATTAGGTGGGCAGCCACCAGTCTCCACCTGGAAGATGTGTAGGGATTCATATAGCCCCAAAAGTGTAGAACCCACAATTACAAAGAATTACAAAAGAACGTGTTGAACTAAAAAAAGACAAGAGGAGCTAGTTGGAATAGGTGGGTGGCCACCAATATCCACCTGGATCACATAATGACTCACACTTGGTGTAACTTTTACGAAGAAAATAATGATGAGAATACCTTTGAAGTTGAAATAAATGTTAGAGATCAGATCTTTGGAAAAAGGCTCGATACCACGATCATTGTCTTAGATTGGGCTGAACCAAAGGATGTTATGGTAGTCAATACCAGAAATAAATATTACACTGCCAAGAGAAAATTTGATCTTCCCCACACTTCTTCTACCCCAAGTTCATCTTCTCAAAATGTTGATACACAAACAGTCAGAACTTCAAGCAATCAAGGAGTATCTCCACCTCTTCCCTATTCTAAGTACAATATCCTTAACCAATTGGTGAATATCAAAGCTGATGCCACCCTTTTGAACATGGTTGTCGTCCCAGAACTATAGAAGCATATTAAGGAATTTATGGAAGGTAATATTTCTACCATAGCCAATCTATTTGAAGAGTCAAAGGAAGAAGACTCAACTGTAAATAGGATAGGTGTAAATAATTTTAGGAACCCTGTAAAAAACCCCCCTTTCTATATCTAGGTAAAAATCATGGAGAAAATAACTCATTGTTTCCTAATTGATGACGAGTCTAGTCCAAGTGTGATTTATAAAATTATCATGGAAGAGCTTGGCTTGTCTTGTACCAACAAAAAATCTAGAAGGATTCTGTCTTATAATAATTTGCAACAATCAAATATAGGTGAAATCAAGGATGTAACCTTATTTTTGTGTGCGCATCCCAAGATAAGGACAACTCTCGATATCCAAGTAATTGATATGTAGGTGAGTAACTACTCAATTTTTTGGGAAGGGACTGACAATCCTTAACTGGTGGATACCTTTCAGTCAATGGTACACATTTATCCGTCCCTCGAAATGGAAAGAACATTATAGTTCTTAGGGAAGTAATAATTTCACCTTATATAGAGGACATTCCCCAACCCAATGTAAACTATCTCAAAGAATATTTGTGGGTGTACTCTATCTTTGATGATGAAGGAGACACTATACTTGATCCAACTGATTTTGATGATGACATGTGGCACATGCATTTTGATGGCTCATGTTCAAACGAAGGTAATGGAGCCGACATCATTCTATATTCTCCTATAGGAAAAATTCACAATTTCTCTTATAGGATGGAATTTGCTTGTACAAACAATGATGTTGAGTTTTAGGCCTTATTGTTGAGAATTGAAAATTCATATAATATTGGTTGTGGCCACCTTACAGTATTTGGTGATTCTAAACTTGTTGTGAATCTTGTACGGAATATTCATGTACCAAACAATAAGTTACTTAAACATTATACCCAACTTGTTTAGATGTTGATTTCAAATTTGTTATCATTTAACATCACGCATGTTAAGAGGGAACTTAACTCAATGGTTGATAGATTAGTTGTTTTTGAAGCTTCTCCTACTTGGCAGCTTTTACCTCAAAGACTTGATTGTACATTCCAATCTCTATACCATCCTCACCTCCTCGAAAACGTAGAATCATGTCAGGTTTTCCTGAGTGATGAAGACATTTACACTTTCATACAAAATGAACCTTTAAAGCCCAAGGAAATAATCTATGTTGAGTATGACAATTTTTTTAAAGGCTTGAATCCTCTCGAGAGTTCATTTTCATCAAGTGATGTAGGAAAAAAAGAAACACATAAGGAAGATGAGTCAAAAAGGAAAGTTGGTGATACCATTTCCTTGACTATTGGGACATATGAAGCTCCAAAGATCATTAAATTAGGTGCCCAATGTGCTGATGAAGAGAAAGCAAAATTCACAGAATTACTCTGTGAGTTTCAAGATGTTTTTTCTTGTTCATACGAGGATATTTGTGGGTTTCATCCTACTCTCATACAACATGCCATTCCTATCAAGGAAGGCAAAAAACTAGTTAGGAAAAGACAAAGGCATATTAATCCTACGCTTGAAGCCACCATTAGGAAAGAATTGGAAAAATTGTTGAAAGCTCATATAATCTTTCCAGTTAAGTATTCTGAATGGGTTTCAAATATGGTCCCTATTAAGAAAACTACCAGTCAGATCAGATTATGTGTCGATTTTTGCACATTAAATAGAGCAAGTGTAAAAGACCATTTTCCACTTCCTAATATGGAGATGATTTTACAACATGTTGCAGGGTCTCAAATGTTGTCCTTACTTGACGATTTTTCTGGATATAATCAAATCAAGGTAAAAAGAACTGATAGATATAAAACCATATTTATCACACGATGGAGCACATTTTCTTATGAACGTATGCCTTTTGGCTTATCTAATGTAGGTGACACTTTTTAGAAAGCTATGCAGATAGATTTTGACGATTGGATTGTTTATTCTAAAAACCAGTTGGATCATTTCGGTCATCTTAGAAAATTTCTCATGTGCTATAGAAAATTTGATGTTTCTTTAAATCCTTCCAAATCTATTTTCGGTGTCACGAAGGGTAAGCTTCTCAGTCACATTGTTTCTGATTCAGGGATAAGTATAAATCCCAAAAGGATCACTGCCATTCTAAACCTATGTTCCCCCACCTCCAAGAAAGAAGTTCAAGCTTTCATGGGTATTATTAATTTTGTTCCTGATTTTGATGTCATGGTTAAACCAATCCATAATATTTTAAAGAAATATCGTTCTTTTTCTTGGATAGATGATGTTGAAAATGCTTTCCTTAGGATTAGGAAGGAAATCAGTTCCATGAGGGTTTTGGCAAAATTGAATTTTGAGAAATATTTTATCATATATACCAATGCCACTAAGGAAGCAATTTATGTTATCCTCTTACAATGTGATGACCAAAACAATGAAAAACCTGTAGTTTACATGAGTCGAAGTCTATCAGATGACGAGATCAAATACTCTTATATTGAGAAACATGCTTTTTCTCTTGTCAAAGCTATAGAAAAATTTCACCATTTTATTTTGGGAAAACATACGCAGGTAAAAGTCCCTTTCCCTGCTGTCAAGTTTTTACTTTCAAAAACTTAACTTTCTAGAAAATTTGTGCATTGGCTTGCCAAAATTCAATAGCATGATTTGACAATCATGACTTCGAAGAAAATCAAGGGACAACACTTATCCCTTTACTTAGCTCAACATTCTGAACCAAGTGAAGAAATTGATGATCAAGATAACCCTCTTTCAATGTTATTTTATATGTGAAAATCAAAATCTCTCTATATCTGAGCATCCTTGGTATACAAATATGGTATATTAATTGAGGTATCAAAGGTGCCCAGATGATTTGGATCCTCATCAGAGAAGTATTGACGAGCGAAATTGACTGTCCGTCAACTGGAAGAGCGAGTCCGGTCCGGGGTTGTCTAGATAACCCAAGCCATTTGGTGTAACTCGTTATGATGGGTTTAATGGCTCCGTTAGCCAATCTAAGAATCCTAAAAGAAACGAATAAAAGAGAAAAATAACTAAATAATTACTAAACACACTATATATATGTACATATGTTCAAATGTAACTATAGTAGTTGTATTTAAACAGAAGATATACAAGTCTCATTTATTTACATGATTTACAAGCTACAAGTTTTAATCGAAACTTACGAAAATCGATGTGAAAAATGATTGCTTCTAGGAAGCAAATAAAGAAAGCACATAAAAATATTTATTGTTTTTCTTTTATAAATTTAAAGAATCTTGCAAAAACAGTTAATGAAACATGAACATGTGGATAGTCAAAGCTGAACCATACATTCTAGTTTCAATGATATGTAAATGACAGAAAAATACAAAGAAGTTATCTTGTCGGTGAATTAGTGAGGTGTATCCAAGCATCTACATGAGTGGTGAACATCCAACTGCCATGTTCAAGAGAGAAATCTGCAATGAACCTTATGAATGTTCTAAATAAATTCAAAACATGTATTGGTAGCTTAGGTTTTAATGACAGAAAAGGAAACACAAACATAAACCTGTGATCTCGTAATTATACATGATTACAACAAGATAAATCTGGAAACAATCTATGCATTTTATCATTCAATTTAAAATTCAAAGATAAATCTCATTATTTAAATCGAAGATATGATCACAACATTTGTATTTTGAGGAGCAAATGATAGATGGTGTTTATAATATAAACCTCCTACACATCACAGATCATTTAATCTAAAGATATCGGACCTGCACATGTAACAAGATTAAAAAAACATAAATAACAACATTATAACCAAAAGGCTAAATCCAAAATGCATATATGTCGTTTTATTATGTTTTGGAATCACTTGTCCATTCTGTAGTCTTGGAAGAATTTTTTTGGATAATAGACTTTAAAGATTGGAAACATTAATACATAAATGATAATAATTAACTATGTATTGATAAAAAAAGATTAAAGCTATTTAAATCAATGCATAATCAATTATTCAAAGAATATGAATATATTATAATGAAAATAAAACCATTTTACTCACAGGACAAAAGTCATTAAGCAACCTGGAATTCCATATTCTTCTTTGAAAATTATCGTCCATTCTCCCAAAGATTTCAGCCATCCATTACTCCATTTGAAAATAAATAAAAACTTTACAAAAACAATAATATACAAAAGAGAAATGATTAAAATCCTCCTCTCCAATTCTCCCATCTCCTTGGCTCTAATCTTTCTCATATATTTATAAAATGAATGAACAGTGTGGGCGTCACTATTAATTTCCACCACCTGAAATTTTCCTCTACAAGAGACCCAAATATCTCTCAAATCGTGCATTTTTTTGGTAAAATCTCTATGCAAAAGGTAAATGGGTCCATTTTGGTTCTGGGTTTTCAACCGTTTCTTCAAATTCCTCATGTTTTGGCTGCAATCAGTTCTGCAAAATTGTATGTCTGATCTTGACGCCTTTCCAAATTTTATCTGTTGTTGCTCATAAAATTATTTGTAGCAATCCAAAATTATTTTTGGATCAATCATATTGAACGTATTTGGATAATAAAATCAAGCCATAATCAGATGTGTATCAAATATTTGATAATAGAAACCTATGAAACAAAAAGAAACCTAAATTAATAACCTAAAAATTGTGAATAAAACAAAATCTAGAAAAAAAAAATTAATTTAAACTAACTTTAACTTATAAACAAACATTATTTATAATTTGTTTTCAAATATGATCTAGAAGCTTCAAGTTAATGAAGAGAAAATATTAATTTTAGTTTTTACAAAATCAAACAAATGATAGATAATTCTTTGATTATTATTATTTTGAAATGAAATGCAAGATGAAAAAAGAATTTATTTAATTAACATCACCAAATGATTTCATGAAAATGAAAAATCAACCAAGACATTATTTGATGAAGTATTGAACACATTATTCAAAATAGTCAAACTTGCTAATGAGCAAAATAATGAACACATAATCATAATTTAAACGAAAGTAAACATTTGATAAAAATTAACGTTTTTGTTTAAATTGATATTTTTATGCTCGTTTCTAACTTTTGACATATACTCTTGTAATGAATGTCTCAAACTATAATGAATGTCTTAAGTTTGTCTCAAAGCAAGCCAAGGTATGGAACTATTTGAAAAGGTTGATTCTGTAGTTCATTATAATTATCAAGATTCTAATAGGGGCCCTTTAAATTTTGTAAAAATATAAGGGGAGTTGTTGGGGTCCAACAAGAAGGAGACTCCGCCTTGAAGCTTATAAGTATATCATTTTAGGAGACTCCTTGTTTACAATATTTGTTGATAGTTTGTTGATCCAATGTGTAAATGATGAGGAAGCACATAAAATATTACACGAGATCCATGGGTCATCAACATCTGTCATTTATATTGGTGGCCATTTCTCTGTTAAAGCTATTGCTTTTAAGATCATAAGAAATGGTTATTATTGGCCTTTTATCCTTCGTGATCCCTATAAATTTGCAAGTTCCTGTGATAAATGCTAAAACTTCACTGGTAAATGATGTCTTTTTGCCATGCCTTTACAACCCGTCCTTCCAGATTTCTCTTTTTTTAAGTGGGGTTTAGAATTTATTGGTCCAATCAATCCTTCATCCTCTGCAGGGCATATCTTTATTTTTAACAACCACCAATTACTTTACTAAGTGGAATGAGGTTGTCCCTCTTAGACACGTGCAAGATGAACACGTATTTTATTTTCTAGAATCCAATATATTTTCCTAATTTGGCCTTCCATTAGAAATCATTATAGATAATGGTCCAGCCTTCATTTATGCAAGATTGACCAAATTTCTGGCTAAATTAGGTGTGAAGCATTTCACTTCATCTGCTTATTACCCTTAGGGAAATGGACAAGAAGAGTCTATTAACAAGAATCTAGTTAGGATTATAAAGAGAATCATAGAAGACAAACCTCACCAGTGACACACACTTCTAACTTATTCTCTTTGGGAAGATCGTATAACCACCAAAGCAAGTACATGCTTTAATCCCTTTCAGCTCGTAAACGACCAAGAGACTATTCTACCTATTGAACTAGAGATTTCTTCCTTACAGTTGATGTTATAGACTGAAGAATTAAATTCTTCTAATGTTTCCCAAAGGATAAATACATAACATTATGATAGTTTAAAAGAGATATCTATGGTTTTAAAAAGGGAAATGAAACTTGCATGTTTGATAATCCTATAAATTTCCTTTGAATTTTATATTGAGTAGTTTATAAGGATTGTTTCCGTGTTATGGATTTTGTGTGTTGAAGTTTAAAAGAGTGTTATGACACAAACAAAATTTGGTGGGAGTTTTGGAAATAAATGGGCATGGTAAACAGTGGATATTCAAATGATTTTTGTTGAATAATGACAATGTTGATTTTAAAGTTAATGAATGCTATTTCTTGTAACATAATAATAATCGCTATCATTCTCGTTCATTGTCTCATTTTTTACTCATTATATGCCCACCACCTTCCTGGATACATTTAATTTATCCCTTGTTCAGTTATAATGAATTTCATTCAAAAGGATTGGATGATGAATTGTGTTGGAAATTTTGATATGGAGACATTGTTTTTATAAGGAAATGGGCCCTGCATTTTGCTTGAACAGTATTCATTTGTTGGTTCCTATCCATGCTATATTTTTTCATTCATTTAAAATCCCCTCATCTTTTGAATGACCCTATCATTCCCTGTTCAAATCACAATTGATTATTGAATTCGAAATGTGGCGAGTTGTATCAATGGATGGATTGCATATGCTTATGTTGTCAATGATAGAGCCAACATCTTGATTTTATTTAGGTAGAGTATTAGTGAATGGATTGTTAAAAGTTTTCATATTCTGATTAGAGTATTGCTTCATGATGACTTTCTTTAGTAGGGGCAACAATGGAAGAGGTGAAAACAGAGGTAGAGGAAATAATTGGCAAAAAGGCCATAGAAGACCATGATTTTCAATACATTTTGACGTTGATCCGCAAGAAATGAATCAATTTTTCCAAGATGGGTTTTTAATCTAGTTGGCCAAAGAATTATGCAACCTAGACCTGAGAGCCCTCATTTCCATCCACATCAAAATTTCTCTGGCATCCGTCTCCCCCCTCATGTTTCTATACAGCTAGAGCCACCTGCCAATGATGGATGACAAGAGATTGTCCATCAGACTGTTGCGCATGATCACCATGGTTGGCCTACAATATCGTTTGCATTGCCCCCTCCTCTACATCCATTCAACCCAAATTCCCAAGTTGATCATGTTTCCTCGCTAGTATATTCCTATCATGCAAGAAATATATTAAAAACTACCATCCCCAAGCTAGAATTAGATAAATGAAAAGGGGTGGCTAATCCCTCCAAGTCCTCCAAAGACTCCTCTGAATCAATTTCCTTTCATATCCACCTCAAAGATAGTTTCTCCCATGTCATCAGTGAAATATACCCACAAGGTGGCAATCAATTGAAGGTTATTTCATAGGAAAAATCAGAAAAGGGGATCAAAAGAAAGCAACAGTGAAAAGAGGCAAAACGCCTCTCATTGCAAATATGGGTTTTAATGCTTTTTAATGTTATTCTTTTTTTGAGGATAGATTTTATTGGTATGATGACAAAATATTTTGGAAAACAAAGACACATTTAGACATAATGTTTTGTCCAGCATGGATTGAGTTTATTTTTGGCTATAGTCATGTTTTATTTTGATACTAAAATATTTGACTATTTATATGAGGATGGGAGTTACAAGGCAAATATTTGAGTTACTTTTTGGGGTGTTATATTTCATATTTTGATGATTATTAAAATATGAAAATTGGAGTGACAAGGGGTCTCACCTATTTAGTTATTATTTAAATAGACCCTTATTTATGTATTATTATTTATTTGTTTCAACTTATTAGTTAAGCTAATTAAGGTTAACCAAAGAAAGGTAGTTGAACTACCATAACTTATTGGGAAAGAATAAAATATCAATCAAAAGAAGAGACAAAGGGAGAGAGAACAAAAGTGGAACTTCTGATATAAGTTCTACTCTATACTTCTGAGATAATTATTTTCTTCATTATTCTGAGTTTACTAGAAAGATAAACCATATTGATGACATAATGGTCTTGTTGAAGGCAACATGATTCAAAACAGATTCGTATCTTTCAACAGCTTGTTTCTAAAGGCATACGATCTATCTTTGGCAGTCCGTGTGTTCTTGTTTTTTTATGGATTATATTTCATATCTGATAAAGAATATTTTGTAGATTCAAGCGACAACATTTTTATGGCAAGTTGATCTAGATCTTTAGCTTCAATTTTTCTTTTGTTTTCAAAGTCTTTTTGTATGGTTCCCATCGGAGACTTCTAAATGTGACTTTGGTCCCCACCCTCGCAGGGGTTTGTAAAGAGAATTCTTCTTTTCATCTCAGAATTAAGTTAATATAGAAATCATATTTCTGATTTCAGACTCACATATGTATCTTAATGATATTTTCATATTTTGTTTTTATCCTTGTCTCTTATCTATGTACACACTTATGTATATTTTTGCTTTCTTTCTTTTGCACAGTTGCATATAATATATAAAATCATCCTTGATCCCTCGTACATGTTATTAGTTTTCCAATTTCCCTATCACATCTTCGAACCTTTGGTTGTACTCCTAAGCGAACTCACCATCCCTTTTCTTTATCTCCCACAACTCGGAGAGAGATTATTGTTCTGACTGAGGTAACCAAAATTCCACTATAAATCTCTTCTTAGCCTGAGTGAGTGTGAAGGGTTTCTCTTGAGCCCCTAGTTCAATTTCCTTCATGTACCATTTCAAATCCCAACCTCTTAGGTAGTATGAAATTCAACTAACTTATTTGCATCTAGAGTTCTGCGAGATCGCCAAATGGCTTCGCATAGAAACTAGTGGTGTTCAACATCTTAATCACCTTTACCCCAAAATTCAGGGTATTAGGTGAGAGATCTTGCATGTTGATTCTCCATTGTGGGATTTGGAAATCCTACTAGAATGAACCCCGATGGTCTTGGTTGTGATACAACTAAAAAAATTGCCACACTTTCACTACTACTACTACTTGAACTTATGATTCAGGAGGATCTCCACATAAGGAATTAATACTTCACACACCATGGTGAAGATCATTAAAATGCTAATTGATGATAAGTGGAAAAGAATAATTAATGCTAATGAATGAATTATTTAAATTGTAAAAATTATTAATACTTGAAATGAGTATGAGAAACTCATGTATTAGTAATTCATATTGGAGAAATGATTAATACTTGAAGTGATTTTGCACATATTATTCATTTAATTGTAAAAATGGGAAATTAGTTTTGTGAGAGAATCCAACTCACAAATTAGTTTCCTAATTTTAAGGGGGAATTATTGTCCTAGTCTCAAGGAGGAAGTTAAGGGTCTTCCAAGTTGGTTGAGATGATTTCTCATTTTTGTCCTTGAGTTGTTATTAGATCCTAAATTTGTGCATCTTGTCTCCTTGAGTTATGGAGTTGAAGAAAGCTATATAAACTCCTTATGAAAACTTTAGGTTTCATCTTTGAATGAATCATTTATGGATCATCCCTTGGTGGAGAGAGAACTCAAATGTAGTCCTTTTGGTGTCTAAAGAAATGTCACTTATGTGAGAGCCTCAAGTAGAAGGTTGCTCTTGGTTTCATCTCTGTAAGGAGCATGTGACACATTTTGTGAGAATATTTCAATACTTTCAAAGAAAAGATAATCAATCAATTTGTATTCCAAGTAGATCCAAAGATGTAGCCAAAAGGTTTTGGTGAACTCCATTAACAACTCAGTGATCTCTTATCTCATGCTTTCTTATGCATGTTTTTATTTCCACAATTATGATTATTAAATACATTAAGTAATGGATTATGAGACTAACAACACATTCACCAAGTTAATACTCAATTTGGATTCAAGCCTTCATAAATACATATTTTCACCTTTGATGCAATCAAGTTCAATAGATCCACAATTGTAAATCTAACCTTAGTTGAGTGGCCTAGAACCAAATCAAATTTGGTATCAATGTCACCCTCGTTCCAAATCAACTTGTTGGACTAGAAGGGTTTGAATTAGTAGAATTGACATAAATATTTATTGTAGAAATAACCAAATTAATAGATGGCATTGGGGGAGTGGGTGATAAAGGGTTGGTTCCTTTTCCTTGGGAGAAAAATTCTTTGATCTCGGGGGTCATGTTTGTTTGTAGCTTTGCACTAACATCTTGATGCAATCCAACACCTTCATGTGTTGTAGATTCTGATTCTCCTGCAACTTCTTTAGGGGTTTCATCTGAGTATTCTTCTTCAGTGCTAGCTTTTCTCTTTATCCTTTCATATGTTTCTTCTAAACTTTCTTCTTTTGGTATGATTTTTCCAGAAACTTCACCTCTTTCACCAAATCTCTCCTTCAACCATAGGCTATCCAACCTTCCTCATATCTTCAACTCTCACAACTCTTATAATGCCTTCCTATGACTACTCTTAAATCTGATATCCTAACATGATTGATTGGACCTCTTCATCACTTTTCTTATATGTTTCTGCCACCTCTTATCAATAAAAACATCCCTCTTCTAAGCTCATCCGTCCCTTGCACTTTTATTTTAATGCCCTCCCATATCTCCCAGAAAATATTTCTCGACCTAACTCACAAACCCTCTCCTAAATCACCCTCTTCTGAGCGTAAGGATTTACACTACCATATCACCCGAAGGAACAAAAAAAATTCTTTCTTCCACTAATAAAACCTTGAGCCACAAGGGGATTTCTCACAACAGTCTTCCTCTAACTCCTTTAAATACTGCTTCATCCTTTGAGAAGGATTGATGATTCTCTGTAGAAAATTTGATAATATAATCCTCCAGAACAATCTTCACCCAAAACTCCACAGCAGGAGAGATAAGATGATTTAAATGGTGAATATTTGCTAAACACTCATCAGTCCAGTTACATTTCCTTTTGAATCAATATTTGTATTCTAGTGATTCTTGCAAGTGATATTTCCACTGAAATACATCTTCTGGGAACCTAATCCAAAATATTTTGTATTGATCTCTAGCAAGCTCTGAATATAACACTGTTCTTTTCACAACCTTAAATATTTTGTGCCTCAACTCTACTTCTTGTTGTATGAATGCATTGCAGCTTCTTTCCCACCAATTCTCAACATTAGATTTGAAAATCCAATGAGGCATACTTTAAAAACGCACTTTAAAGCTTGGTCCTGGAAACACAACCATTTGTTGGTGCAAGGTTGAGACTAGGGTTCTCTAGGGTTTCCAACAAAAGTCATTGTTGTAGTTTAGCTACGTCGACATATTCATCCTTCCGCAAGGGAAGGAAGTCTCATCGGAGGCATAGCCAAAACTTGGTTGATGAAGTGAGTCAGAGAGCACGCAACATCAAATTTACATTAATGTTACTTAGAGATATGTAAGAAATCCCAAAGGCATTCATGGAAAACAAGCTAATACTTAACCATTCAATAAAGAAGAAATTGCGCAATAGGATTATAGATTCATATACATCACATCATATCATAACAAGAAATTTTACGGCCCCAACTGATTCATTATATTATCAAACGTCTCATCAATTGTCTTACAATAAGTCCCTATGACTCATGCATCAGTCTGCACAACAAGATATAACCCTGCAATTCCCATTACAGACTCAATATTCGACTGCGCAAGCAAAACGTACCCAACAAAACCCTTACAATATATTATAAAGACTGACTCAATCCCAACAATAACAACAACGACCATTTTCTCGTTACATAGCTCTATATTTATAGTTTTCCCTTGGGTGCTTCTTGGATTCTTGATTCCACTATTTTTTCAACTTTTTCCTTGCATGCCCTCGATGCTCTTGGCCTTTTCACTGCTCCTCCAACTGGCACATGATGATTTCAACTATTTTCATTGTTGTTTCTCTTTCAGTTAAATCTATGTTCCTCTAACTATTTTCCACTACTTCTTTAACTTCCAGTTGATATCCGTTGCTTTCCCAAAACTTTGGCTCAAAAACAGAGGGCCCAACAAAATTCATAGACTTCATGGATTTCCTAAAGTAATAGTAAGTGACAAAGTCTAAAATTCACAGTAATTTTTTCAAAATAATTATGTAAGATGAGTGGAACAACACTAGCTATGAGCTCAACATATCATTCACAAACAAATGGTTAAATAGAAATAGTTAACACATGTTTAGAGGGTTATCTACATTGTTATTCTTCAAACAAACAATCTCAATGGATGAAGGTTCTTCATCTGGTAGAATGGTGGTATAATACCACCTATCACACATAAAACTAAAAATCATCAGTGCGCTTATAATTATGCACTAGTTTTTCCTTTTTTTGTATGTAGCACCGATGCTCTTATAATTTCTACACCCCAATTTTGCAATGTTTGCATATGAAGCATCAATGATTTTTGAGTTTGTGTACGACCCGATGCTTTTCAGTTAGTGTACACCCCAATGCTCGTATAATTCGCACATTCCAGTGCCTGTATTACCTCGTGCACCAAAGGGTAGTGAGATTTAGAATATTCAAGGTGAGATTTTGGCACCATTATTTTTACTAAGCATTGGTGTGTATATTATACTTAAAACACTGGTATGTATATTATATTTAGAGCCCTAGTATGTATTGTAAACATATGCAGTGCAAAATTTTGAAACGATAAATATAATTGTACGTAATGTTGTTTACAAAACGATGTTTTTTCTCAATATTTTGCACCGATGTTTTAATATAATTAATGGGCACTGGTGCGTATGACTCCTCAAAATGCATCAATGCGCATGACTCCTCAAAATGCACCACTTTCTATATTATTGCACACATCGTCTAGTGCATTCATAAGAATACAATTCACCAATATGTATATATTTTAATTACTTTTGTTTTACAAATTTTCAATTAATCATCTCAAAATCAAATATTTTTGATAATAATATTGTTTTATATTTTGTTATTGCATTTTAATATAGTGATTGCATTAATGTGTTATTCAATAGATTACACCTCTATTATTTGTAACAATGTAAATCATCCACATATTATTTATTCAACAACACAACATTTTACAACATTCGACAATGCAATAAAATAAGAAACCCATTTTATTATATATGAATAAAAGACCCATTTTCATACAAAATGAGACAACATAAACGTCCACGATAATCAAATTGCAACCAATATGTAATTGTTACACTTATTGATAACATGTCCTCATGAAATTGGGACAATATGTCGAGTATATTAAACAAAATCCATGATTTTCATAAACAAATATTCCAAAACATACAACTTGTAATAACATTCAATTATATTGATTATCATTTATCACTTGAACTACTGTCGTAGCTCTAGATGTGTGCATGCTTCATTTCTTCATCATTTGTAGGTGATATTGTACTTTGGTTATTTAACTTAATGTTTTCTTGATCGACTTGTTTTTTATGTTTTGCCTCGTCATCTTCTATATTCTACAAACATAGAAATAAAGTATAATAAATATATCTACATTTATATATATAGTAGAATATACATGATTTTGTATATAAAAAAACATACCATGGCACGGATTCTTTCATAAATAATACACATTCTTTCAAATCCATGCTTCATGCCTTCTCTCAAAATATCTTATGTTGACTATATTCCATATTTTGTTTCATGCATGTTTAATATGCCATGACAAAACATAGTCAATATAATTAATACAAAAGTTTCTTGTTGTTCCATTAATTAGAAACCAAGGGAAGTTAAACAACATAGCTACTTACAAATTGTTCAATTAAACCTAGATACTTCAACATATACTCACAACCCATACTTAACCCAATGTCTATCAATTCATTGGTTGGCTCCTCTTTGTATGTTAAGACCTAATAGAAGACATCCATGGACAAGTGTAAATTAATTATTTAAATATAAAGATCACAACAAACATGAAATATTAAGTAAGGATGAAAACGCAAATACTCACAAATTTTGTGATCAACCCTTTTATTCCTCATTGTCTTGTCTTGTGCTAAATGTGTTCTATTTTTTTTTTCTACAACAATAAAATTGAAAAATGATATTTCATGCAATGATTAAATTCGATATACATAAAAGAACAAATGAATGATTACATACATTTGATGCACATTGTTGTTAGGATGGCTCCTCTTGCGACACAATTATGTTCATTTCTTTTACCACCTCCTTCTACATTTTTTTGGACATCCCCTACCAGCATATATTGGTTTTCCTCTTGTTTGTCCCTTGGAATTTTCATAATATCCCTGAAAAAAGAAAATATAGGAATCATCATATGTAAAAATTGCGTAATTGTTTTAAAAAATAAGATGCTGGTGAATGTAGTAAATGAGTACGCACCGGTGCATCAACCATATATATACACATCGGTATATGATAACGGTATCGTTATGAAATAAAAAAACATTTTACAAATTGTTGTATTCACTCGATGCTTTATAAATTAACAAAGGCTCTGATACCTAAGTATTGTTTATTATGCATTGTTGACCTATAAACAAATTTAAAATGTGATGGTTTCTATATATAAAAAAAAAATTATTTCCATTTTAAACTCAACAGTGTTGTTTATAAGAAAATGTGCACCAATGCTTATCTATCTACAATGTGCACTGCTTGTAGTTCCCATTTGATGGTCTTCGAAAAATGCCATTTTTTTATATCAAATATATACTATTTGCAACAACAACAACAATAAGACAGAATAATTAATCATGTATAATGTCACACAATTCAATGATGCATACAAATTATATATTCTAACCAAATTACGACATTTATCATTATTTCCAAGATAATGAACACAATTCAAATTACAATTACATATCATAAACTCAATAAGGTATGGAGAAAATTACATCGCTCAATCATCCAATGCCCTACACCTGCAGGGTTAGGAATTTCAAGACACATAATTATTGCTCGTAATCCTAGATTCTTCCATTTAATTTTGACCATTTAGAGCCTCAGGATTGGTAGTTGTTCTGAGGAACTTGATGATATTTACTTGATATACCAGCCCTAGTCTAAATGTTAAAGATCTTAATTAATTGACCATCATATATGTAACTCGTGAATTCAATTATTCAAATAATCAATTGCAATCATATAATACCAACTATTTATTAATAAAAGAGTGAAATACTTACTAACATTTATTAATCTAAATATTTTGTCCACTCCATTACAAGGTTCCCTCATACGTAAGGAATTTCCGACAAGATATTAACTAAAAGAAACTTAACCAATTGGCGTCATAACTTAGAATTATATATGATCATGAGATTTATCAGTTAGGATGCAAAGGATAAAAACATTAATTACTATCTAAGTTTGTTAATTAATGCATAATTATCCAAATAGCGCAATAAATTAAATATCCAAATAACTCTCAATATCTAAGTACAATTGTC
>ML784521.1:445372-475459 GCA_009831015.1 Picea engelmannii
GAAGGGTACTCATAAAAAATCTCAAGGTAAGACAGAAAATCATTAGGAGAATAAGGTACTAGGTCATCCTTAGTTTTTTGAAAAGCACGGGTAAAAATCTCATCTCCTTGTTGCCATTGGTCAGGATTAATCTGTTGTGACAATTGCAAGGGAAAAAACTGGAAATGACTCTCAGTGTCATAGATGGGATCGAGTTCATAACCAACTATATCCCACCTACGTCTCCCAACATGTATGAACTCATCAATGTTATCAACAGTGTCACTATCTGTGTCATAACAAGAAGGGTTTGAAACATTTGAAAATTCGTCCTCCTCCTCTTCATCACAAGGTAAAGCATCATCAAAAACTAGGGGAGGAGGGTAACTTATTGTTTCTTCTTGTGCAGGAACATCGAGGACTTTGGTGTTTTCGGCATGCATTATGGTCTCATCCTTAGGGATTTCTCCTTCTTCCTCAATTGGAAGGCCTAATTCTTTGATTTCACAGCAAGGGCCATCAACTTCGTTCAAAGCTTTCTTTTCCCCTTCATCTTCTGAATCAAGGAACACGGTATCATCAGAATTTTGAA
Source organism: Picea engelmannii (assembly GCA_009831015.1). NCBI lineage: Eukaryota > Viridiplantae > Streptophyta > Pinopsida > Pinales > Pinaceae > Picea > Picea engelmannii. The sequence goes on from ML784521.1 coordinate 445,944, forward strand.
GTGGAAAGCAACTAACCTCGTCTTCACTTTGTTGTACAGGAGAAACAGGTTATTGGATGACTTCATCAGAGGGAGGAGCACGGGTGGATACTTCATCATCTTGCTCAGCTTCTTGCTCCTTAATTACGTCCTCATTTTGCTGGTCGAAAACTTGTTCCCTTCTCTCTTGTGGATCTTCAGCAAGTTTTTCGAGGGAAACTAGTTTTATCAAGCTGAGAGTGTCCATGGCATTGGTTCCAATCAAGAACAGACTCTTTTCAATTTGAATGGCCATGTTGTGAGCTTCTGCAAGTGTTTTTGGATTCTTCTTATTTAGAAGGAAGCTCAAATGTCCTTGAAGTCCATTAGTATAGAGGTAAACGAGGTACTTGTCTTCAGGACGATGGCTTTGAGGAATCTGGTAAAGCAACTTCTGGAACCTAGCCTCGAAAGCTCTGACAGTCTCAGGCTCTGTTTGTTTTATGCCTTCAAGCTCTTTCAACAATGATTGTATATCTTCTATTTTCATGGTCCACTTTGCAAGGAAAATTTCTTCAAAAAGGTCCATATCAGTGATGCTGGCAGCTGGAAGGTTATCATACCATCTTCTGGCCCCTGCATGTAGGGAGGCAGAGAATAGTTTCATCACCAAGTCTTCAGCCTCGTCGGTGATAGGGAAGTATTGAAAGAACTCCCAAAATTTTCTCATGTGAGACTTGGGACACTCTCCATTGATGCCAACAAATCGAGGGAGCCATTCCTTATAGAGAGGAGGCATTTTTCAGTATATCCTAGGATTTTACTCATGTCCAAAGGTTTGTAGTTCTCTGGATCCCATTGTGAATTCATACTTGGCTTCGTCATTAGTGGAGTCGCTAGATAATTTGCTTGAAATTATCAAAGAAAAAGGGGAATAAAGTCTACTGGAGTCGCCAGGTAAGCTTGTAAGAGAAAGGTCTTTGAGCCAAGGCTTACCAAAAGATTTGTCATTGAGGAAGATTGACTCAGTGTTCCCTGGCAACGACACCAGAATGTTATCACACAGTTTGTAGCTAGGAGCAAAGGCTATAAAGTAGAAGGCCAAACTAGCGTAACAGGGACCTACCCCACCCAATGTCACCACAATGGGGAGGTCCTTTCTATTTAGGGGGGCTAGGCCCAAGGGAGACGTCCCTGGCAATCTGGGGTTTGAAGGGGAAAGGCTTAAAGGATTAAGGCTATTTTCCCCTCTCACAGATTACCGCCCAAAGAGATAGTCAAATAAAGTATAAGCACGGAGAAGGCACCTGCTTGCGAGACAAGACAACAATTAAACTAGTACATGCAATAATGGTTAATACTTCATAAATCAGTGACTATCTAAGTTCAATATATGAGCAAATACAACAGTAAATATTGATGAAGTCAATGTTTGCAATAATAACAATGGCAATATGATGTTACTTGTCAATAAATATTGGAACAATATAGCATCCAATGAATATAATCACTCCTTGAATCAAATCAATGCATTAAACATCATTCAGTTGCTCACATATAATAGATTGCTGCGTGAAGATGAAATATCCTAGGGGTGACGTCAGCTTTTAGGGTTAGTTGTTAGTTAGGGTTTCAATTTTATGAGGTTTTGAAAGTTTGTTTGGTCACTGTCACTTCAACACTAGAGTCTAAGGATCAGTGCCTAAGGGTTAATGGAATCAACAAGTGATGGACGCAAGAGTTGAAGGGTAAAAGTTTTCTAAGGACTAGAGGGTAGATTTTCAAGGTGCTTCTAAAGCAGGGCCTTAAAAAATAGAAACCCTAAGAGAGAGTGATTCACTTGGTGTTGCAAAGGCAAGGCCTTCTGCTCTCTCCTCCTTCCCTGCAAACGGCTAGCACAATAAGGAAAAATTAACCAAGACAAGAGGTTTTGATGAGGGAGACGTTGCTAAAACAAAATCTGTCAACAAACCCTAGATTGGTACGGACCTAGTGTAGTAAGCGTAGTCTAAGGACATCTCACTCTTCTTGGCTTCCAAAAGATACGACTAGCATAAGGAATGAAGAAAACAAGTGTAGCTAACGCTAGGCTCTATTTTCTTATTCAATGGTTTAAGGTCTCTTTGTCAGGGGACATGAGACAACAACCTACTTGTGTGGTTGTCCCCTAGGGTTTTGATTCAACAATATATAAGTAATATGCAAGAGATTTAAACTATAACCATTCAAAGAAAAGTTTTGCAGAAAAAACACTTACATTTCATGAAGAAATATCCAAGCAAACCCTAGTTGTAACACCTTCCTTCCAAAGAAACACCATAAATGCCAAGAAAACTCTTCCTTCAAAAGTTGTGCCTCACTATTTCAGCCAAAAACCCCAATAGGGCGCTAAAAATCAAATCTCACTTGATGAGTGAGTTGTGTTCTATTCAAAATGAGGGAAAACATCCTCAATTTATATCATCCAATGACCTTTAATTTAAAATTTAGGTCATTAAAACAGCCGACAAGGCTGACTACTAAAAATCATACTGTTTTTACATTTAATTGTTAAATAAAAGCCTAAATGAGCACTAAGCAGGACGTCTAGCCCCTTTGAGGGAGACGTCGGCCCTTTTTAGGGCAAAACTCAGCACTTGAAGGCAAACGTTGGCCCTCTCTGGGCCTCCAAACTCTGCCACACGTGCCAAACTTCCTTGTAAAGATGCCACACGCTGGAGGTGACGTCAAGGATCTCTGGAGGACGTCCTAGTCAACGGAGGGACGCGTTCCACCTGCAGTGGGTCAATCCCCTAGGGTTGGGCTCAGCCAAGGCGTCCTGGATGAAAACGTCCTTCTTCTTCTCTCGTGCAAATGCTCGATCAATCACTATCCTGTCTCTGACCCTGATGAGGTCCCAACAACCATCTGATGGGCTCTTCAGCCCCATGGAGGTCCAAACTGATCATCTCCCCATGTGTACCGGTCCACCTGGTACCTGTCCGTCGGGTATGGTCCTGCACATCAAAAATTGGCCCTCCATGGGCTCATTAGTTCTCGGGATCATAGCAATGTCAATCATATTTCATCATTAATTTGATCAAATTCATGCATAATACCCCTAGCATATCATCTAACAACTCAAAGACATTACACTGACCTACTATACAAAGCTGAAGAAAAAGACAAGGTAACCTATTGGGCCAGCATCCGTAAGAAAGGGAAAGTTCCCAAAGGATATCATCCAAGCCATGTAATACATGGTGGTGTGGTCTAAGGATGCCCAGACATAGTGAAAACTAGGGGTGGATATTATCCATGGGTGCCTTTGTAGGAGGCGAGTTGTACCTGTCATGGATGCAATTCTTTCCAAGCCCTTTATTGCCTTTATTCTTTCTTTTTATTTCAAGGTGTAACTAGAGGACACTGCCTTGGCGTGGTGACCAGAGCTGACAATGTTACCCACAAGCATTTTCACGAAAATGATAAGGCTGGCTCATGATGAGACCCCCTTTCCCTTGGCCATGCAACCAAGGGTCACTGCCCTGGCGTGGTAACCAGATAATGGCAATGCCATACTGCTAGATACCTATGAACATAATGGGTCAGCTCGTGATGAGACCCCCCATCCTCTTGGCTAGGTCTTGCTTTATTATTTTTCTTCGGGTCCCTCTTGTTTCTTATCGAGAGGCTTTTTATTGCCTTCTCGGGGATCCCTGGGCGAGGCATCTCTAGGTTTTATTTCCTGTGGCTCTTATCTTTTACCAGCTGCTTTTTCCTCCTAGGCCTTTAGCCCCTTCTTCCCACAGGACAAAGTGTAACCCCACAAATAGGTCATCCTAATGCCCAGACTAGGGGAGTGGGAGAGATGGATAGGAGACAATATGTAAAATGATAATATGGTGGGAGTGGACGATGGCTCTTCTAAATCCCCCTTGGTGGCTGACCAAAACCTATGGATACAAGCTTGCTAGGGCACCCCGTTAATCCCCCCAACCATGGTGAAGTGGGTTAGTGTAAGATCCAAGCAGTTGTCAGAAATGTAAGTAACCTGATGCATATATCCAAAAGTCATAATGATCAAACATGACACATACCATGATACCTAGACCAATTACCTCATGGAGCAAGAGTCTTCTCTGATGCAAGTCCAAGCCGAAGGTGATGGATGTTGCTGCTGCTGACACGACAGGTCTGATGAAGAAGAAGAAGGATGGGCGCTCCAGGGCCATGCTCAGGTCAATCCTGCTCTCGGTACTCCATGTCTAGGACCTGTGGGCCTCGAGACATGATCTCCTAGTTATCCCTAGAAATCGGGGGTAACAGGCATAAGGATCATGCTATATTGGAGCTTATGTGTGTTGAAGATTGAGTATCTTCAGAATATATCCTTATTGTATTTGACCAAGATAAACCCTAGAGAATGTTACCATATTATATTTATTAAGATGGCCCTATTGTGCCTTTGTAAAAGTCGACTCTATTGTGACTTGACAATTAAATTAATTGGGGTAAAGAGATAGGTCGGCCCAGACCTAATTCAAGGAGGCCAGACCACTATTTATAAGGGAGACTAGCACCTCACTTGATACACACACATTAGCTCTGCAATTATGAAGAAGTGCGCAAGTCTTGGAAGAACTGCTACTACAACTAGGTCTGATGTTGATGAGCGTTTTGGTCTATCTCTTGGATACATCTTGGTTAAGTGGTGCACTACTCTTTCTTAGTGAAGCAGTAGAGGAGGATCTTCTGATTTGTTAGCTCTCTCTTGGAGAGAAGCATTGTTCTTGGTTGGCTAAATCCATATTGAGGAAGTTTGTTGGGTTTTCTTCCCCTAGAGGGTTTCTCCGGATAATCTTTGTGTCTCTCTTGTTTCTGTGATTGTCTCTCTTTCAATGATCCTATATATGCAGTTAATGTGTCGAATGATTGTAATAATAAAGAAGAACCATAATTGCTAGATGTATAAGTAAAATATCAACAATGTGTTGTTGCAAACCAATCCTCGTAACTAATATGGGATAGGAGGGAAGGATATTCTATAGCGTAGAGTTATTCCAAGACACCATAAGGTATGTGAATTTGACTATTATTATTATTATTATTACTACTATTTTTGTTATGTTACACACATGCACAAAGGCCATGTGAAGGAGGGAGGGGGAAGGTGAAGCAAGCAAGGATAATCACCCCACACTAATCAACCATTATGTGTATATACGAGTTGAGAATAGAAAGAATCTTTAGTAACATCACGGTAATGAAAGGAAAGTGTCTGAAGAAGCGGGCTACTCCCCGAAAATGCCTGCTCATAGGTTCCAGTGTCGTCGGGGCAAACTCGCTCCTCCAAAATCCATTCCTTCTCTCAACTATTTAGTGGATGTCACTTCTACATATATGTGAAACATGGGGGTTAACAAAGCTAACCATTCCCGAAGGTCGGTCGTAAAACCTTCCTTCTCATAGGTACTCGAAGGTGAAGGTGTTGGGAGATAGATGAGAATGCTCTTACCCATACTGAGATGAGATAGACGCTGATCTAAGATGAGTTCCTTAAACATTATCATACCCATAATTATGAATGTTTTCCAAATGTAGAATCAAGGTATCTTTCACTCTAGAAAGAAAAGGGTCCTTCTCATGTGGATTTGTAAGGATTGATTGCTTATGCCTATGTATATGCCTTTGGATAAGAAGGAAGATGTTAAAGATCGTCAAAGAGGTCCTTAAGTTGCATGGATTTTATACCCACGACAGTGCAAACCAACATTCTAAAGTGTATGATAGTGATTCGCTGGTAGGTTAAAGTTTCACCGTACAAATGAGTTCAACATCAGGTGGTGGAACTTTGACTTGTGGAACTAGGGGGGAGATCGCCCCTCAACAGAGAAACCATACAATTGGGTGGTAGAACAAGCATGGATTTGGAGTCATTTTCGAGGATGTCTATCCACACCCACCTAAATGTATTTAAGGAAACATATGTAGAAAAAATAAAATTGGATAACTACCCTTAATGGTGATAGTAGTCTCCCCAACTCCCAGCAAGACAAAGCATGTATTTATCAATGCTCTACTAACTTGAAAAATGGTACATCATGAGGCCGAGGTCTAGGTTAAGGCTAGGCCAACAAGGTTACATCTTTTTTTTTTAAAGAGAGAGATAGCAAGAAAAATTACATGTTGATCCTAGCTTGTCTTCATCTTCATGTACATTTGATGTACACGTAGATAAACAATAAGTGTATAATCATAATGAACAAATCTAAAATATGTTGACTATAGGCACAATATGCATATATGACTTATTATCCATGTTATCATGACTCTTGTTGTTATTCACACGACACGAGGAGGAAGGGAATGTTGGGCAAGAAAGAACAATCATACACAACCAATCCACTATTATGTTAGTTAGGGGGCATGACCTATGCGGTTGGCCTTTTTGGAATATACATCATCCTATACTAGGGACTATATCTTATTGCAAACCAATCCTCACAACCAATGTGGAATAGGAGGGAAATAAATTTTATAGTCATAAAAGTTATTTAAAGACACCACAATATATGCACATATTGAAGTCTTATTATTCTTGTTAATAGTATTTTTGTTATTATTCACATTTTCACAATGCCATGTAGGAGGGATGGGAAGGCCAAACAATAAAGCATAATCACCAAGCAACCAATCGACCATTTTGTTAGTAAAGAGGCCACACTATGCTCCCTGCTTACAAAAATTGATACACATAGAACCGAGAAACCGAAATAAACTTTAGTAACATCATGTCAAACATTATCATGCCCATAGTTATAAACATTTTCCAGATGTAGAATTGGGTTATGTTGCAATATTAAAGCAAAGGGCCTTTCCCATGTGGATTTCCAAGGACTAATCGCTTGTTCCTATATAAATGTCTTTACTTAAAGAGGAAGAGGATAAAGATTATTGAATAGGTATTGAAGTTTTGTGGTCTTAATGCTCACATCAAAACAAATCAACATTCTTAGGTGTATGGAAATGGATTTCTAGAAGGTAAATTTTTTGCAAACTATACAAACGTGTTCCATGTCGGGTGATGTAAATTTTACCTGAGGCACTTATGAAGAGACTACCAACCAACAAAGAAGTATGGTAGGGTGATAAAATAAGCACAAATTTGGGGTTGTGATCAATGATGTCTATCTCACCTACCAAAGATCATGAGGGAAACCTATGCAAAAACAACGAAAAATTTGGTAACTGCTCCTAATGGGTGGTCTCTCCAACTACCACCAAAACAAAATACATATCTCTCAATGCTCTACTAGCATGACAATTGATACCTCATGAGTTCATGGTTGGGCCATCACCATTGATTAAATTGAAACTTAACCTTATGAAACATTCAAACTCTAAGAAACAGTGAGAGACATCAATATAATTTTAACCTAAGAGGTGGATGACGCAGGAGGGGAAACTTCAAGGTATGCAATTCATGCATTTTTTTGACATAGTCTTTATGGTAATCTACTCCTCCTATAGTTGACAAAGGAAGGAATCTATTAGTTAACAATGGATAAGGGAAAAGAAAATGGTAGAAGTTTATGTATATGCATGTCTAGTGTAATAGTTTAAACTTTTTTTCCTCACATCCTCCTCCACTATCATTTATGGGGTTGTTGTATTGAATTGTGTGATGTTTGAAGTGGAATCACTTCCTCTTGTGTCTTTCTATATTTGTGTGGCCATGTCTCTATGTGTGGTTCCTATGTTTCTATTTATATTGTGTGTGTGTGTGTGTGTGTGTGTGTGTGTAGAGGAGGTTGCATGTTAATTGAATTTGAATTCCATCTCATAGATTTGGATTTGGATTGGATAAATTTTGAAGCCAAAATGGCCCTCAAAACCAAAAATGTGCTATCAACATCAACTTTAATATGACCAATAGGATTTAAGATGATGATGTCAACCATAAGGGTAAATAGTTTTGGAGGAAAAAAACTACTTTTGTAATTGTATTTTCGACTTATTTCATTATGGGTTTACCCAAACTTCCAATATATGCACTTATTGGATGTGAATTAAATTCCGCATACAATAGACCCATAGACCCATAGTGAGACAAACTAGAAATACATGAAAAAAAGGTTTCTTTTCAATAAACACATTATCACTTTTAGTACACCCATGGTGAGATAAACTGGGAATACATAAAAAAAAACGTGTTTTTTGATCCAATGAGTACTGACACTGCACACTTCTAATAGGCCCACATTGAGATAAACTGAGAATACATGAAAAACAAGTGTTTCTTGATCCAATGAGTACCCACACTGCACACTTCTAATAGGCCCACATTGAGATAAACTGGAAAAAAAAATGTTTCTTGAACATTGAGATAAACGAAAAAACGTGTTTCTTTTCATGTATTCCCAGTTTATCTCAAATGTTCAAGAAACACATTTTTTTCCAGTTTATCTCAATGTGGGCCTATTAGAAGTGTACAGTGTAGGTACTCTTTCCATAGTGCCTCAATTGAAATTTGTATAAACCCACAAAGAGATAAGTAAAAAAAACAATTAAAAACTAGTTGTTTTTTTTATTTCCATGCATAACTATGTTCTATTATTTTAACAATTGTTTTATTATTTTCCTTAGGAGACCTATTTTAGACCTCAAAATTTCTCTAATAGATGGATTACCAAGAAGGAAGGGATGGATTTCTCCCTTACAACTTTCCTATGGACCCAGGTTCTTCAACTTCTTCCCTTGGACCTTATTATTCCCTTTCATCATAAATAACAAATCATATAGATATGATGAAACTTCCCTTCTTTGAGTTCTTGCATAGTAGTGTCTTAGGAAATCCTTCAATGCAAACTCTAGTGGTATTAGAATCTCTTGTAGAGAAAATAAGATCTCCAACTCCTACGATGATTTCTATAAAAACTCGCACTACCTTATAAAGAAAGACACAACAAAAAACAAGGCCTTTGGCTCACATTTTATATTGATTGCATTCTTAGATGAATCTCTCAAGCTCATGTATTTAAGTATACATTCTACAATTTGCGTTGTTTTCAAATAATATACATTTTTTTCCTTGCAATACAATTTGTCACACCCTCAAGCCCGTAAGTGAAAATGAGATTGCTAGTACCTTGCCAACAACCATCAACAATCAACTGACAAAGAGCCCAATCAACAATTGACTCATGAAGAGCAAACATGTCACAAGTAGAATCTGAGGGTGGAAAGAATATCATTTTTTCCTCTCAACTACCTACACTAGACCCAATTGACATTCTTTTCTAATTGGCACAAATTGTATACAACCATCTTATAATAAACATATTCTAAGTGTTAATGAGGTGTTTATGAATCAATTTAGCAAGGAAATAACATCGACATATTCTAAGTGTTAATGAGGTGTTTATGAATCAATTTAGCAAGGAAATAACATTGACATATATTTGCATTGTACCTCAAACATGAGTTTAACAAGGAGATGATGTTCACATTTATTTGGGTTGTACTTTAGATATGTGTTAAATCCCATTAATAATGGAGGAAATCTAACTTAGAGAAGTTAAACACCTTTCCTCACACACATACTTGAGATCTACATGCACAAAGGCTCTACACATTTGTAAATGTAACCCTCTCTACATATTTGCATAACAACACTATGTCCCTACCAACCATTGCATCACAACCCAAACTCATATTTGCATAACAACACGGTGTCCCAACCAACCATTGCACCACAACCCAAACCCTTCTAAAAAATAAGTGCTTCATAAATTCTTCTAACAAGTGATCATCATTAACACACCCATCCGTGTTAGCGTGCTTGTCTACATGAACCCTTTTATGACCGTTCAAAGACAATACAAAGCATATGTTTAGAATTATTAACAGTTAAACATAATACAAGGCATCTTCAATTTTTAGGTTTATGAGCCGACTATACCAAATATAGTTGTTGAACTGAAAAACAAAAAGAAAAAGGGAACTAGATTTAGCCGTCGAACTAAAAAGCAAAAGGAGCTGTTGAAAAAAAAATCAAAAAGCAAAGAGATAAAGTGAACCAATGAATAAACAATTTTGAATGCAATGGGAGGCGCTGGAATGGTTTTTTGGGGTGAGGTGTTGAGATAGAATTTTGTTCATCCACCCCTTCTCTTTTATTCATCTCCAGGTGGGAGGCGCTGGAATGGTTTTTTTTGGGTGAGGTGTTGAGATAAAATTTTGTTCATCCACCCATTCTCTTTTATTCATCTCCAGGTCGCCGTTCCCTGATGTTGTTGTGGCTCATCTCCATTTGAGAATCCATTTTTTCATGGTTTCTTTTCGGTGATATTATATTTCAGAGTGGCCGTGCTATTTGATTTTTTTGCTTGTTTGTTTATGGTATGTAAGGTGTTTGAGTTGATCACTGTTTTTTTTTGGTTATGTCCATGTGTCTATTTTATAATTTTTGAGGTGTCATTGTTAGTGTGGTTCTATGATTGTTTTTGTTTTTTATTTTACGGTCTTGCTGGTTGGAAATGGAAATCGTACAGAGATACGGTCTTGTGTTTGGAAATGTAAACGGTGCAGAGATACGGTCTTGCTGTTTACGGTCTTGCTGTTTGGAAATGGAAACGGTACAGAGATATAATAAGTACTTGCAACTTCCCCACTACAGTAATTCATCGTAATTCTGATAATTTTAGGTTTGAAATTGAAGTTATATGTATTCTCCTGTAGATGCACTCCATTGTGGGGGTGGTCATAATCCGGTATGTATCGAATTACAATGTTATCTTTAGCCAATGTAAATGTTGTATGATAGTCTTCATTCACATTTTTATTACTTAGATTTATCCTGCCGTGGTCTACGATCTCTCCTCGCCATCGATCATTATTAACATATATTAACATTCTCTGATAAAATGAAGATCCACCCACATTATTAACAATCACGCTCGACACCAAATGTTTGTCCAACATTTTCATCTTCAATTCGGTTCATTTGGGTTGTTATGGTCTCTGCTAAGTTTTGTAAATTTTGAGAACTTACGTTTGGCAATTTAGATCAGCTGCCACACGCACCGTAATATTGAGAACTATCTATCTCTGTACTATTGAGAACTATCAACCATTATTTTGACATGAGTGAATTCAAATATATCATTATTTTGACATGAGTGAATTCAAATATTAGTGTAGAATTCCATGCACCCAAGAATAATATAAAGATAAAATTCAGTCCGGCACCTACAACCACCACCTATGGGCATATAACTTTTTCTGCGTAGGAATATTCATTTAAAGTGTCTATAGGAAGTGGTATTATATATGTTTTTTTAATGGAAATGTAATAGGTTAAAACAAGAAACACACAAGAAAACAATAATAAAGGTAATTGCCATTGGAAGTTGTCAAACAGTCTGTCAACCTTTAACTCTTATGGAGTGAAAAATGCAAAACAAACAGAATGTTGTTTTGGAGAAATGGTAGCGATGGACCAGAGTTTCTGTTTTGGAGAAATGGTAGCGATGGACCAGAGGTTAATATACATTGCAATTTTTTGCTGTTATGCAATTTGATTCATTGATCTTCTCGTGTATTTTTATAGATTTTATGCACTAATATGGATTTTGATCTTGACAGTTGCTGTGTAATCCCTATGTTATTCGGCTTGAAAGAAGATCGAGAAAGAAAAAGCTTAAGAACGCACCTATAAGTGATCGTCACGAAAATTGGGCATAAAAACCTTAAGAATGCACCTATAAGTGATGGTCACAAAGATCAAGAAGCACGAGCAGATAAAAGCTATGCCCGATAGTCCACATGGTATGTGATCTTTATCTGTGTTCATGATTTTCTTTCATATCTTTATTTATTATCCATCAGAACATAAACATATATTAAAATAGGGTTTGTCTTTATTTATTGTCCATCCGAACATAAATATATATTAAAATAGGATTTGTCCATCAGAACATAAACCTATATTAAACTAGGGTTTCTCTTTTTCCTAATTAGTAGTCTCACTAGTCCAATTCCTTATGAACACCCATTAGATTAGGGTTATTAGGTTTTTCTTGTATTTTATTGATACAATTTATTCTCATTGGCAATCCTAATTAATTTTGCATTATCTTAAAAAAAAAATTAATTAGGTTATATATATATATATATATATATATATATATAATTTCTTTATGATCTTGCAACTTATATCTGGTTTTTCTTGTATTTTATTGATACAATTTATTCTCATTGGTAATCCTAATTAATTTTGCATTATCTTAAAAAAAATTAATTAGGTTATATATATATATATATATATATATATATATATATATATATATATAATTTCTTTATGATCTTGCAACTTATATCTTGTAACTATAAGCCGGCTGCACATAATTGGAAGTTTGAGCTATTTTTTTTATCACTATAGTACAACCAACGCTAAATATTTTCCTACCTTCTCTACACCCTCTTCATACTCCAATATGAGTGAATTTGCACATTTAATAGCTGCAAGTTTAACAGTTTAACATGAGATTGCAGTGGTTTTCCATGTCATATAAAGGTCCAACCCTTCAAGCTTCGACCTATTCTTGAATAATTACAAGTAGGTTTAGAGCACTTTGAACATCATTTCAGTGCTTCAGTGCAATTTTTGCGGTCTCTGCTAGGCTTTCCTAGAGCTTGGATCTCTTGACAAAGTCAATGGGCTAAACTTGAAAACTCATCAATTGTCAGCCTTAGCATTCCAACCATTGTTAACGCTTTTTTCCATAGACCACCTACATGAAATGCCCCTAGAGTTATTTTTCCAAAGAACAAGTCTTTGAATATGCCATAGCAACATTCTTAAAACTTTCTTCACTGAGCATATGAATAGCTCAGACCTCCAGAATATGACAGCTTTGTGCGATCTTTGAAAATGTCAAGGATGAGGGAAAAAGGTTTTGGATTTATCTTCATGAGTTTCTACAAGCACTCCTTAGAACATACATCTCCTTCTGCAACAATACTCTAAGGGTACTCTCATACATGTGCAGCGTGCAATATATATATATAACAGAATATGTGCAGCCTGCAATCTCTATATAGAACAGAATAGGAGGAGACATAAGTTCAAGTTCTTGCAGAAATGGAAGAAACTCTTTTGGATCACCCTGGGAGTTTAGGGCAACAATGGCAATGAGATGCAAATTATAAACTCTCGATGCTTCAAGGAATATAGCATCCGGATCTGACAACCAAAGAAGATTCTTAAGAGTTTCTTCTGCACTTAGATTTGATTTTATCAAAAACACCACCTTCATCATTCATCAGATTTGCAATCTCTGCTTCACGCAACTTCTTAATTATTTTTATGCTTCTTCCAGTTCTGGGGGTCATTACAAGCTAATGTGCTCAGAATGCACAATTCTTTTGCTAGGTTTTTTGAAACCTCTTATTCAAGCACCTTCCTTCTTGCTTTTTATTCAACATCCTGTACCTTACAATTTCATTCCCTGGTGTAAGCCTCGTAATTGTAATTTGATTGCCATATTTTAGGGAAATAATATGTATTTGATAAGAGAATTTGCAAACCTCACTCTATCTTGTTGTCTTAGCGATATGGCAAGACAAATTTTTCTATAAAATATCCATAACATTTTTGTAATTTAAAACACACGAATTTTGTGGATGACATAAGTTGTGTATTTGCCCACATAAGTTCTGAACTTGCCTTCAAAGGCTACTTCAACAAAAGATTGCAAACAAAAGGTATCAATTGTTACATTGTAATTTATCCTAGATGTTCCTTGACCAAAGAAACGGCATATTTGAAAGCTTGTCTACCAAAGCTTAGAAGAACCATTTTTTGTGGTAAAAGGTTTCTAGGTTTCCATGAATTGTTTTAAGATTACTACAACTTCATCCCCATTGATGATACCGATTAACTTTGCCTGTCTTTCCCATCCCTTGAACCCATCATGATTTCCTTCCCTATCAAGCTTGTTGCCAAAATCTAATAGCAACTCTCTATTTCCCAAAATCCATTGATGACTATCCATTTCCCTTGGACTCATAAGGTTCATCTCCATGGAATATTTCATGCATGATTGCCACAAAGAACAGGTTCCACCCCGCCTTGTGTATAAATAAGATGACTTACCACGTTTCTCATGTGTATAAATAAGGTTCATCTCTATGAACTATTTCATGCATAATTGCCACAAAGAACAGGTCCGACGCTGCCTTGCTTATAAATAAGATGACTTACCACTTCTTGTATCTTCCTCACAGCCACTTTCACTTGCAATCTGCCATCTTCATCAACTCCAAATATCACGACCTTCAACTTTTCATAATCATAAACAAGAATAGCATACATCCAGGAGCAATATGATAAAAGACTCTTGAAATTTAACCACTTTTCTTTATACAGCGTAACACATCTGAAAAAGTAAGAACTACATCTCCCCATCCCATCCATAAAATAATACACCAAATCTACACTACATGCATTGATTGGTTTGGCCGGCTGCTCTCTTCGCCATTATAGGCAGTGTCCAGCCATCGCTCTATATATGTGGATATTATCTAACTTTCCATAAATAGCTTTGGCATTCATTTACCATTCATTCGTTCTTCATCAAAACCGCACAAGCAAACCAACCAATAGTTTAGTTAGGATCAAACCCATATATATGTTCAAAGACTTCCTTGGCCTTTCAGACTTTAATCATATATATATAAAAGAAAGAGTTGTAGTTAGCTACCTATGGGTCTCTCCATAAGAAGACCAATCTGTTCTATAACTGATCGTTTTCATCTTTAAGATCTAAGGCCTAAGCGGAGGCATATTTCTTTTCTTCTGTGTATAAAAATATTGAAAAAAGTGGATGCCGGGGATCCGTAAGGATGGTTAGTGCCGTGACATGCCTACCACTAAAAACTACTGGTCCTTTTGATGTGCATGATGAAAGCTGCACATTTTGTCATAGGATTTGCGGAGATGGCTACCACCAAGATTTGTCTAATGGTCACAAGCCTGATCAAGAATAGGAATGTAGTCATGTGAGATGCCTGAGGTCGCTGAACTCTCATTTAATAAGATTGTCTGTATCATCAACATCTGGAGTGTCATATACAAGGCCTTCCAACTCGTCCCCAATATTTATATTTGCAAATTTCAAAATACTTAAATAGCCACTCAATAGCCAAATGATTCTCTGAGCCTCTAGAAGAGAAAGCCATACTCAGCAGCAAACTAAAACTTGAGATTGACTAGAGTAGGAGGCACAATAAATTAAGATGGTGACATGTCAAGCACATTTACACTATCAATCACAAAGGCTATATAGTGGCATGACAAGCACATTCACAATATCGATCACAAACACTATAAAATCATCACAAACAACACTGCTCCAGCAAAGATTTAGAGTGCAAACTAATCCACATGCAGTCCAACAAATAACATGCATCACTAATCCACACGCAGTCCAACAAATAACATGCATCGATCTTTCTGCTTCCCATGCAAACATTAACTTGTTTTTTCCCGAGTACCTCAATTTTTGTTTTAGATATTAGTGATAATTACTGAAACCCCACATTTGAATGCTATAATACTCTTCATATCTCAGCAATGCAGCTAGCGGCACTGAGTTACAGTTCCACTTCAACATCTCAATTTTGGTTTCAATTGTCCCATATATGTCAAATGAACCTTTGTCCAGACACAGCCCGAAAAATGAACCTCTGTCTAGACAAAGCCCAAAAACCCAAAAAATGAATGTTCACACATGAGACTTCATCCAAGTCAATGTCCATGTCAATGTCCATGTCAGAAGACTGTACAAATTGAAATTAGAATCTGAAGAATTCACAAAATTATGTGATTTAATCCGGGCTAGTAAATGCAATGCAAAAAGCAGAATTCTAAAGAAATAAAAAAAGTATGATTGGAAATTGAAGAAAAGAAAAGCACGAGAGCACTCTTTGGATTTACCAGCTTTTTTAGTGCGGCGTGGCGGACCAATTTTGAAAAGTTCCTTCTGCCGTTGAAGGGACCAATTTTGAAAAGTTCCTTCCGCCGTTGAATAGAGAGGGGACTTAATGTGATGTATCCTACATTAGTATTTTTACAGGCTTATGTTTACCATCCACCTTGGTTTCCCTATTACTCTGCAGAAAAGAAAAATGAGAAATGATTTTTAAAAGAAAATCATATATCAATCTGATGTCAGGCTTATGTTTACCATCCACCTTGGTTTCCCTATTACAATGCAGAAAAATGAGAGATAATCCCTATTACAATGCAGAAAAATGAGAGATGATTTTTAAAAGAAAATCATACATCAATCTGATGTCAGGCTTATGTTTACCATCCACCTTGGTTTCCCTATTACAATGCAGAAAAATGAGAGATGATCCCTATTACAATGCAGAATAATGAGAGATGATCTTTTAGAAGAATCTCATACATCAATAATGAGAGATGATCTTTTAAAAGAACATCATGCATCAATAATGAGAGATGATCTTTTAAAAGAACATCATGCATCAATCAGATGTAAGTGATCTTAAAATCAAATTATTATTATTATTATCATCATCATACATCCCTTTAATAAAGAAACCTAAATAATTCTCTATTCATCATCTATCTTCCTCTACCACTGTAAAATTCCAATCACGTTCTTGTATTCGTTTTGAGCATATATAATCAACAATGCCTGTAGGTGAGCAGCACGACTCCTTGGGTTCCTTCAGACTTAAGCCCGCACCTGACACGGGCATAGTAAATTCAAATTTAGGCATAAAGTTTGCAATCTCCAGTCTGGATAATAATCCATTCTTCCATGGCAATCCCAGTTCTTAGTCCATGCAGCCTTTCTTTACCTCTGTTGAAGTCCTAGTCCTTGGTCCCCAGTGCTTGTATGACTTGAATATGATCAGAACCAACCCTAAATTATGCATGCATAGGCCTCTTATTAGTCTCACATTCTTATTCTCACAATGACAATTAATACAGACGTAGAAAACAATCCTCAGCAACTATTTTCTTAACAAATATTTATTACTAACTCTGCATTTAACATCAATTTCAAAATAGAATACAAATCCAACACAATGTAATAACCTAATAATTCAAGTTTCAAAATGATGTGTGTTTTGGTTGTACAAGTATCATTTTGAAACTTACAGTCTCACGGTTATAAAAGAGAAGGGAATATATGACCAATGACCCCATGAGCCACAAACCATTCCTAGGAAATGTAAAATCAATGTTGACAAAGAAAATCATTCTCTTTTATTCCTTTCGACAGTATGTGTTTGGGCTTTGAACTTGAATTGACCTGACACGGGCAGCTTGTTTTCTAATAGTTGTAAATTTAGGCATATAACCACAACTGTTACCACCCTCTGTTTATAACTGTATCTTATAGTAGTTCTCAATTTAGCCAAATCTGACAGGGAAGGAAGCCCTCACTTTTTGACTTTTGAGTATATTTGGAAGATGAACAAACTTTTGTGCAATGACATAATGCTTGCGATCTCCAATTTTGAATTTTGATTTTGACAATGCGCCAACCTTTGCAATCATACTGTTCTAGTTTGTCAGAAAACTCATTTAAATTGGAGGAAACAGAAAATGATTTTATGTGCTAAAGTATTAGTTGCAAATGGTAGTAAATCCTATAAAAATAATTGTTATGAATTGTCCCATCTGAGAGGAGACTAATACGTTGTAGCTAGATGTTTATATTTTCACTAATATGTCTAATTTATGAGTTGGCTTGTTTGAGAGAGAGGTTTTACACATTTATATCCTAGTTAATATGTGTAATTTATGCTTTTAAGATCACTGTCCCATTTTAGATTTAATCTTTTAAAGTATAATTATTTTGGTTTTTATGCTTTTAAGATCATTGTCTCATTTGAGATTTAATCTTTTAAGGTGTGATAATTTTGGTTATTTAAATATCAGATTTTACTTTGACAACTGTATTTTTCATATAGACATATTAGACATTTCACACTTCGAGTAATTTATGCTTTTGGATTTTTAGCAAATATAAGATTATATTATAGAAGAGTTTTTAAAAGAATAATTATATTTAGAGTTGTTTTTGCTTCATTTTTGTCTTATTTTATGTTTTTCTTTCTGTTCTTTTTACATATCATTTGCATTCGATTGAGGGCTCTACTCGTATCAGGGGACACACCTGGATGAAGATCTACCATAACCATAACAGAGAGCCGATGTATAGAGTGCTCGAGTAAGAGTGCAGTTATGAAGAGACCCTAGACCCTAATAATCCTAATCCCATTTATAAAAAATACAAAGAGAACATATTTATTATTATGGATAGTTTGCCTATCTTTATTTACCTAGCTTGCCCGTAAGCTAAGCAAGGAAAGAAAGGAATGGATTAGATGGTTGCTCTATTTCCTTTGTCAGTCAGATATATGGGAAGAGAGGCCTCTAAAGTCTGCATGTACTTACTCCCCTTCCCTCGACCTATCAACCCCCGGCTGAGCGCTTTCATAACGACAAATGCTTGTGTAATTCTCCAGGGGTGAGGAACTCACTATCTTTGGGTACCATGCCTATTTGTCCGGCCGAGCCTTGCCAATACTGATTCATCAATTTGAACCCACTGGCTAGGAATAGACTTACCTTTAATGCCTCCACCTTCTACTAGTTTCCCACCCACCTTAAGAACTAGACCTTTTAGCAATCCTAATCCCATTTATAAAAAATACAAAGAGAACATATTTATTATTATGGATAGTTTGCCTATCTTTATTTACCTAGCTTATGTTGTAGTTTTTGGTGTTTCTTTTTCTAAATTAATATTCTGTATAAAATTTTTATAGATTTCAATTACTTGAATTACCTAGCTTATGTTGTAGTTTTTGGTGTTTCTTTTTCTAAATTAATATTCTGTATAAAATTTTTATAGATTTCAATTACTTGAATTGTATGCATGTTTAAGCTTCAATCTCAATTATTTATTAACTTAAAGATATTCCCTCTATTTGAGGATAGCAATCTTTTAGTGACCTAGACACTTTTGTTAAAATTACAATTTACAATAGAAAAAAGTTTCCATGACCCAAATTTCTTTCAAGCAAATACCATTTCTGTCAATCCCATTTCTTTCAAGCAAATCCGACTATCATGGACTCGAGGATTCGAGTTAGTGTCCTAATGCTGCATGTTAGGAAAAATAGGAGGAAAAAGGATATGATACTCTACTTGTACAAGTTACTCCTACAAAATTGATCTATCCATCTGGTAGGCTTATTCCACAGTCAGTTCAAACTTATCGGAAATAACCTGACCAACTCTTAAAAAAGGTAATGCCTTCCCCTTATAATACACTGAACATCCTGGCTATTTTTAGGTAAGTAGAGGGCCTAGATAAATGTTTCTTGCTTTGGTGCTAGTCCATCTCCACCAACTGGGTCCAACTCCACCAACTGGACCCACTATATGTTTCTTTCATATTATCACTATATGCTTGCTTTGCTTTTTTGTTGAAAACTTGTTGCAGGTATAAAGCTTTGGGTCGAAGTGCTCAACAGTGGACATCATCAAACGTTTGGACGAGGTAGGCCTCTTTCTTACCTCTCTTGCACATTAGTTTATATAGCATATGCTGGAATCGTGTAGATTTCTACAGTCACTCCTGTCTGTTGTGGTTCACCCTAGCCATAGAGAGATTTTCCCCGTAAAAGAATTGGCGACCATGCTGGGGATGAATCTTCTTTCTTAGGGTTTGAAGTACTTTTCTCCCTAGATTGCTCTTGTTTCTATTGTGGTTATTGTCATGTCATTGCTTGACAACTCCTGTTCACTCTGGGTCTGAGTTTTCATCCTTTCTCCCTTGCCTGACCTTGTTTCAAAGCATATATGCGCCTTTTTGTTTGAAAGTCGCGTATACACGTAGGTTGTCTCACTGCAAGCTGCGAATATATGCTCCGTTTGCCCAAACAGTCACGTACACCTTTTCTCCTTACCTGTTTGCTTGGTTTGGTGTTTGCTGGGTGGGATTTGATGCTTGCTGAGCCTTCTTAGGTCTCTCTAGTGCCTGTTGAGTGCCTGGGGGATGACAGGAAACCCTCTTTTGGTTGAATTTTTGGGCGAAGTTTTTCTCTTCATCTTCTCATTTTTATTGTCCTTGTACATTGCGCTGGGTGCTTCATTACTTGATATCCTGCTTGATTTATCTCTCTTTTATACACAGTAGGTCTATATATCAAATTACTTTTCAATCCATGCATTTTCAGTTTTGATATATTGAAAATACAAAAAAAAATAGGCATTTTGCATTGCTTGGCATTTTTTGTCTTTGAATCTCTATCATTAGCTTAGTGCATATAGTGAAAGATTGCATTTTTACTTTTGAATAGAAGATTTGAATTTGAAAATTGCATCATTTTTAGGAGCATATCATTCATCAAAAGTTAAAGTTAGGACTTTGCATTACTTTCATATTTACTTTTCTTGTAGAGTCATAACACCATTGGTTTCATCACTATATACCTTTTTGAGTAATCACGACCATAAAATCAACACTATAATTTAAAATTTATTAGTAACGATTTTATTTTCTAGGGTGCACAAACTAGCCTAGGATTTAGTGCCTTGGAATAGGATTTTGTGAGTAAACTTCTCCAAGGCAATTAAATCAACATATGTGTCTGAGTCAGGGAGTGGAGAAATCCATTGTATAATCGGTAAGATCAAGAGGCTTCACTCACACCGGAGTTAATCACGAGGTCACACAAAGTTGGTTGAAGGGATATCCCCTGGATACTCGCCTAGCGTCAGAGATATTTCTGTGGATTTATTCGTATTTGGGGATCTTGCTAGTGCCCATACCTCTGTGAGAGGCGGTGCTTTCAAGGTTTCGGGCTTTGCTACCTTGCCCATACGGTGATCCGGACTTACAACTGCTCACCTGCGCATCGTTTATACAGTGGTTTATTAGTTGCTTGACTTAGGTATCTCATAGGTTACTTGTAGGGGTTATTCTGCAAGTACCCTGGGTCAGATAGGGGTCGGACAACCCAAAACCTTTATGGAGGATTACCTCTCCGGGGGGATCTGATCGACTGGTTGTTAAGCCCACGAGGGCCCTTATAACTGATTATGTTACCTCCGATCTTTAGCAGGGAGTCTCAGGCCCCCCTTGGGCGAGACATACCTTCTTTAGGGAGGGAGGCCACTCAACCACTTTACCCGTTTGCATGCATATTGGCCATTTGACTTTTGGTGTGCTCTTTGATTACTAGTTGGCCTTAGGAGTCTATACTGAGTCTTCATTATCATGGAAAGTGGAGTTCCTTTTGCTCCCTCGTTTACTGCTACCCCCCCATGATGTCCACTCATTTCATAGGGATGGATCCTTCCACTTCGCATTATGGTATGCAAAATTATAATACTCAGTCAACGCCTTGGGTCTCTAATCATTTTTCTCATGGTATGCTTGATATGTCTTCGCACTTGCCATCCTCTATCTCGCCTCCTTATGCAAATACAATTTTTGGGTCTGGGGGCATGATGCCTCCTTATTCTCCATATTCGTTTGGTGAGAGTCATATCCTTCAAACATCTCTTACGGTAGGAGGTTGGAATCTTCCTTCCTATGAATCCACTATGTGAAAAGTAAGTGCCAAAATAGGCAATAATTCTACTTATTACACTCCGTCCACTCATCCTTCTTCTGTTATGTCGGTTCCTACGAACACTTTTCCCGTGGCGGACCTCGGTCTGTCCTCTGGTATTTCATCCAGGGGGAGTTATTTTTATAGTATAGGCAACACCCCTCACAAAGTTCCTTCGTCTGGGGGCAACATATATCCTCACATGAGTAACCCTTGTCATGTCATTTTCTCTTCGCAAGCAGCTTCCTTAGTGTTGATGCCCTTGCAACCCTTTATGAATCAGTATGGAGGAGGATACTATCCTGCCGAACAAGGACAGGGTGTAAACCAGGATCCTTCCTGGCCTACAATTCCTCAAAACCAATCTTTCCATGGACTTTGGTCTCAAATGCCGCAATTCACTACTACCACTAGTCTAGTTACTGCTAGTCACACTACCCATACATCACCAACTTCTGCTAGTCATGTTGAGGATTCATCACAAACCTCTGCTAGTCATGTTGGAGATTGTCTACTAGCCTCTGCAAGTCATGCTGGGAGCATGTCACCAGCCATTACAAGTCATGATGGGGGTATTCATACGATCGAGAAGCTGAGACGTTTCAGACATAGGGCTAGATTCCTTTGCAGGACTTGCGAAGGGAACCACCTTACTCATTTGTGTTGTGCTACTGTCGGGATACAGGAAGCTTGGTTCTCACTTGAGGGCCCTTCAGGTTCCGAATCGCCTATGGTTTCCCCACACTCCGTTATTTCTTTGGTTGATACGACAGTCATGCCGATGCAATCTTCAGTTGACACCCCTTTTCCTTTAGGGGTTGATGCATCCTTTGACCTTGTTGTCTCACATCCCGTTCAACCAGTGGTCGTGTCGATGCAATCTTAGACTGACACCTCTCCTATGTTCAGGGGTGATGCGTCTCTTGACTTTGTTGTCTCACATCTTGTTCAACCAATGGTCGTGTCAATGCAATCTTCGACCGACAACACTCCTGCTTTCGGGGTTGACGCACCTCTTGACCTTGTTGTCCCACATCCTTTTCGAAAAATGGTTGAGGAAGTGGTCATGTCGATGCAATCTTTGATCGACCCCACTCTTCTCTTGGAGAGTGACAAGTATAAGGAAGCGGTCGCGTCGATGCAATTTTCAGTCGATCCTGCTCTTCTGGTTATGGTTCTATATCTTCTATGCCACGTCCTTATCATTTCTAGTCTTGCACCTTCTGAACAAGAGAGAGTTTTACTCTTCCCGATTTCTCTCCCTCCAAGTCTTGACAAGGTTCCCTATGATTGGGATGGTCTCATGGGGTATGTAATGCCCCTAACTATGTCTTTTCCAGGAAGAGACATTATCCGATATATCACAGAGACTTGAAATCGAGTTCCTTCCAACTAGGCCTCCACTCACTTCAATCCTCGACCAAAAGCAAGATCATATAAAGGAGACACAGAGGTTCTTCATTAATAAGGGAAGAGCTTGGGGGCTGAACATTGTGTTCAAGCTTAAAGGACAAAGGGATGTAGACTCAATAATGAAGTAATAATTTTTCCAAGTAACTTTTCTTTCAAAGTTGAATTCTCTCCTTCTTTCCATAGCTCGGAATTAGGTTCTTTATAGCTTTCAAAATGCCACTGAAGGGTCGAGTCGGAACATTTCCAGTATATGGAAGGCCCAGGATCAGAGATCTCATGTCATGACATGGAAACCCGACATTTAATTTTGATTTTCTAGCACAAATCCTAATGTACGCGGGTTGTAGTGGAGCAGCCTACATATACGCTTGCTATATAACTTGCAAGGTGCATACAAGTGGAGAAATATTTATTTTTGTCTTTGGATTTATCAATTAGGGAAAGTAAGTCTGCATGGGGAAATGGAATAAGGCCCTCTCTACAAGATTTCATAGGGTGAGGCAAATCTTTCTCTAACACCTAACCCATATAGCCCCCAACCCTTATAACATTGAATCCATATAAATCCTAAACATAAAGCACTAACCCCTTAAACCTACAACTTCTAACCCTACACCTCACCCATATAACCCATTACACCCATATCACCTAATTGTTAACAATTATAACCCCTACAAGTCCTAACACTTATATTCTATAAGTCCTTTAACTAATATCAACATAACAAGTGTAACCCCTAAATCCTTAACTTCTATTGTTTATAACCCTTCTAACCCATAACACCTCACTGTTATCATTAATATAACTTCTAATTATTATAACCCCTTCCTCCCAAATCCCTTTTAACCTTTATATCATAATTATCTTAACACATATAACCCTTAATACTTATCCCCTATAACCATAAATACATGTATAACCATTAACCCTTAAGACATACATCCCTAATCCATAATTATCACCTATAACCTCTTCTCATGAACCCTTATAACCCTTTATAACCCTTAACTATTATAAAACATAACACTTAGGCCCCTATCACCCCTATATTCCATAATTATCACCTATAACCTCTCCCCCTAAACCCTTATAACCCTTAACTATTGTAAACCATAACACTTAACCCCTAGATACAAGTATGTATAACCATTAACCCTTAATACCTACATCCCTAATCCATAATTATCACCTATAACCTCTTCCAATAAACCCTTATAACCCTTAACTATTATAAAACATAACACTTAGACCCCTATCACCCCTATCTTCCATAATTATCACCTATAACCTCTTCCCCTAAACCCTTGTAACCCTTAACTATTATAAACCATAACACTTAGACCCCTATCACCCTTATCTTCTATATCTTTAAATATAACTCTTATACCTACAACTCTTAACCCCTATAAGGATTATCAACCTTACCTCCGCACACCTTAATCACTATAAGAAATATTACCCATAACACTTATAACCCTTAAAACCCATAACTAGTAACCCCTATAACCACAAACACATAATTCATATAACTCATATAAATCGCAATCCCTTTAACTCTAAATATTTATAACCCTTAAAGCATGTAACCTCTAATCACTTTTAACCTATATATTCTCCAACCTGTGTAACCTCTTATTCCTATCCACTATAAACCTTATATTCTCTATATCATGTAACTTGTATAACCCTCATACCCTAAACGTGTATAACACTTATCCCTTAACTCCTATAACATCTACTAGTTAACCTCTAAATTCTATAACCCCTAACCATATAATCACCAACTCTTATAACCATGATCACCTTAACCTCTAATATAACACCTATAATTTTTAACTCTTTATAGGCCCTAATTACTAACCTCTATAACCCTTATCACCTAAATATTATATATCTTTTTTGTCCGATGAAATGCACATCCCAAGCAAACCCACTAGGCACTTTCCCTCATTCTGAAGATGGCACCCATGGTAATCAATCAACTTCAACTTTGGCAACCTAACCTGATGGGGACATTAAGTGAGTCCCACAATATCCACAGAGGTAACCAACCAACAAAATTGACCATATGACCTACTTCTTGTAATTCACAACACTCACCCACTCGAGCTAGCCCATCAAGCTAAATATTATAACTTATATCAGGCTAACTATTATAACATATATCACACCTAACCTTTATAAACACTAATATAACCCTTAGATTCAATAACATTTATAACTTGTAATTCATAATTACTAATGCTTATAACCCCTTGCCCCCAACACTTATTATCCCCAAGTCTGAACCCATATAACACATATAATTTCTTAACTCTTATAACACGTCTCTACTAAACTCTATAAGATACCACCTCTAACATGTAATACATGAACCTATAAACCATAAACCCTATAATCATTGTAACCCTTACACCTTATTATCCCTAATCATTGTAACCCTTAAGCCATAATTCCTAACCACTTTGTAACGACCCCATCGTTACGACAACAAGCGAAGCAGAAGTGAATTTTTTTTGTTTTGTTTTGTTTTTAAGCGAGAAGGCAATGACGACAATAGATTAACTACACCATTGACGACGACGCAAGAACGCAGTCCAGGAAATAGGCCACTATGACACCACGCACAGGTGCAAGGGAAACTGGGCAAAACATGCACAGAATAACAAGGAGGAATGGCTACCCGTCCGACACAACATGACCATGCCTACAAGCTAAAGGACAACATCCCCATCCCAACACACGACCTAGACAAGCAAGACTAGAACCTCAAGGCGTGCAAACCAAATGCCCGAAGGTGTTCAACCCATGCACCAAAAGCAACTTGCAACGCTCGACAACACTCACACAGAATGCACCGACTCCGGCCAAGATCTCGTTCGCCGCTATCCCACAGGGCTCACCATGATCCCCTCATCAGGAATCATACCGTTCCCAAGTGATAGACGTGTCAATAATCTTGGCGCAAACATAAGCTATCCGGACTGAGGACTCTAGATAAATCCGATGCGCTAGGAACCGAATATTGAAAGGAAAACCACACCCATACGCCAACAACAGGTTGACGATATGCCAGAGGACGAAGACAAGGGATGACGCAAGCCAATACATGACATTGTCCCCTACCCAACCAATCACCCAGTGTGAACTAGTCAATGATTACAATCTATTTTAACATGAGTTCCAATCTAAACAGGGCATGTCAAAGTTACAATTAGTCAATAATGCACCCGCTAATTTAATGTTAATACAATCAATCTCGCAAGTCTAAGTAATCAATACTAAAACTATAATTATAAATACCATCTAACTAGCCATTAACTTGAATAACAATATTAACAATCTTAATGTAGGATGCTACCATTATAACACTTATGAACAATTTAATCTCAACATGTAGTCTAGCTATATTGACCGAACCAACAATACTAGTTGTCTATTATTATTGAGAAGGAACTGCTAACTAGTAACATCGTTGTAGCAATATAACAAGACAATTAACATAGCAGTTACCTAACGATTAAATTAGCAATAACAAGGCAATTCACATGATCGTTATCATAACAAGTAATATAGAAATAATAAGGCGATTAACATGTTGATTAACATAACAATTAATATAACAATAACATGGCAATTACATGACTATTAACATGACAATTAATAGCGCAATAGGAAGGCTATTTACATAACTATTGTCATAACAAGTAATAAAGAAATAACAAGGCGATTAACATGTTGTTTATCATAACAATTAATACAACAATAACAAGGCAACTTATATGACTATTACATAACAATTAATAGCTCAATAACAAGGCGATTACATACTGTTAACCATTTAACTCGCTGTGGCAATTAATCAATAAGAAGGAATCTGCCGATCATTAACTCACTATAACAAATAACATGGCAATCAATATGGAAAATAATATAGCATCTACATTGCAGTTTAACAAGGCAATTAACAGTAAGAAGGGAACTGTTGACGATTAATATTGTTGTAGCAATTGTTTCGACAATTAACATGGCAATTACATAGCAATTATTCTAACCAATAACATGGTTGTAGCAATTAATGTTTGGCAGTGAGAATGTTGGGTACACTCAATTGAAGGAGAATAAAAGATGATACAAACAGCAGAAGGATCAACTCGTGGTCATTCAACAATCAAATGCAGTCAACATTTAAAGCAATTTTGTGTCCATTCAACAACAAAGCTCAGTCAATCTTTTAAGGGCAAAACGTGTCCAATCAACATCAAAACGCAGTCCAACATTTAAGGGAAAAACGCAGTCACATTTTAAAGGCACAATCGTGGTCATTTACTGCAAATTCAGACACATTTTTAAAGGGCAAATCGTGGTCAATTAAGGCAGCAACACAAACATCATTTTTAACAGCAAATTCGTGGGCGTTACCGCAACTCAGTCATTCGTTTTAAATATCCAATCCGCGGTCATTCCAGCAAAGTCAGTTATTCATTTTAATATCAAACCATGGTCATTCCAGCCACAGCATAGTCACAGTGAAGGGAAAAACGTGTACAGGGTCACACCAGAAGGACAATCATAATTTCCATCATAAAAAAAAGGCAAACCTTGTACCTAAACTATCAATTGCTCCTCAATTAAACGCTCACTCAAGAAGTCGCACAGGTAATAAAATCACTCAATTATGAAGTCGCACAGGTATAAATTGCTCAATTATAAAATCACACAGGTATAAATTGATCATTAAGAAATCTCTCATATGTTAAGTCGCACAGGTATAAAATGTAAAAGGGGATCATAGACCTCAATGCTATCAGTATATGAGGAATCGAAGTCAAATGATTATGAAATTGCAGCTAAGGAATAAATAAAAATTGCAGGCATACCAAATTTGGGGTGTCTTAAAGAACGTTGTCGATCATACATTTGCTACCTCTTATCATTCTATGTCTAACAATGGTAAGGACGTTCATTTATATAGGGAATTTTGTGTAACATGCCAGGAAAAACGCCCAGAATTAAAAGGTTGTCAACACATAAAGCACAGCCAAACCAGAAGATGCGACGAAGTATGCCAAGAAGTCACGAAGTCGAACCACAGAAACAATCAATCAATCGCAGAGGATAATTTTCATCAATAAAATAAACGCAGAGTTAAGTGCAGGGAGGGATCATAACGCAAATTTAAGTTTCCAGCAATAGGTAAAAACGCAGAGTTACTTTTGTAGAAGGCACAAGACAACAATCAGCCAAGGACAAACCACAGAGGTAGATGGATGACAGAAACCTCCTTCGCTCATCATCCACGGACAAAAAAATAGGGCGTTGAGATCCATAGGTCTATTAACGCTGAGGCGACGACCGTAGATCAGTCTCCTGGCCGACTGCTCAGCCGCGGAATGATGAGCTAGGGATGAAGGCAAGATAAACTGCAATCAATCACAATCAATAAACCACAGGACGGCCAAGACATGCTGGGAATCGAAGGCCATGGGAAATCAATCAATCATCGAGCTAAGGCTATGGGAAATTTCAGTCATCAACTAGAACGCTAAGACTAACATATTATTTACTTGATTAAACATACAAAACTGAAAGCATAAATCATCTTAACATTCTACCACGCAGAAATAAAAGAAGACGTACCGTTGCCCAATCGTCCGTTCTGAGTTGATGTCCTGTGCGCTCCGTGCAACTCCCGCTCGTCGACCAATGAGACTTCACTGGTACCTCCCAGCCAATGCTAGGGGTACTCTTCTTCCCCCTTAGCCCCTCAAGCCGCAAAGGGGCCACACACACTAACTAGAGAATCAGCTAGCTCCTAGCTCGCCTCGCAAGGCCAAGCTACCACTTCTCACTGAGCTCGGTATCCCAACTCCCACAAGCTAATTCAGTCAAGTATAGATTTTTGCAGCGTAACGTTACGCAAAACAAAAAAAGATCCTTCATCCTTCTCCTCCCTCTATTATATAGAGTTTCCAAGTCCTTTACCTTCCCAAAATCCCATTTAAATTAATGTTTAATAAAATTAATACCTAAAAATCCTCCCGTACAAGTGTCACCCATCCCCTTCATTCCTCCATAAATTAATTTATTTAATTAAGTAATTACCCTTATTTCCCTCACCCACCTAGAGTCACTCCTAGAATCGCTCTTAGGTGTCCTCAAATTCTCTTATAGGTTTTAATGACTTTCCCCATTATTTGCTAGATCAATTTAAAATTAGGAAGTTCTTAAATAATAGATACCTTACTAAGTTTGACTTTCTGCTTTTTCCCTTTTGTTTTTTATGTTTCCCTCTTTTCCTAGTTTCCTAATTATTTTAGATTTCCCTCTTTCCCCTTTTCATTTAGAACTCAATTTGGTAGGTGTAGAAATCAACTTTTTCCCTTTTCCCTTTTTAATTAATAAATTTTAAATTATCATAATATAATAAAACAATTATTTCCCCCTTTTTTTGAATTTTATCCCAACAGATTTTATGAATCAATTAAATTTCT
>ML784521.1:495265-506641 GCA_009831015.1 Picea engelmannii
GATAAACCCTAAAACTCCTCTCAACCTTGAACCTTAACCCCAAAGTACTATAACCCCTAATACTTATAATCCATAAGCCTAAAACATTATAACTCATAACCCATATATATCTCCTAACCTATAACCATTTATCCTTACAAACCTCATAAATTCTAACCCAAATCACCCAAAAGAAAAACATTATAACTCATAACCCATATATATCTCCTAACCTATAACCATTTATCGTTACAAACGCCATAAATTCTAACCCAAATCACCCAAAAGAAAAACATTGTAACTCATAACCCATATATATCTCCTAACCTATAACCATTTATCCTTACAAACCCCATAAATTCTAACCCAAATCACCCAAAAGAAATATAACCATAAATAACTAACACTTTTAACCCCTGAGCCATTTAAAACCAAACTTGAAAATTCTATCACATGCAATCTCTATAACTCTTATAATGCATGATCCATATTATCTCCAAACCATATCACATATTTAATATGAACCCTATATAAGCCTTATTATTTATAACCCATATGTCCCTTAACCCATAACCCCCAAGTCAAAGCCAATATATAGCCTAACCTCTATAACCCATGTGTATAACCCCTTATCCCATAATCCCTAACACACATAATCATTCTCTCCATTAACAATGATCACGATATAACCCTTAACCCCTACTAAATTAAAACCCTAAGATCTTTATTACCCCAAACCCCTCTATCCAACAACTTTTGTAACCCCTCACCTATATAAGCCATATAACTCCTAATAAGTATAACCATTATACCTCTTAATACCATAGCATCGTCAAACAACTTTTGTAACCCCTCACCTATATAAGCCATTTAACTCCTAATGATTATAATCATTATACCTCCTAATACCATTATAATCATTATAATCATTATACCTCCTAATACCATTATAATAATTATAATCATTATACTGCTAACATTTATAAGATCCTTAATACTCAATCCCTAACTATTGATATTATGGATATTATGGTAGCTGCATGAGGTATTAACCTCCATGTGTAACCTATGACTAGAATAGAATATTCTGAAAGAAAGAGAAACCCTAAACATATGTGTAAAAACCCTATTAGACAAGTCGACCTCACAGAAAATAATACAGAAGAATTATATTGCTACAGAAGTAAAGTCAACTAAAGAAAAAGATAAACAAAAAATATATTTTCCAAAAAGGTTAGGTCAGCCCTGCCAGAAAATTCACAGGACAAATTAGTATAAATAAAGGTGACGCCTTCCTCATTTGACACACTCACTCATTGATCTATCATGCAAGTTTGGAGTTGCACCTGCAAGAATAGAAGGTGGATCTTCTGGGGTGATTCTTGGTCTCTCTCTCTAGTGCTATCTAGCCTAATATATGCACCCTACCTTCTAGTATCTCTTGGTGGTATTGTTGGTGACATTCTTGGTGGTATTCTTGGTAAGTGCAACTGCAACTGCTGCAGTTGAGTATTGTTCTTGTTCATTAGTTTTGGGACTTTCAGTATGGTGCACTATCCTTGGAGAAAGGTGTGCTCTCTTCATCATTTGTTGGTTCTAATGTTGCTTCCAGAATCATTCTATCTGTCAAAGGTTAAGGTGCTTGGGGGTGGTTGCGTGCCTATGGTTGGGTGACAATATTGTGATATTGTCTATGGTAAAACGAGCACATCAATATTTTAATAGGTTATGGGTCCACACTACCTTCAAAACAGTCTGGGAGTTCTTTGTCAAGCTCGTTGTAGCACCAGTTGCAGCAACAACTAGGGTCTCTAATTTTGCAGCTACAACAAACCCTGATCTAATTCTTTGGGCACCTTAGCTGAAGCGTTGGACCTAATTTCTGGATATTCTAGTGCACCCTCGGGTGTCCTCGGCCAGCAAAAATGTCAGGTTTGAGTTCTTGGTCAAAGTCAAAGGTTGACTTTTGGTCCAAATTGATTTTGTGGTCAAAGTTGAATTCCAGGGTTTCTAGCTTGTTCTAATCATTGAATCTTTTTTATTCAGTTTCTAACCTCTTCTTGTCAAGATGGTGTCAAGTTTCAGATTATAAGACAAGCTGACCGATGCTGCAAATTTCAAAGGTATGCACTTGTATATGCTTTTCATGTTATATCATCCAACAAAGCATGAGTTTGTTTTGCAGGGAATGTACAAGAGACCTTGTCCAAGCAGTGATATTGGATTCAATACATTCAAAGGAACAAGTAGTTGAGGCTCCGGGTTCAAGGTTTGATTGATCAAATTGTTAAGTGTCAATTTGCACTTATCAAGTTTGATAGTTTCTACAGTACAAGTAAACAATATAGTTGTGAAAACAATATTTGAAAGGTTCTATTACTGTTAGGTATACTTGGTTGCATGTAAGTACTATTGATATAGATGCTTATTACATTTGTTTGCTTATTTAGGAGATATCTCTTGTTTTTCTCCTGGGCAGGTCACCTTGGTAATTCTATGATGCCTACCATCCTTGTTACCATATATATGTTCTTATGGAAATGCTATTGGAAATACTTTTGCTCTTGTTGTTCTTGTTTCGAGCAAGTCACAAGCGATAGATCTAAGGAGGAGCTAGAGTGATAATTGTAAACATGGATCAGATCATCAAGTGGTGAGGCAGGTGATCTCACCAAGTACCAATTATAAAGGAAGCGTGTAAAGCAATATGAGTTTTGGATTTGAGCGGACCAATGCCAACCTCCTCACTAAGCAGGAGAATACACCTCCAAGGAGCTCATTTCATTTTGCAAAGCAGTCGGGATTAGGAGGGAGCTAATTGTCCCACATAATCCTCAACAGAATGGTGTGGCAGAAATAAAGAATCGATCCATTTAAAATATGTTAAGGAAATGATGAATGACCAAAATCTATTCATGTTTCTATGGGGAGAAGCAACTATGACAGTCGTATATGCTCAGAATCGAATTCCTCATTGTATATTGAAGAACACGATTCAAACAAGATCCAAGAGCTTGTTATGCACGAATCGACAGTGACTTGACGAGACTTGGATTTTCCAAGAGCTATGTTGATCCAAACCTTTATTACAATGTTGTTAATGATGCACCTGTGATCCTACTACTATATGTTGATGATTTGTTTCTGACAGGTACAAAGACTCTCATTATTAATTGTAAGAGGGAGATAGCCTCTGAATTTGATATGAAAGATCTTGGTCTCATTCATTATTATTTGGGACTAGAAGTATGGCATAAGCGTGGTGAAATCTTCCTAGGGAAAGGGAAGTATGTTGTAAAGATCCTTTAGAAGTCTGGGATGATGGATTGCAAATCCATGGCAACTCCCATGGTCACAAATATGAGGAAGTTGAGAGACTTTGATTCTGATCCAGTAGACTCATCCCTGTACCGATAGTTGATTGGCTCATTGATGCATTAACCTCCATGTGTAACCTATGACTAGAATAGAATATTCCGGAAGCAAGAGAAACCCTAAATAGATGTGTAAAAAGCCTAGAAGACTAGTCGGCCTCACATAAAATAATAAAGAAGAATTATATTTCTCCAGTAGTAAAGTTGTCTCCAGAAAAAGATAAACATAAAATATATTTTCCTAAAAGGTCAGGTCAACCCTACCAGAAACGTTGTTGGACAGATTAATATAAATAAAGGTGGCGCCTTCCTCATTTGACACTCTCACTCATCGATCTAGGGCACAATTTTGGAGCTGCAGCTACAAGAATGGAAGGCGGATCTTCTGGGGTGATTCTTGGTCTCTCTCTCTAGCGCTATCTAGCCTAAGATATGCGCCCTACCTTCTAGTATCTCTTAGTGGTATTCTTGGTGACATTCTTGGTGGTATTCTTGGTAAGTGCAATTGCAACTGCTACAATTGAGTATTGTTCTTGTTCTGTGGTGTTGGGAATTTCTGTCTGGTGTGCTATCATTGGAAAAAGGTGCGCTCTCTTGATCATATTTTGGTTATAATGTTGCTTCCGGAATCATTCTATCTGTCAAAGGTTAAGGTTCTCGGGGGTGGCTGCGTGCCTATGGTTCGGTGACAATATTGTGATATTGTTTATGGTAAAACGAGCACATCAATATTTTAACACTAACAACTTTAATCGATATCACTTCTAACCTATAACTCCTAAATATAATTGCTTACATCTATGACCACTAATAATTATCACCATTAACCTCTAACACCTACTGCTCCTAACTATTAATACTTAGTTTTTATAATACTTAAAATCATTAACCTATATAACCCCTATTACTTGTACCCTAAGCTTTAATACCTAACCCCTAAATCTTATAATTATTGTATTCCTTTATACTTAACCCTTATGTACCTTAACCACTACTATCTCTAATCTCTAACTCTCGACATGTATACCTCCTAACCCTTATAAACCAAATACTCATTATTTTCCTATAATATATCACCTTTGACCCCTATGAACTTATAATACTAAATCATTAATATTTTAATCCTAATAACTCATAATCGCTATAACCCTTAACACATAATGCTTGTAACCCTTTGTTAAATTTCCTTGAACCCCAATCACGACAATTAATTCGTAGTAAATCCTTACAAAAATAAAAAATGCAGATCTACTGAATAAAAGCACACTGTGATTCTAAACCAGAAATTGCAACGGAAATACGACACGAAACCAAACACATGTATACAAATATTTTTGGGTAAATACCCCTGGAAAAACCATTGGGAAAACCAACAACGAGATGATTTTATTATAATAAAAATCAGGGCTTTTGTAAAAGAGAAAATGGCCCACTGACAAGAATACAAATAAGCAACCAAACCTAGCAAAAATCCTGGTTGAAAATCCCTCTGCCAAATATGTCCCCGCCTATTATTATGTTGGCTATACGGTTATTGCACATCAACCTGTATTACCCAATCATACAGTGTACGTCCTGCTACGGTTTGTACTACTGTTTTCGCAACCTGTACAAACTCGTATAGGTTGTACAATGTTGGTTGTGGGTTGTACATCCCCTGTTGGGTGTTGTTGTGGGTTGTATGAACCCTCCAGAAATTTATCTGACCTCTACCTTGCTAGTACGGTCACCTAAAAAATATGTTGGCTGCAATATTCTTCTCTCGCTGAAATGTGCAGAGTGAAAGTCCTTCTTCACTCAAATGAGTCAATGACTCCAAATCAAATGTGTGTCTCCTCTTCTGTGGCTACCTTTTATAATCTTGAGACGAGCCCGAACCCTAATCTCCAAAGTGATAAATGGATGAGATTAAATCTCCCTCACTTTAGATCAATAGCTAAGATTCATTTCATTAGCTTAAACCACTAATGCAAAAAACATAGGTTTTTTATTAAATTAACCCGAATTAAATATAAAATGACATTCACTTTAATAATTAAAATATTAAAGTGAATTTTCAAAGTTCTGAAAGGTATTAATAACAATCTCCACATGATGGACACAATCCGATGTGAAGATACCTATCTGATGCTACAAACTTCAGCACTCCTTCTTAGCAAGGAAGGTATTCTCCACCACCTAGTCATCGGTGGAGATGTACTGGAGCTTGATTGCTCCCTTCTAAGCCCTATCTCGGATGAAGTGATACTCGATCTCAATATGTTTGGACCTGTCATGGAATACTGGATTTCTTTGAGAGTTTTATGCAACTCTGATTGTCGTGATATATCACCATAGGCTCCAACTCCTAATCAAATAAACATGTAAGCAATTTATGAAGCCAAATTGCTTTGCAACTCCCCATACGCATTGCCATATACTCTGCCTCTACTGAAATAAGGCCATTGATGTCTGCTTCCTACTGAAATATGAAATCACTATGGATCCCATGTTGAAGTAGCATCCTAAGGTGCTTTTCCTATCCACTGCACTTTCTGCCCAATCTAAGTCTATATACCCCTGCAGTTGTACTCCATCACCTATCACATACCCGAGTCCATACTCCATTGTACCACACAAGTACCTGAGCACATGCTTCGTTGCTATCTAGTGCACCTACCTAGGTTCCACCATGAACCGGTACAAGGTGTTCACAACAAAGAAAATATCAAGCCTAGTGTTGACTGGATACATCAAAGAACCAATCAACTGTGTATAAAAGTGGGATCCACGTACTATGAATCAGAAGCACTCAGCTTCTTCATATTTGTGATCATAGATGTAGTAATAGAATTGCAGTCCCCCATCTCAAATCTCCTAAGAATGTCCACTACATACTTCCCCTGTCCAAGGAAGATCTCGTCTGGCTATCGCCACACCTCCAACCCTAAGAAGTAATGCATCAAGTCGATGTCCTTCATCTCAAACTCTAAAGCCAAATCTTGTTTGCACATGGTAATGAGCTTCTCCACACCTGTGAGAAACATGGCATCAACATATACCACCAAGATGGTTAGATCATCTCCAACAAGTATAAAGTACAAGTTGGAATCCACCTCACTCTTTTGGTAAAGCCCATGCTTAGCAAGTACCCATCAATACTTGAGTACCACGCTCTCGGTGCCTACTTGAGTCTATATAAGGCTTTCTTAAGCCTGCATACATGAGACTCTCTCCCATGTACCTCAAAGCCCTGAGGTTTCTCTATATACATGTCCTCCTCAATAATCTCATTGCGGAATGTGAATCCTCCACCCCATGACTCAGGCAATACATATCACAACACAAATAGAGGCATATCTAGTGACTAGAGTAAAAGTATCCTCGTAGTCCACTCCCTCTCTCTGGGAGAACCCTTCTGCCACAGACCTCGCTTTGTATTTCTCTATGCTGCCATCTGCTGCATGCTTGATCTTAAAGATCCACCAAGATCCGACCACCGAATTTCCCTCTAGTCTCAAAAATATGTTCCACACATCATTCTTCATAATGGAGTGATACTCCTCCATCATGGCATACCTCCAAACTTGATGGTTTGTTTCCTCCTCAACACTGGTAGGCTCATAATCAATGATGCTACTCATGAGAGCCATGTAACTGGAATATCTGTTGGGAATTCTACTCTCCCTGAATGTACTCCTAAGAGCTTCAACATGCTCTTGAGTGTCCCTCAATGTCTACTCTAGCCATCGAGACTTCCTTCTGATAGAACTAGAAGGAGCCTCCAACTCCTCCTCCTAACCTAAAGTTCGACTTCCTAAACTGGAAGTAGTTGATGAGTGTTGCTCATCCTTCGGAGCCTCCTACTCCTTGTCTTTTGTCACTGGAATAGTCTCAAGAGACTTCATGTATGCCAATCCCTCCTCAAACCTAACATATCGACACACCATGATCTTCCTTGGCACTGGAATCCAAATCCTATATACCTTTGAGGTCTCACTATAGCCAATAAATAAGCTTTCTCCCCTAAGGGCTCCAACTTTGTCCTCTTCTCTTTTGGTACATGGATACACACTGGACAACCGAAAATGTGGAAATGGCCAATCTACAATTTCACTCAAAACAACGCCTCTTCTGGAGTCTTGTCCTCCAAGACCTTATGAGGACTCATGTTTTGCACATACAATATTGCATTGCATGTCTCTGCCCAAAGGAACATGGGCATATCCTGGTCATGAATCATCACCTTGACAGCTCCAACGATGGACCGATTCTTCCATTTTACAACCTCATTTTGTTGTGGGTTGCAAGGTAGTGTCAACTCCCTCTTTATCCTTGCTTCCCTGCATAAATCGTTGAAGTCGTTTGAGGTGTACTCACCCCCATTATCTAACCTCGAAACTCTGATCTTCTTTCCTGTCTGATTTTCCACAAGATCCTTAAACTCTCGAAACCTACAGAAGACCTCACTCTTGCCCCTCATGAAGAAAATCCACGTCCTCCTAAAGAAATCATCCATGAAGGTCACAAAGTAACTAGACCCACTCACTGACACTACTGACATTGGACCACATATGTTTGTATGTACTAGATCCAAAATCCCCTTGGATCTGCTCTCGTTGCTTGGAAAAGTAGCCTTGGCATTCTTTCCAAGAGCACATCCCTTGCATACTCCCTGACGCTCCACACTAAACTACGAAAGATCGGTGACAATTTCCCTCAATGCAGGTAGCACTCTGTGATGCAAGTGACCCATCCCCCTATGATAAATCTTGCACAGGGTATCACTGTCATGAATAAGAGCACATGTTGGTTATTCCTTCAACCTATATAGATAGCCCTCTCTGTTACCAAGAATTCGTGTTGAGTCAAGGCTAGATTCTTTCACCCGAATAAGAACCTGACCATCCTCGAAAATGATGGTGTATCCCCTGTCCTCCATTGTTGAAATTGAGAGCAAACTCTTCATGAGCTTCGGAACATACAACACATCTGCCACCTCCAGAGAACCTCTTAACCCCAGTTGGAACCTAATTGTCCCAACCCCCTCTACACCACATTTGGCATTGGTACCAAGCTCTATGTGTAGATCCAAGTCCTTCTATGATAAATTGGTGAACAACTCATGTGTCCCCATCATGTGACGAGAAGCCCCACTATCCACAAACCAGGCACCGTTGGAAGTTGTGCCATAAAGACAAGACACTAATAAGATATCCTTCTCGAACCTCTCAGCAAACTACTTGACTTGAGTATCTATGAATGCTACTGCCTTTTGAGACTTACCCTTCATTTTCTTTCGTTCATGAAACTGTGAAGCATAGTAACCACTCTTTTGGCATGCAAAGCATTTCACTTTGCTCAGATCCATCTTCTTTCCAGCTTATGAAGTCGAATCTCCACCTATATTCCTCTTGGTTGAACCCTATCCCTTGCTCTTCTTGTCTGACTGGCAAGAGATAGGTTTTCATCATCACCCTTTTACTGGCTAGCTAGAGATTCCTCCTTAATCTCCTCTTGGATGAAATCATCCCATAGCATGTCAAACTTGGGAAGTGTCTCCTCTGCAATGATGCCCTTGATGAATGGGGCATGTGGCTTAGTGAAACCATTCAAGGTTAATTTTACCATCTGTCACAACCTTCCCAACTACTCCCAATTGATCACGGCCCTGAGTGATCTTGGTGAGACAGTTGATCACTGTATCTAATATGGTTATCTTGGTTTTTATAAAAATTTCCCTCAACACCATCTTCTTGTTTGTAATACTGCTCTGGAAACGATTTGTCAAAGCTTCAAACATTTCCCTAGTTGACTTCTCAGAAAGGTGAGGAATCAAATGATTCTTCACTGTATCTAAGATGATCCTCCTGGATTTCAAATCCTTCTGCTCGTGAATGACTAGTTCTTGTGGATCCGTCGATGGGGTCACAGTGGTATTTGCAAAATCCCACAACCCATTCTCCACGAGAATTAGTGTAACCCTCACCTTCCAAGGAACGAAGTTCAATGCACCCTCCAACCTATCCACAAACCTCAAATCGGTTGCAATGATCCCCAAATTAGAATTTTAATGAGAAATATAGATTGTTGGAATTTAAATCTGTTGTAAAACTTGTGACAAAAAAATTGTCTGATCTCCTTCAGAGTGTGAGCTCTGATACCACGTTAAATTTCCCTGAACCCTAGTCACGACAATTAACTCCTAGTAAATCCTTGCAGAAATAAAAAAATACAGATCTACTTAATAAAAGCACACTGAGATTCTTAGCCAGAAATTGCAACGGAAGTAAAACATGAAACCAAACACATGTACACAGATATTTTTGGGTAAATACCCCTCGAAAAAACCCCAAGGGAAAACCAACAACGAGATGATTTTATTATGATAAAGTCAAGGCTCTCGTAAAAGGGAAAATGGCCTACTATGAAGAATACAAATCAACAACCAAATCTAGCAATTTTTTTGCTGAAAAAACCCTTTGCCAAATACATCCCTACATGTTGTTGTGTTGGTTGTACGACTATTGTACGACAACCTATATGACCCAACCATACGTTGTACGGCCTACAATGGGTTGTATTACTACTACTCCTACCTATACGGACCCGTACAGGACGTACGATGCTCGTTGTGGGATGTACATCCCCTACTAGGTGTTGTTGTGGGCTGTACATCCCCTCGCTGGTACAGTCACCTGAAAAATCTCATGGATGCAATATTCTTCTCTCTCGGTGAAATGTGGAGAGTGAAAATCCGTCTTCACTCAAATGAGTCACTTACTCCAAATCAAATGTGTGTCTATTCCTCTCACTTGGATTCCTTTTATAATCTTGAGATGAGCCCTAACCCTAATATCCAAAGTGATCAATGGATGAGATTAAATCTCCCTCACTTGAGATCAATGGCTAAGATTCATTTAATTAACTTAAACCACTAATGCCAAAAGCTTAGGCATTTTATTAAATTAACCTCAATTAATTCTAAAATGACATTCACCTCAATGATTAAATTATTAAAGTGAATTTCCAAAGTTCTGAGAGGTATTAACGACGATCTCCATATGATAGACACAATCCGATGTGGAGATACCTATCGAATGCTACAAACTTCAACACCCTTAATGTAGCATAACAATCATAAAACTTAATATAATCGCTAATCATTACTACCCCTAAATCATATTCTTGATAAATCAATGACACCTAGTAACTCTAACTCTCATAACCCTAAATCATATTCTTGATAATCAATGGCACCTAGTAACTCTAACTCTCATAACCCTAAATCATATTCTTGATAATCAATGGCACCTAATAACTCTAACTATCATAACCCTAAACCTCTAAACTCCAAACCCCTACAAGTGTAACCCATGTAACCCCTTACTCCTATAAGAATGAAGGAATATTAATAATTTAACTCCTCACACCTAACCCCTAAGTAAACTTCTAAACTTCCCATAATACTTAACTTGTAAACTGTAAAACCCTATAATCATAACCCATGTAAGTTCTAACTACTATAACATGAACCACTATAAATAATATAATTCTTGATACCCAACCCTTATAACTCCTCGCCCCTACAACTCCTTAATACATAGGATATGTAGCCTATATAACCCCTCTACACCCTAACCCCAAGTACCTATGAACTTTATGATTTTAACACTTATAACCCTAAACCCTTAACACTTGTAACTTCTAACATTAACCCCTAAAACCCTTTAATCTATTTAACCATTATAACCCCTAATCCCTATAACAATTATAACCACTAACTCTATATTAAACCTATAATATAACACATATCCCCTACTCTATATTAAACCTATAATATAACACATATCCACTACAACTTATAACCCCATAACACTTGGCTATTATAACCATCATCACCCCTAACCTATAAACTCCTACATAACACATAGAATTAGTAACCCTTATAAAATGATAATACCTAATCATTTTAACTCATAAAACTCTTATAACTATTGAGTCCTTTTACTCCAAATCCTTACAAGCCTATAACTTTTAACTC
>ML784521.1:516259-536356 GCA_009831015.1 Picea engelmannii
AGTTTCTATGATCCTAAAAAATGTTCACCTCTTGGCTTAGTTGGTCACTGCACCGCCATTAAGGCTTTTCTCTAAAACCTATTTCCCCTAACTCTTAATACCTAGTTTCTATGATCCTAAAAAATGCTCACCTCTTGACTTGGTTACTGCACTGCCATTAAGATTTTGCTTTAACTTTCAAAGTTACAAGTTTAATATAACCCTTTGGTTACTGCACTGCCATTAAGATTTTGCTTTAACTTTCAAAGTTACAAGTTTAATATAACCCTTATTACTTGACCCATAATCTTTTATACCTAATTCCTAAATCTTATAATTAATATATCCCTTAACACTTAACCATCTTATACCTTAACCCCTACTACCTCTATCTATAACCCTCTACATCTATACCTCCTAACCCTCATAAAATGGATAATCATTATTTTCCTGTAACACATTGATACCTTTAACATATATGAACCTGCAATGCTAAATCATAAAATATTATAAACCTCATAACTCATAATCCTTATAACTCTTAACACATTGATACCTTTAACATATATGAACCTGCAATGCTAAATCATAAAATATTATAAACCTCATAACTCATAATCCTTATAACTCTTAACACGTCAAACTTATAACCACTAACTTAACTCTTAACACGTAAAACTTAATGCTCAACTTCCGTTTCCATCTTAAGAAATGTCCCACTAAATTTTGAGTGGACAAGGGGCTATAAGACTTTGATCCTAGTAAATTCAACTTCACCAAAGTAGGCCAAGAAGAGGTGCTCTTTTGTTTTGAAGAGGCCACGAAAAGGTGCTATTTTGTTTTGAAGAGAGTGAGGAAGACATATTGATCCGAATTGGATGCTAATGAAATCTCTTTTGTAAACTTTGTAATAAGCATTTAATTTTTTTTTTAAGTTGAGTGAATAGTCGAAGCATGTAATAAGCATTTAAGCATTTAATCTCTGGACCAAAGTTGTCTTTGCTAGTAGATAAAAATGCATTAAACTCTTACGGGAATGTAGCTCACCTTTGTAACCATTTCCTGAGAAGAATAAAACCCCCCATCAAATGATGCCCCATTTGGGATGATGCCCCATTTGGGTTTCCAAGATAAATCTGACTTATGCTGCGTTTATGTTGTTGTGTGATAGAATTCTCTCATTTAAATCTTAGTTGGACACAATGTAAACCACAAGAACTCCTCAATCTGTTCAAAAGCAAAATGGTTGAAACTTAAGTGT
The DNA here is from genome assembly GCA_009831015.1 of Picea engelmannii. Taxonomy (NCBI): domain Eukaryota; kingdom Viridiplantae; phylum Streptophyta; class Pinopsida; order Pinales; family Pinaceae; genus Picea; species Picea engelmannii. Next base: position 517,500 of record ML784521.1, read on the forward strand.
ATTAGAACTCTCTTCAGTTTGTTTTAACTCCCAACATTAAGGAAATTGAGAATTTGGTTGCTATGTACCAACCATAGTGATTCACACTATGTTCTATTCACTTGTTATTGAACTGGCACCATAATTGTTGATCTATGGAATCGTGGATTATACATTCCATAGTTACAGCATCGATTGGCATTATCACTAAAAGGACGAATTGTTTGGTCTATTGATTCATATACTATAGCCAATGTCTTCAGTGTATGCGTTGGATGTCATTTCCTAAATCCCCAACCATTGAATCAATTGGTCTCTTAAAATTGTCTTTAATTGAATCGCTGGTGAGTTTAACCCCTTCCATTGAATAAGCAGATATGTATGCTCATATGCGTGGAAACAACAAACAATGTTGAGTTTGTTTGACTGTTGAATTCCAGCACTAAATCAATTTAAGAGTATGGTTGGCTTCTAATCATAGCAATTGTCTCCATTGGCTACATTATTGGTTGGTTCCCATTATACCATTCGCTATCTGTTAATTCACTGGTAGTTATTGAGATGTAAACCTTGATATTTAACCTTAGCCATTCACCTCTGTACAAAACGTGGTGAACTTCCCTTGGTTCAAAAGGTGGTGAGAAACCTACGACAACCCCTCTGGATGTGTGTGTGGTAAAATGGCACTTACAACCATCATGTGTTCTATGAAATAGTTGTTTTAGATCTCCTATAATTATGAATCTAGGCAGAAGTGAGAAGTTCTTGTAGATTGGTATAACATATGTAAACGTATTAGTTGAAGTAAATGGAGTTTGGACTTTGTTCGCATAATAAAAATGCTATGTGGGCACCTTCAGTTAGCAGTGCAAACAGACCAGTGAAGTCTTGAACCAAAGCAGGAAACAGAGCCTTCATTCCAGGAAATAGCAAGTGAACCAAATTCAAACCCCAAATCTAAACAGAGGTTGCAGAGAAGCATTGTTATTTCCGTAGAGTATCCATATTGATGAGATAGATGGGCCACAGGCCTATCATTTATGGATCACATATTTCAATAGTAAATACTTGGCAAAGGACCATGTCTTGGACAATCCTAACTCAAGTGCTATTAATGCAACATAAATTAATATTGATGACAACACTTTCTGATGTAGTGTTTGATGTATTTTGAATGTTGAAGGATGATGTTCACTGATCATCTTTGTTCTCTTGCAGGGAATTTCAATTTGATATGGGCATGTACTTATTGTGCTAAAGAGTATTAGACTGCTTGCCCCAATGCACTGACCATGATAACTCACCGTTATCTCCACATTTGGCCACTAAGGCTACCAACCGATCAGTTTGTCTTGGACAAAAGAGCGTGGGATCTTTTTTAACTATAAACCATATGCAACTGAAGATAAGACCACAATTTTATTTATAACATTTGAGTCATAGTCATAAAACTCATATAACCATTTGTAACATCCCACTCTGGCACACTGAGAAAACTTATTCTTTGAGGACACTTGCTCGCAAGTGATTGAGACTTTTATGATATTAAACCTTTTGTCCTTAATTATGATGCGTTATGATAGATGACATGATGTTTACTGCATTGACATAGGCAGGTGCTATTGACTCGGTTTTACTGATTGTGCAGGGTTTTGGACCTTGAGGATGCAGAGGCATTGATGGAACCCCTTGGACTCTGGATTGAGTCAGGGAGTGTGCTATTTAGGTTGATTTATTTACTGCGGTATTACATTTGATTTGATGATATGATGTGGACATGTTCTGACATGATTGTTGATGATGCAGGCTGACAATAGCTTGTCGACCAGACTCACATATGGAGTAAAGAGGACACACACGATTTCCAAAGAGGTTGAGGGAGAGGTGTGGACAACAACACTGCCACAGCCTATTAGCACTCCCGTCGTGGCTCGTATTGTAGGTTAACGATTACCTAGTTTGAGAGGACCCACGATGCCGCGAAGACAGACTGCAACAGTCGCTCGAGATGATTCTAAGGGGCGCGCAATAAAGCAGGGGCCTTATTCCTTAGAAGCCCTTAGTCTCCCACAAGTTCACATGGCAGAGTATTGACTCCAAGGGTTATTGATGTCTACCAATCAGTCAAGAGGCGAGTGGCACCCTTGGAGCACGTGGTGCATCTTGAAGGGCACGTCGAGCAAAAAAAACAAACGAGGTGAGTGGCACCCTTGGAGCACGTGGTGCATCCTGAAGGGCACATCGCGCAAAAGAAAAAAACGAGGTGAGTGGCACCCTTGGAGCACGTGGTGCGTCCTGAAGGGCATGTCACATTGATGTTGATGAAGGAACAAACCTAGATGGCCCTAAGACATTTAACACTTTAAGAAATTCTTAAACAACTTTCCTAATCAAATGTCGCCCAGTTCAGAATCTAAGTCCTAAGTCTAAAACTTCTCTAGGATAAAATTTTGTCTAACCTTAAGAAAAAGACCCTATAAAAATAAAAATAAAAATTTAAACTAAAAACTACTTAAGTAATAGTTTTAGTCTTCATAAAATTTTTGGGGTAAAATGAAAAGAATAAGAATTTAATTAAAATCAGTGGATTTAAAATTGTAAAGAAGAGATAAATTATTTAACTTATGAAAGTGTAAAAAGATATTAATTTAATAATAAAAGGAAAAGAGTAAATAACGCCACTGCCATTTTGGCTCTAATAAAAAGGGGAAATAAGGGAATAATAAAAATTAGGAAACTAAGGAATGGGGGAAACATAATAAAGGAAAGAAGGGAACTTATGGTAAAAAGCGAGGTCAACTTAGTAAAGAATCTGCAATAAAGAACCTTCTAAATTGAACTAAATTAGCAACATCCTTTTAGGGAAAGTATTTAAACCTGTAAGGGAATCTAGTGACACCTAGGAGTAAATTTAGGAGCAACTCTAGGTGGGTGAGGGAATTGAGACAATTAATAAACTTAAGAAAATAAATTTTGGAGGAAAGTGGGGGATGAATGACACTTGTATGATGGAAAATTTTAGAAGATTTTCTTTAAAACTTAAATTAAAAGAGATTTAAGGAAAGTTTGAAAGTTCTAAAACTCTATAAAAGAGAGGAAGGAGGAGGAAGTAGGGGATCGGATGTTAGCGTAACGTTACGCTGCCGGATTTGTGACTTGACTGATTTCTTGTGGGGAGTTGGAACATCCCAGCTCGGATAGGAGTGGTAGCTCGGCCTTGCGAGGTGAGCTGGGAGCTAGACGTACCATCTGGACAGTGTGTGGCCACTTTGTGGCTCGAGGGGTTAAGGGGGAAGCAGAGTACCCCTAGCGATTGGCTGGGAGGTACCGGTGAGGTTTCGACGGTCGGTGAGCAGGAGCGGCATGGAGCGCGGACGACACACAGAGAAAGCGATAAGGCAAAGGTATGATTTTTAATTTGGTAGAATAAAATGCATTACGACTCATGCTGGGATCGATATATCGGTGTAAATGGTTTGATTAGCTAATTTTATTTAATTACTCCGCGTTTTATGTATTGTTGGATAATTTAACCTTGCATTTTTATGCTTGGATGGATAAACTTACTCTGCGTTTTATGCGTTGTTGAACATTTAAACTTGCGTAGTTGGTTGATCTCTTCGCCAATAAGGGTGTTTTCCCTTACTTTTCCCTAGCTTCATCTTGGACTTAGAAAGGAGCTTACGCCCTGCATTTTGGAACCCTTACTTGACAGTTTATCTACGCGCGTCCTGAGCGTCACCTCTGCATTTATGGGCTTGGTTCCCGTTGATCATCTCTTACCCTGTTTTTTTCTTTTCTTGTCTTCAAACATGCCTCTTCTTGGGGCGTTTTTGGACCTCTGCAACCGTTTTATTTTAGGCATACCAATCGTAGCCTCTTCCTCCAGCTTGGGTTGTACATTCCAGGAGGTTTTTTTTTTCGCATTTAAAATTTTGGATTGTAGTTGTGCAGTCTGGGCACGCACTATTAGTTAATGCATTGATTGCTTATATCTGAGGGCGTATTAGAGGCGAATTCGTCTGCATCAGAGATCTATACTTTACCTATGCCTGAACTCGTCCTGTTTGGCAATCATTCTGTCATTGTTTTACAGATAATACCGTTGTTTATTATATGGAATTAAACTATGAATTTGGGATTCATTCTGTAATGGGCGTTTGGCATTTTGTTCTGGCATTTTTTTTATCTTATGATCAGTTGATCTGGCATTTCGATTTGGCATGTTTGGGCATTTTTCGTTTTGGCAATTTTTTTTTTAATCTTATGATCAGTTGATCTGGCATTTCGATCTGGCATTTCGTTCTGGCATTTTTTTAATCTTATGATCAGTTGAAGAATTTCGATCTGGTATTTCCTGGTGTAGAATTTCGATCTGGCATTTATGGAATTTCGATCTGGCATTTCTGGAATTTCGATCTGGCATGTCGTGGCCTATGTATATAACTAAGTATAGATCTATAAATAGCAAGCTTTAGACATGTTGAATTTATCAGTCAATTAAGTCCAGATTTATCGTGATCCATGTATACAACATTTATTTGAATGCAACAAGTAACGATGGATATGTTGTAATAGTAGATCCGTTTCTACATAATTTAAAGTACCAATTCATCTCTGCGATTTAATTCACCTTTGTTAGATTCATAACTTGTTTCTGCGTATTTCACTAACAACAGAAGGTAAGAAAAATATATAAATATATATAAAAATATAGTAATCGCTCTGGTTAAATAGTCTTGTTGTTTTAGTATGAACACTATATTTCACTGGTATGAAATTAGTTCTTGACCATTTTCCTTAGCAAACCTGACAGCAAATATTTGTGATGGACAACATGATGTATTTTTAATGCCAAGAGCTCGTGACCTGTGTTTTTCAAGCAGGTTGTTTATGGTTATTGCCTATGGAATGATAAGGTCATGTAAGGGTTAATGTTAATACTAATATCTATTGAAGGCTAATTTTTCAATACTATCATTGTCATGGTGATGCTAAAGTAGTGTAATGTTTTTGCTACTGCTAACATTCCTGGTATTGTTAATGTTATAGGGTGTTAGGGTAATGATCAATGTAAAGTAATACTAAATGTTGATGTAATGTAATGGAATGTCATTTAATGTAAAGAAATGTTAATGTACGGTACTGTAATAGATTGTTATTTCAATAGGGATGCGTAATGCTGCTAAATGTAATTTTAATGTTATTTTATTGGCAAGACTATGGCAATATAAAATGCAATGTTCATATTGTTTTAAGGTAAGTTAATGTAAATTTGTGTTGATAACATACATGAAGTAAGGTGATAGATATTTATTGCAAGGTTAGGATAATATAAATTGTGAAGTTATTGTGGAAAATGTTATTGAAATTTTATGGATTGGGTAACGGGTTGATTATTGGAAATTAAATGGAGAGATTGGTCTGTAATTAATACCAATTGAGTCGAAAGAATGCCTTGTCTTAACCATGTTGGGTCGTTGTTGGAGTCTTTCTAACTTGCGCCTTCCGTAGAGGACGTGGTGGTTCCTTTGATTATTGTTGTACTTGTTGGTAATCATTTGGTTGCTTGGTCTACTTGTGTCGGGCGGGATGTAGACACCTCCATGTTCCTCAGAACAGTCGCCAACCCTGAGACCTTAAATTGTTAAAATCGATGGGAACCTGGGATTGAGCGTTGCTTATGTGTCTTGGAGGTCCTAACCATTGCAGGGTAGGATGAATGGGTAGTCAGTCCTTCTTATACTCGTTTGATCATCTTTAATGCAAGCAGTTACTTGTTGTGCGTCTTATGTCGTCTAGTTGTGTTCGTCGTGGTTTACATCTTGATTGTCGTCGGGTGGCGACGTACAGTCGAATGTGTTTGTTTCACTTGTACACACGCGCACACACTTTTAAAAACACACAAAAAAAAATGCACTTGTTTTAAGAGGTTGGGTGTCGTAACGAGGAGGATCTTTACATATGATATCAGAGTGAGTTCGACCTGCAACTTGGGATCGCTACAGCCTTCGTTGACATGATTTAATTATATTGTTGCTAATCGAGTTGATTGTGTGCATTCAGGTAATCATGGTTGGAGGACGTCGTGGAGGCAGACGATAGGGTGCTCAGGGAGGGGGCGCTACGCCTCCAGTAGCATCCACACTTGAGGGGTCTAACCCCCAGGGAGACGAGAAAGTTCTCGGACAGGAGCAGATAGTAGTTGGTGATGTTATCGGGATGATGAGATCTTTTCAGCGCATGTCCGAGGCACTGATCAGTCGTTTGGACAGAGATGAGGCCAGAGCGTCGGCACCCGCTGAGGTTCCGCCGCGCGCACCGGCCGTTACTTGTAGCATTCACTGTGAACTCGAGAAGGTCAAATTTCCCGAGTTCTTTGGTACCCCGGACAACGCAGCCGCCAAGTCATGGTTGGAGAACATGGCAATGTGCTTCGCACTTCGCGATTATAGCTCCAACATGAAGGTCTGCATGGCGGTCTTTCAACTGAAGAGGAGCGCTCTTCTATAGTGGAAGACGCTCCTGCCACAGCTGAACATGGCTGTCGAAGACATGTCATGGGAACTGTTCAAGGAATGGCTCCAAGAGAAATACCTTTCAGAGGAATTCATTGAGTGTCAGCTCAATGAGTTCAACGCCTTACGACAGGGAGGTCGTACGGTGCCCGAGTACGAGGCACGTTTTATGGAGCTGCTCCGGTATGCTCCACACCTTAACATGGAGAAACATAAGGTCAACAGGTTCGTGTTGGGCTTTAACGGTAGCCTGCATGCGAAGGTTAGGATTTTGATGCCGTCCACAAGGCCCTCATAGCCGAGGAAGAGCTTATCAGTGGAGGTCAGACTAGGACTCCAGCGAGACCAGCAGGGCAGGTTCCATCTGGAACACAGTAGCACCAGACACCCGCGAGACATACGTTGGGATATCGTGGCTTCCAGAGGGGATCCACTCACACTACACCCTAGCGACCGTCGCATTAGCAGCGGACATCTTATCAGGAACCACAACATCAACAACAGCATCACCCTTAGCAGCAGCAGTTTAGGCCTGTTCAGCAAAACAGACTAGGGTTCTAGGACGGTGGGTCGTCATCTTCTACTTCGGGTACCAGGACTACTGGGCCGAAGAAGGGGTGTTGGACATGTGAGGAGCCACACTACCAGTGCGACTGTCTTATGGAGAGGACCAAATCGTCCGAATCAGCTGGACCCACTACCGTGGGAGATATGCGGAAGGCCCATCGAATTCATGCAGCGGTGAATAACAGCCAGGCAGAGCACCAGTCGACTGTGCTCGAGACGATAGGTATTGTCGCTGACCAGACCCTTAGTATTTTGATAGATCCTGGTGCTACCGAGAGTTTCATTTCTGATGCAGCGCTAAAAAGAATTAAGGTAAAGGCAGTCAAACAGGATGAGTTTAGCTTCGTAGAGATGGCTTCCAAAGCCAAAAAGAAGGTTGGAGGAAAAGTTACGGGTTGTACCCTTAACCTGGGAGAGTTTGTCACGAGAGTCAACTTGTACGTCACAATCTTAGGCTCTTATAACGTCGTGATTGGTATGGATCGGTTGGAATCGCATGAGGCGATACTCAACTGTAAGACGAAACGGTTGATCTTGGTTGATGACGAAGGATAGAGACGTGTGATTGTAGGACAGAACCAGGGAGTTTCCCTGAGGTTCGTCTCTTCCTTATAGTTACGAAAGAGTATGCGCAAGGGGTGCAAGCTTTATGTGATCCTTACACTAAACGAAAAGGGAGTAGCGGAAGGTCTAGAACACCTTCCGGTGGTGAAGGAGTTTGCGGACGTATTTCCAGAGGAGTTACCTGGGATGCCACCGGAAAGGGAATTAGAGTTTACCATAGACCTAAAACCAGGGACCAAACCGATAGCAAGAATGTCTTATCGGATGTCGACCCCAGAGTTGCAAGAGTTGAAAATGCAACTGAAGGAGTTGTTGGACCTGGTATTGATACGTCCTAGTATGTCACCGTGGGGTGCACCTGCTATTTTCGTTCGAAAGAAGGACAGATCGTGGAGGCTTTGCATTGACTACCGTCAACTGAACAAGGCTATGATCAAGAATCAGTATCCCTTGCCGAGAATTGATAATCTGTTCGATCAAATGAAGGGTGGGACGATGTTCTCCAACATCGATTTTCGATCACGGTATCACCTGTTATGGATCAAGGAGGATGACGTCCCTAAGACTGCCTTTAAGACGAGATTTGGACATTACGAGTTTACTGTTTTAGAGTTTGGACTGACAAACTCCCCAGGAGTATTTATGAGTTTGATGAACGGGGTGTTCCGCGAGTACTTGGACAAGTTTGTCCAAGTATTCATTGACGATATTTTGATTTACTCTCGTACGACAGAGGAGCATGACGGGTACTACAGTGTCTGCGAGAGCAACTGTATGGGAAACTGTCCAAATGCTCTTTTTATCAATCGAAGATTCACTACTTAGGGCATGTCATTTCCGGCGAAGGCATCACCGTGGATCCAGCCAAGGTTGAGGCTATTATGGAATAGCCTACACCGACGAATGTCACAGAAGTGTGTAGTTTTATGGGTTTAGCAGGATACTATCGATGGTTTGTCGAGGGATTTTCGAAGATAGCAAATCTGATCACGAAATTGCAGAAGAAAAACAAGAAGTTTGTTTGGACCAAGAAATGCGCTGAAGCATTTCGAAGGCTTAAAGAGTTGTTGACAACAACACCGATACTAAAGGTCCCTGACATGGACATGGACTTCTTGGTATGCACTGATGCATCCAAGGAAGGTTTAGGCGGAGTCTTGATGCAAGACGGACAAGTGATTGCTTACATTTCGAGGAAACTGAGAAGGCATGAAGAGAACTACACGACGCATGATTTGGAGTTATTATCCATCGTATATGCCTTGAAGTTTTGGAGACACTACCTTGTTGGACAAAAATTTGAACTAAAGACTGATCATTGTGGGCTACAACACATTTTTACGCAAAGTGAACTGAACGCGCGACAACAGCGTTGGTCGGAATGGCTTAGCGAGTACAACTTTGAGATTACTTACATAAAGGGAACAGTGAACCGAGTGGAAGATGCTTTGAGTCGGAGGCCGCACATCTTTTCGGTGTTGCCTCTTTAAACGAATCTACGTGAGAAGATTCTCACTTTACAACGTGACGATGATTGGTACAAGGAGGTCGAGGGTTTTATCGGACAAAACACAATGATGGTACCACGATATGAGGGATATTCATTTGATAGCGATGGGTTATTAAGGTTTAAAAGTCGGATTTACGTACCGCCAAACGACGAGTTGAGGATGTTGATCTTGAGCGAGGCTCATAGAGCGGTTTACATGGCTCACCCGGGAGTCACGAAGATGAGGACAGACCTTAAGCTCTTATTCTTTTGGAAGTGAATGAAGGCCGACATAGTCAACTATGTGGCCAGATGTCTAGAGTGTCAGTAAGTAAAGGGTGAACATAGACACCCAGCAGGATTACTTCAACCACATGCCATCCCGGAATCGAAATGGGAGGTTATTTCAATAGATTTTATTGTTGGATTTCCACTGACGGCAAGGAGACATGACTCGATTTTTGTGGTAGTAGACACTCTGACGAAGAGTGCTCACTTTATTCCTGTGTGTACGACGTATCAAGCACCTGACATAGCGAGAGTTTTCATCAGTGAGATTGTGAGGCTACATGGTGTGCCTAAGAGGATTATATCTGATCGAGGATCGGTGCTTACTAGACGATTTTGGATGAGTTTCCAAGAGGCCTTGGGAACCCAACTTAACTTTAGTACTGCATATCACCCGGAGACTAACGGGCAAACAGAACAAATGAACCAAACCTTGGAAGACATGTTGCGCATGTACGTAATGGACCAACAAAAGCGTTGCGAAGAATTATTGCGAAGAATTATTGCCACTAGTGGAGTTCGCTTACAACAACAGTTACCAGAGCACCATTAAGATGGCGCCTTTTGAGTTTCTTTACGGGCGACCATGTCGGACGCCCTTGAGTTGGGATCGGCTTGAGAATAGAGTCCTGGTGGGACCAGAACCAATCCAAGAAATGGAAGACCAAATGCAAACCATAATACAAAGGATTAAAGAAGCGCAGGATCGACAGAAGAGTTATGCCGATGCGCACCGAGTCGACCGTAGTTACGAGGTCGGCGATCGAGTCTTCTTGCGGGTTAAACCGCATAAGAGTTCGATCAAGTTTGAAAAGGGAGCTAAACTCTCTCCTAGGTTCATGGGACCTTTCGAGATTGTGGAGAGAAAGGGGCCCATGGCCTATCGACTAGCCTTGCCTGATTCCTTGAGTCATATGCACGATGTTTTTCATGTATCTGTTTTGAGACATTATATCAGTGATCCTATGCATGTTATTGGCATGAGTTCCTTGCAGGTGTCGGACGAGGGAGCGCTCAGGACTGAGCTGGTCCGCATATTAGATCATCGTGTTCGACAGTTACGACGTCGAACGGTAGATCAGGTCAAGGTCCAGTGGGACAATTATAGTCCGCACTCGGCGACCTGGGAGGACGCATATGATATGCGCTGACAATTTCCATTTTTTGTTTGATAGATAGACTTATGATACTGTGATACATTTATTTCGGCATTTATACTATGAAAATTCGGGACGAAGTTTAGACCAAGAGGGGGTGTATGTAACATCCCACTCTGGCGCACTGAGAAAATTTATTCTTTAAGAACACTTGCTCGCAAGTGATCCCGACTTTTATGATATTAAACCATTTGTCCTTAATTATGATGTGTTATGATAGATGACAAGATGCTTACTGCATTGACATAGACAGGTGCTATTGACTCGGTTTTACTGAGTGTGCAGGGATTTGGACCTTGAGGATGCAGAGGCATCGATGGAACCCCTTGGACTCCAGATTGAGTCAGGGAGTGTGCTATTTGGGTTGATTTATTTACTGAGCTATTACATTTGATTTGATGATATAATGTGGACATGTTCTGACATGATTTTTGATGATGCAGGCTGACGATAGATTGCCGACCAGACTCACATATGGAGTAAAGGGGACACACACAATTTCCAGAGAGGTTGAGGGAGAGGTGTGGACAACAGCCCTGCCACAGCCTACTAGCACTCCCGCCATGGCTCAAACTGTAGGTTAACGATTACCTAGCTCGAGAGGACCCACGATGCCGTGAGGGCAAACTGCGACAGTCGCTTGCGATGATTCTAAGGGGCGCGCAATAAAACGGGGGCCTTATTCCTTAGAATCCCTTAGTCTCCCACAAGTTCACCTGGCGGAGTATTGACTCCAGGGGTTATTGATGTCTACCAATAAGTCAAGAGGCGAGTGGCACCCTTGGAGCACGTGGTGCATCCTGAAGGGCACGTCGTGCAAAAGAAACAAACGAGACGAGTGGCACCCTTGGAGCATGTGGTGCATCCTGAAGGGCACGTCGCGCAAAAGAAACAAACTAGGTGAATGGCACCCTTGGAGCACGTGGTGCGTCCTGAATGGCACGTCGCGTTGATGTTGATGAAGGAACAAACCTAGATGGCCCTAAGACATTTAACACTTTAAAAAATTCTTAAACAACTTCCCTAATCAAATGTTGCCCAATTCAAAATCTAAGTCCTAAGTCTAAAACTTCTCTAGGGTGAAATTTTGTCTAACCTTAAGAAAAAGACCCTATAAAAATAAAAATAAAAATTTAAACTAAAGACTACTTAAGTAATAGTTTTAGTCTTCATAAAAATTTAAGACTACTTAAGTAATAGTTTTAGTCTTCATAAAAATTTTGGGGTAAAATGAAGAGAGTAAGAATTTAATTAAAATCATGGGATTTAAAACTGTAAAGAAGAAATAAATTATTTAACTTATGAAAGTGTAAAAAAATATTAATTTAATAATAAAAGGAAAAGAATAAATAGCGCAACTGCCATTTTGGATCTAATAAAAAGGGGAAAGAAGGGAATAATAAAAATTAGGAAACTAAGGAATGGGAGAAACATAATAAAGGAAAGAAGGAAACTTATGGTAAAAATCGAGGTCAACTTAGTAAAGAATCTGCAATAAAGAACCTTCTAAATTTAACTAAATTAGCAACATCATTTTAGGGAAAGTATTTAAACCTGTAAGGGAATCTAGGGACACCTAGGAGTAAATTTAGGAGCAACTCTAGGTGGGTGAGAGAATTGAGACAATTGAAAAATTAAAAAAAAACAAATTTTGGAGGAAGGTGGGGGATGAATGACACTTGTACGATGGAAATTTTTAGAAGATTTTCAAAAAAACTTAAATTAAAAGAGATTTAAGGAAAGTTTGAAAGTTCTAAAACTCTATAAAAGAGAGGAAGGAGGAGGAAGTAGGGGATCGACTGTTAGCATAACGTTACGCTACCAGATTTGTGACTTGAATGATTTCTTGTGGGGAGTTGGGACATCCCAGCTCGGATAGGAGTGGTAGCTCAGCCTTGCGAGGCGTGCTAGGAGCTAGACGTACCATCTGGACAGTGTGTGGCTCATTTGCGGCTCGGGAGGCTAAGGGAGAAGCAGAGTACCCCTAGCGATTGGCTGGGAGGTACCGGTGAGGTCTCGACGGTCGGTGAGCGGGAGCGGCATGGAGCGCGCAGATGACACACAGAGCAAGCGATAAGGCAAAGGTATGATTTTTAATTTGGTAGAATAAAATGCATTACGACTCATGATGGGATCGATATATCGGTGTAAATGGTTTGATTAGATAATTTTATTTAATTACTCCACATTTTATGTATTGTTGGATAATTTAACCTTGCATTTTTATGCTTGGATGGATAAACTTACTCTGCGTTTTATGCGTTGTTGAACATTTAAACTTGCGTAGTTGGTTGATCTCTTCGCCAGTAAGGGTGTTTTCCCTTACTTTTCCCTAGCTTCATCTTGGACTTAGAAAGGAGCTTACGCCCTACATTTTGGAACCCTTCCTTGACATTTTATCTACGCGCGTCCCGAGCGTCGCCTCTGCATTTATGGGCTTGGTTCCCGTTGATCATCTCTTACTCTGTTTTTTTTTTCTTGTCTTCAAACATGCCTCTTCTTGGGGCGTTTTTGGACCTCTACAACCGTTTTATTTTAGGCATACAAATCGTAGCCTCTTCCTCCAGCTTGGGTTGTACATTCCCGGAGGTTTTTTTTCGCATTTAAAATTTTGGATTGTAGTTGTGCAGAGGTAAAGTATAGATCTATTATGCAGACGAATTCGCCTCTAATACGCCCTCAGATATAAGCAATGAATGCATTAACTAACAGTGCGTGCCCAGACTGCACAACTATGAATTTCGATATTATATGGAATTAAACTATGAATTTGGGATTCGTTCTGTATTGGGCGTTTGGCATTTCGTTCTGGCATTTTTCGTTCTGGCATTTTTTTTTTATCTTATGATCAGTTGATCTGGCATTTCGATTTGGCATTTCGTTCGGGCATTTTTCGTTCTGGCATTTTTTTTTTATCTTATGATCAGTTGATCTCGCATTTGGATCTTATATTTGGATCTCGCATTTAGTTCTGGCATTTTTTGTTCTGGCATTTTTTTTATCTTATGATCAGTTGAAAATTTTCGATCTGGCATTTCGTGGTGTAGAATTTCGATCTGGCATTTCTGGAATTTCGATCTCGCATTTCGATATGGAATTTCGATCTAGCATTTCTGGAATTTCGATCTGGCATGTCGTGGCCTATGTATATAACTAAGTATAGATTTGTAAATAGCAAGTTTAGACATGTTGAATTTATCAGTCAATTAAGTCCAGATTTCTCGTGATCCATGTATACAACATTTATTTGAATGCAACAAGTAACGATGGATATGTTGTAATAGTAGATCCATTTCTACATAATTTAAGGTACCAATTCATCTCTGCGATTTAATTCACCTCTGTTAGATTCCTAACTTGTTTCTGCATATTTCACTAACAACAGAAGGTAATAAAAATATATAAATATATATAAAAATATAGTAATCGCTCTGGTTAAATAGTCTTGTTGTTTTAGTATGAACAATATATTTTACTAGTATGAAACTAGTTCTTGAACGTTTTCCTTAGCAAACCTGACAACAAATATTTGTGATGGACAACATGATGTATTTTTAATGCCAAGAGCTTGTGACCTGTGTTTTTCAAGCAGGTTTTTTATGGTTATTGCCTATGGAATGATAAGGTCATGTAAGGGTTAATGTTAATACTAATATCTATTGAAGGCTAATTTTTCAATACTATCATTATCATTGTGATGCTAAAGTAGTGTAATGTTTTTGCTACTACTAACATTCCTGGTATTGTTAATGTTATATGGTGTTAGGGTAATGATCAATGTAAAGTAATACTAAATGTTGATGTCATGTAATGGAATGTCATTTAATGTAAAGGAATGTTAATGTACGGTACTGTAATAGATTGTTATTTCAATAGGGATGCGTAATGCTGCTAAATGTAATTTTAATGTTATTTTATTGGCAAGACTATGGCAATATAAAATGCAATGTGCATATTGTGTCAAGGTAAGTTAATGTAAATTTGTGTTGATAACATACATGAAGTAAGGTGATAGATATTTATTGCAAGGTTAGGATAATATAAATTGTGAAGTTATTGTGGAAAATGTTATTGAAATTTTATGGATTGGGTAACGCGTTGATTATTGGAAATTAAATGGAGAGATTGGTCTGTAATTAAGACCAATTGAGTCGAAAGAATGCCTTGTCTTAACCATGTTGGGTCGTTGTTGAAGTCTTTCTAACTTGCGCCTTCCATAGAGGATGTGGTGGTTCCTTTGATTATTGTTGTACTTGTTGGTAATCGTTTGGTTGCTTGGTCTGCTTGTGTCGGGCGGGATGTAGACACCTCCATGTTCCTCAGAACAGTCACCAGCCCTGAGACCTTAAATGGTTAAAATCGATGGGAACCTGGGCTTGAGCATTGCTTATGTGTCTTGGAGGTCCTAAGCATTGCAGGGTAGGATGGATTGGTAGTCAGTCCTTCTTATAGTCGTTTGATCGTCTTTAATGCAAGCAGTTACTTGTTGTGCGTCTTATGTCGTCTAGTTGTGTTCATCGTGGTTTACGTCTTGATCATCGTCGGGTGGCGACACAGAGTCGAATGTGCTTGTTTCCCTTGTACATGCGTTCACACACTTTTAAAAACACACACAAAAAAATTGCACTTGTTATAAGAGGTTGGGCGTCGTAACGAGGAGGATCTTTACATATGGTATCAGAGCGGGTTTGACCCGCGACTTGGGATCTCTACGTCCTTCGTTGACATGATTTAATTATACTATTATTGATCGAATTGATTGTGTGCCTGCAGGTAATCATGGTTGGAGGACACCACGGAGGCAGACGACGGGGTGCTCAGGGAGGGGGCACGACGCCTCTAGTAGCATCCACACCTGAGGGGTCTAACCCCCAGGGAGCTGAGCAGGTTCTCGGACAGGAGCGTATAACAGTTGGCGATGTTGTCACGATGATGAAATATTTTCAGCGCATGTCCGAGGCACTGATCAGCCGTTTGGACAGAGATGAGGCCAGAGTGCCGGCACCCGCTGAGGTTCCACCGCGCACACTGCCGTTACTTGTAGCATTCACCGTGAACTCGAGAAGGTCAAATTTCCCGAGTTATTTGGTGCCCTAGACGGCACAGGCGCCGAGGCATGGTTGGAGAACATGGCGATGTGCTTCACACTTCGCGATTATACCTCCAACATGAAGGTCCGCATGGCGGTTTTTCAACTGAAGGGGAGCGCTCTTCTATGGTGGAAGATGCTCCTGCCAAAGCTGAACATGGCCGTCAAAGACTTGTCATGGGAACTGTTCGAGGAACGGTTCCGAGAGAGGTACCTTTCAGAGGAATTCATTGACCGTCAGCTCAATGAGTTCAACGCCTTACGACAGGGAGGTCATACAGTGCTCGAGTACGAGGCACGTTTTATGGAGCTGCTCCAGTATGCTCCGCACCTTAACACAAAGAAACTTAAGGTCAACAGGTTCATGTTGGGCCTTAACGGCAGCCTGCGTGCGAAGGTTAGGAATTTGATGCCTCAAACCTTGCACGATGTCGTCCAGAAGGCCCTCATAGCCAAGGAAGAGCTTATCAGTGGAGGTCAGAAAAGGACTCAAGCGAGACCAGCAGGGCAAGTTCCATCTGGAACACAGCAGCACCAGACACCCGCAAGACATACGTCGGGATATCGTGGCTTCCAGAGGGGATCCACTCACACTACACCCCGGTGACCACCGCCTCAACAGCGGACACCTTATCAGAGACCACAGCCTCAGCAGCAGCGACGCCCACAGCAGCAACAGTTTAGGCCTGTTCAGCAGAACAGACCAGGGTTCCAGGCCGGTGGGCCGTCATCTTCTACTTCGGGTACCAGGACTACTGAGCCGAAGAAGGGGTGTTGGACGTGTGGGGAGCCACACTACCAGCGCGACTGTCTTGTGAAGAGGACCAGAGCGTCCGGATCAGCCGGACCCACTACCGTGGGAGATATGGGCAAGGCCCATTGGATTCATGTAGCGGTGAATAACCGCTAGGCAGAGCACCAGTCGACTGTGCTCGAGACGACAGGTACTGTCGCTGACCAGACTCTTAGTATTTTGATAGATCCTGGTGCTACCGAGAGTTTCATTTCTGGTGTAGCGCTAAAAAGGATTAAGGTAAAGGTAGTCGAACAGGACGAGTTTAACTACATAGAGATGGCTTCAGGAGCCAAACAAAAGGTTGGAGGAAAAGTTACGGGCTATGCCCTTAACCTAGGAGAGTTTGTCACGAGGGTCAACTTGTACGTCACAATCTTAGGATCTTATGACGTCGTGATTGGTATGGATTGGTTGGAATCGCATGAGGCGATACTCAATTGTAAGACGAAACGGTTGAGCTTGGTTGATGACGAAGGATAGAGACGTGTGATTGTAGGACGAAACTAGGGAGTTTCCCTGAGGTTCATCTCTTCCTTACAATTACGGAAGAGTATGCGCAAGGGTTGTAATCTTTATGCGATCCTTGCGCTAAACGAAAGGGGAGTAGCGGAAGGTCTAGAACACCTTTCGGTGGTGAAGGAGTTTGCAGACGTATTTCCAGAGGAGTTACCTGGGATGCCGTCGGAAAGGGAGAGTTTACCATAGAACTGAAACCAGGGACCGAACCGATAGCAAGAACGCCTTATCGGATGTCGACCCCGGAGTTGCAAGAGTTGAAAATTCAACTGAAGGAGTTGTTGGACCTGGTACTGATACATCCTAGTATGTCACCGTGGGCTGCATCTGTTATTTTCGTTCGGAAGAAGGATGGATCGTGGAGGCTTTGCATTGACTACCGTCAACTGAACAAGGCTATGATCAAGAATTAGTATCCCTTGCCGATAATTGATGATCTGTTCGATCAAATGAAGGGTGCGACGGTGGTCTCCAAGATCGATATGCGATCAGGGTATCACCAGTTATGGATCAAGGAGGATGACGTCCCTAAGACCGCCTTTAAGACGAGATTAGACATTACGAGTTTACTGTTTTACCGTTTGGACTAACAAACGCCCCAGGAGTATTTATGAGTTTGATGAACGGGTTGTTCTGCGAGTACTTGGACAAGTTCATCCAAGTATTCATTGACAATATTTTGATTTACTCTCGTACGACCGAGGAGCATGATGAGCACTTACGCTTGGTACTACAGTGTCTGCGAAAGCACAAACTGTATGGGAAACTGTCCAAATGCTCTTTTTATCAATCGAAGATTCACTACTTAGGGCATGTCATTTCCGACGAAGGCATCGTTGTGGATCCAGCCAAGGTTGAGGCTATTATGGAACGGCCTGGGCCAATGAATGTCACAGAAGTGCGTAGTTTTATAGGTTTATAAGGATACTATCAACGGTTTGTTGAGGGATTTTCGAAGATAGCAAATCCGATCACGGAATTATAGAAGAAAAACAAGAAGTTTGTTTGAACCAAGAAATGCGCTGAAGCATTTCGTAGGCTTAAAGAGTTGTTGACAACAGCACCGATACTAAGGGTCCCTGACATGGACACGAACTTCTTGGTATGCACTGATGCATCCAAGGAAGGTTTAGGCGGAGTCTTGATGCAAGACGGACGAGTGATTGCTTACATTTCGAGGAAACTGAGAAGGCATGAGGAGAACTACGCGACGCATGATTTGGAGTTATTAGCCATCGTATATGCCTTGAAGGTTTGGAGACACTACCTTGTTGGACGAAAATTTGAAATAAAGATTGATCATTGTGGACTACAACACATTTTTATGCAAAGTGACCTGAACGTGCGACAACGGCGTTGGTCAGAATTGCTTAGCGAGTACGACTTTGAGATTACTTACATAAAGGAAACAATGAACCAAGTGGCAGATGCTTTGAGTCGGAGGCTGCACATCGTTTCGATGTTCCCTCTTCAGACGAATCTACGTGAGAAGATTCTCACTTTACAGCGTGACGATGATTGGTACAAGGAGGTCGAGGGTTTTATCGGACAAAACACAATGATGGTACCACGATATGAGGGATATTCATTTGATAACGATGGGTTATTAAGGTTTAAAAGTCGGATTTACGTACCGCCAAACGAAGAGTTGAGGATGTTGATCCTGAGCGAGGCTCATAGAGTGGTTTACATGGCTCACCCGGGAGTCACGAAGATGAGGGCAGACCTTAAGCTCTTATTCTTTTGGAAGGGAATGAAGGCCGACATAGTCAACTATGTGGCCAGATGTCTAGAGTGTCAGTAAGTAAAGGGTGAACATAGACACCCAGCAGGATTACTTCAACCACATGCCATCCCGGAATCGAAATGGGAGGTTATTTCAATAGATTTTATT